>VXAD01013454.1:132409-142421 GCA_013399195.1 Dicrurus megarhynchus
AACAGCGAGCGCCGCGGAGGTGCGGGCGCGGAGGGCGGGGGACGCCGGCAGCCCCCGGGCTGAGCCAGCGCCGAGCCTTGCACAGCGTCAGCGCGGCCCTGGTGGGAATCTGCGTTTCTCCGAGGATCAGCCTCCCTTCCTTCCTTCTCCCCGCCCCGGACCGTAGGGTCGCTGTCAGTTGTGCTTAGAGGTTCCCCGATCTCGTGCGCCGCCGTGGCATCCGCGACCCTGTCAAGAGCAACGAAGGAGGGAAGCTGGAGCACAAGTCCTGTGAGGAGCGGCTGAGGGAGCTGGGTTTGTTTAGCCTGGAGAAAAGAAGGCTCAGAGATGACCTTATCACCCTGTCCAACTGCCTGAAAGGAGGTTGTAGCCAGGTGGGGGTTGGCCTTTCTTCCAGGCAGCCGGTGACAAGACGAGAGAACACAGGCTTAAGCTGCACCAGGTGAGGTGTAGGCTGGACATTAGGAAGCATTTCTTCACAGGAAGGATGATTAGAGACTGGAATGGACTGCCCAGGGAGGTGGTGGAGTTGCTGTACCTAAAGGTGTTTCAGGAAAGACTGGAAGTGGCACTCAGTGCCATGGTCTAGTTGACATGGTGGTGTTCGGTCATAGGTTGGTCTCGATGGTCTCAGAGGATTTTTCCAACTTAAGTGATTCTGTGATTCTGTGAAGGAGGTGTACCAGGTGTTGGTTAAACCACTGTCACTGATAGCCTGGCCTACGAAATGCATGGAGCATAAGATTTGGCTTTATGGGACAGTTAACTGTCCTGCATGCCTCTTGCTTTATAGCAGAGACACCATGGGTGCAAAGGGGACCTTTGTCTGGGTGTCCGCAAGGAGGATGTGAGATTTGCATAGTCTTTGGCTGCTTCTTGGCATTTCTTCTGTGACTTGGCATCAGTCCTCTGGGAGTCGTGCAGGGCAGTGTGGGCAGCTGGTTCTGCCGTGCCAAGGGCGCAGAGTAGTTCATCTGTCCATATCCTGGTGCTCTGTGTGGTCTCGTCTGCATTCTGGGCTGAAGCTCCTAAGCACCTTGACTGTAAGGATAAAGAGCTTTAAACGAAGTGGAAGCCAATTTGCAGGATAGGGTCATACTTTGTAAAGCTGGAAAAATAGTACTGACGTGTTCTATGCTGACTACAGTTCCTCAGTCTCTTACAGACTAATGTATAGGTACTTTTCAGACAGACCAGAACTACTGTAAAATCGAGATGAGTGTAATTAAGACAGGCAATCACCAGAGATGAGATGGACTTGTCCAGCCAATTAGGGATGTAGACACTACTTCCCATGAACAGAATTTGAGCAAAGAACTTAGGAGCCTTCCTGATCAAGCAGAGTAATTGTAAGAAAATGCATGTTTGACAAGATAAACCATGGAAGAATAACTGGATCTGCTGGAGAAAAAAAATCACATCTTTGTGAAACATTGTACTTGAAAAAATGGTCATTATTAATTGAAGAAATTTGTGATATCAGACATCATGGCTGGTAGTTCAGTTGTAAAAATAAGTCTAAAGTGACTGCAGGTAGGCAACTGTTCCTAATGCTGTCAAGGGCCATGGTAAAAAAGAGCTCCTTGCTGTAGTAGTCCTTATATGTTTCAGAAGCTTTTCTGACCCACAAACTATCTGCAAACATCTGTGCTACCTACTAAGAGGTGTTTTCTTTTAAATTTTTTTCCCCTTTCCACTTGGGAAGCAGTGGCTAACAACATCTAACATGTTTTGCATGCTGAAGTTGACTGGCACATTAACAAACAGCATAACCATCAGTTATCTCATTTGGTTAGCTTGAAGGACTGGTGGTTATGTCTGGCAGACATTTCATGCATCTTTTTGGTAAAAACAAGTTCACCTTGATACAGATTCATCAATGGGTTTGGACAGTAATTAACACCTCCTGGTGATATGAACTGCTGCCTATGCTCTTTTTTAGTATGATACTGTAATTCTTTTCATATTCTTTTTTAGTATGATACTGTAATCCTTTTCACATCTAGTCCAGCTATGCTGCTGCCACTTTTTTTGGCTTTGCAAGTTTCCTAGGGCGGTTGCTGGACATTCCACTTGAATAACTTGCTGCATTTCTTTTTGTCAGTGAAATGCATAGTGAAAAGATATGCACGTCTCCCAGCCCTGCTGGGATGCGATGTTCACTGTACTGGAAGTTTGGTATATATTATAATTTTAATTATGCCAACTTCTCATTTGTTGTTTGAGATTCTGAAGCTCAAGCACAAGTTTCTGGCTGTGCTATTTATGCTTAGTCTAAAATATGCTGGACTCTTACCAATATGTTTGATTTTTCCCTGTACCCTGAAGTACTGCATAATCTTGTTAGTGGTGAGAGAAAGCCGTATAATTATTGTGATTTTACAGATTGCTGGAGGTCTGATTTGTGCAGCACCATGGACTCATTAGAAGAGACTGGAGGCTCCTCTGCAGAAGAAAACTACTTTGTGAACTACACCTTCACCGACCGCTCCCACTCAGGCCGCGTGGCCCAGGGTATTATGAAATTATGCTTGGAGGATGAGCTCTTTGCTGATGTTACAATATCAGTGGAAGGCAAAGAATTCCAGCTGCACCGTTTGGTCCTCTCAGCTCAGAGCTGCTTTTTTCGTTCTATGTTCACTTCCAACCTAAAGGAGGCCCACAACCGGGTGATTGAGCTGCAAGATGTTAGCGAGAGTGTCTTTCAGCTCCTTGTGGACTACATTTACCATGGAACTGTAAAGCTGAGGGCAGAGGAGTTGCAGGAAACCTATGAAGTGGCAGACATGTACCAGCTGACTGCCCTTTTTGAAGAGTGCTCCCGTTTTCTGGCCCGTACGGTGCAGGTTAGAAACTGTCTGCAGGTCATGTGGTTGGCAGATCAACACAGTGACATGGAGCTCTACACGGCTGCCAAACACTGTGCAAAGTCACATTTGTCTCAGCTGCAGGAGACGGAGGAGTTCCTACACCTGCCTCTTCGCCTACTGACAGACATCCTTACAGGTAAGGAGTTCTTGAAACTGCCTAGAATGTGGACATAGACAGAGACTTTCAGAGTCTGGTTGAGTAGTGAAGAAAATAGATGGAAAGATCCAACCTTTCATAATCACTGTCTGTTCAGAGACTTAGCTAAGCAAAGCAAAGCAGAACATTCTGGATACCTTTATCAGAAAAAGCCCCAAACTATTAATTGTTACTGGACATGAAACATCTAAGCTGTAGAAAAGGGACATAAAGGATGTCGGAAATTCACAGCAGTTCCTGAGTCAACAGGTTAGAAGCGTTACACGTTTCTTAAACATAACTTCCAACAATTTGTTGTATTTTTGTTTGCATTGAAAGTAAAACAAAGAAGGTTTACCAGAAATAAACATCTGATGAAAGTCTTTTTTATCCCTTTAGCTCATTATCATTTAACATAGTAATGCAATAATTCAGCATCTGTAAGAAGGCTTGAGCACATATTTTTAGACTATTTTAGTGTTATTTACAATTGTATATAATTGTTAGGATTACTTAGGCACTCAACTGACTGAAATAGAGGCATTGTAACATCTTGAGTAATGCAGTAAATGCCCTTTTTGTAAAGGTACTAGCCTTCCACAGTAATGGATGCAATGACTCAGTATTGTGAAGGACGTGTCAACACATAAACAACTTAGTCCAGCTTCCACCAATCCCTAAAGATCTGCTGCCCTAGTAGGTACAGCCAGTATTTGTCACCTCTCCAGGATGCTGCAGTCACAAATCCATTTTTCTGCAGTTAGGTATCATTGCTAGAGGAAGCAAGAATGTAGAAGCAGCTCATACATTCAGATGTGCCTCTTTCTTGCTTTTAATTACTCTTTGTAACTGAGTAAGTTACTATACTTTGTGTGTCACGTGTTTTATATGCTGTTACAAAAATAAACCTACCATGACTGGCTTCTTTGGAACACTGGAAAATCTATCCGTAAGACTTAAACTAGCCTTTAGAGTTGATGCTATGCATATAAGAGTCCTTACAGATACTGCATTAAATTGTCTCTATTGCATCTAAAGAAACTTGCAGTCAAGAACCTATTGAGTATATGTACTGATAGCTCAAAAACTGTGATAAACTTAGAGTAATTTTGATATCTATCTAGCTAAAGTTTTTAAAGTAAGTTGCGAGTTCATTAAAAAAACCCTCTAAAATAATGAAATAAAACTGTAGAGGTCAATCACCTTTAATCCCCTAGGGATTCCACATAAAAACCAGTTTTAGGACTATGGACTTTAGCACTTGTGGTCCTAAATTAAAACAATTGCTCAGTATAACTTTTTTCCGTGCATCATCTATTTTCATATGTAGAATCACATTACTCAGCATTTATGCCACACCTTAGCTCATAAAATGGATTAAAATCTGAAGTACTTCCCTTCTGGTAGGAAAAATCCTTTTCTTTTGCATTTCCTGCATCTTTGTTTAGTTAATGGAGAATTAAATAGAGGAAGCTTTTAGTGGCAAGGATTAAAATTAATTTCATGAAATAGTAATTTATTAAGTTTACCTTCTGTTGCACTCTAGGACCAATTTCAAAATCAATTTTTTTCCATTTAAGCACTACATGTGATGGTTAGCTTATGGGAATCCTTTTAAACAGAGTTGAAATACCTGCTTTTGTGCCACACTTTTTCTGCTCCCTTCCACTATAGAGAAAAGCATTGGAATTTGTCTGATGCCTTCAGCATCATTGAATTCAGAATTGGTCATGAGAACAGACTACAAAATCAGAGAGTCTTCATAGGGAAGCTTCTCAATGAACGCTGGCATAATTGCTGGCTTTCAAACTGGAAGGAAATACCTAAAATCTTTTAGGTAATGTACTGGTGATGACGATGCAAGAGTTTGTGGCTTAACCAAAACTTCCAGTTATGTCTGGAAGGAGATTGAAATTTGATGCAGTCTGTCGAGTGTTTCCTACTGTCACAAGGCTAAGAAAAGCTCTAGTAGCTCATTGGGGATTTCCAAATGTTAAGAGGATAGCAGCAACACCAGATGTTCAGTCATGAGGGTCAGCTGCCTGACAGTGCTCAGACACATTCTGTAGATGACTTTTGCTAGATAGGTTTCTAGGACAAGCCTGAAAGAAAGGCAGGTGCTGAGATTCTCATTAACAGCATCTTTTTGCCTAAATGATTAAATAAGAAAGTATTTGTCGTCGTCACACAGCATGTGTGTTCCCTTTCCTGTCCTCTTTCTCTTGGACATAGATTCGTGAATAGATTGCTGAAACTCATCCGAAGTGCTTAAGATCTGGCAGCTCTGTCTTCTTATAGTTACCGAAACTAATTTCATGTAGTTGGCTGGCTGACAGTGCTGATCATGCCTGACAAAATCCATAACCACCTGTGTCTATTTTTCCTCTCCAGAAAGTAGGGTTTGTGGTGGGAGTGGGGGGAGGCAGCCGCAGGAAAACGGTGTTCCTGTTGTCTAGATAATATAAATGCATTTCTGTCCCCAAACCGCAGATGGCGTTCCATGCTCTCAGAATCCAGCAATTGCCATAGAAACCTGGATCAACTTCAACAAGGAGGAGCGGGCGGGCTTTTCAGAGACTCTGCGATCGAGTCTGAAGGTATTAAAAGACCTTATGTTCTGGGGCTGGCACTTGCTGGTTTCACACTTCTCAGGGCAGGGTATTCTGCTTGCAGGTGTGACTTGAAAGTCACAAAATACAAATGTCATTGAAATTCATGGTGCTTGTGAGAGGATACTTTCAGTGTCATAAATAGCAACCCCACTGACAGCTTTTATTTTAACCTGAGGCTGCTTTGACTGGTGATTGGAGCAGTGCCACAAATAACTTATTTCACCTCAGTTACCAAAGAAACTGTTCAGAAATCTGTGTTTGGCATTCCCCTTGTAACAACTGTACTCCATCAGTGATGTAACTGGCCCTTACGTAAACCATGAACACGTGTGTTCCAGTGACGTCTGTGGCTATTTTATTGTGTCAGACATGAATGGCATGTTGAAAAGGCCTTGAGGCTCTGAATCCTGAACGTTGTAGGGTGGCAGGACTTGGGAAGCAGGTTATATACCTCAGGCCCACAGGTGGGTCCTAAACTGAAAAATTCAGTCTTGAGCATCACTGATGTTTGTGTAAACAGATCTCATTCTGCTGACACTCTTCTCCTTTCACCCAGGTGATTGGAGAAAATGTTCACATCTATCTGATTGGAAAGGAGTCATCACGTACACATTCGCTCGCTGTCTCTCTGCACTGTGCTGATGATGACTCCATAAGTGTGAGTGGCCAGAACAGCCTGTGTCACCAGATCACCGCAGCCTGCAAGCACGGTAGTGACCTGTATGTCGTTGGTGGCTCTATTCCACGACGCATGTGGAAATGCAACAATGCGACTATAGACTGGGAATGGTGTGCTCCTCTGCCCCGTGACCGGCTCCAGCACACCCTCGTCTCCGTGCCAAGCAAGGATGCAATATATTCACTGGGGGGGAAAACTCTACAGGACACTCTCTCTAATGCTGTCATATATTACAGAGTACGAGACAACGTGTGGACAGAGACCAGCCAATTGGAAGTGGCAGTCTCTGGAGCTGCAGGGGTAAACCTTAATGGTGTCATTTACTTGCTGGGTGGGGAGGAAAATGACTTAGACTTCTTCACCAAGCCCTCTCGGCTCATTCAGTGCTATGATACCAACACAGAGAAATGCCACGTGAAGCCATACGTACTGCCTTTCGCAGGGCGCATGCACGCTGCTGTGCACAAGGATGTGGTGTTCATTGTGGCCGAGGGGGATTCACTGCTCTGCTACAATCCCCTACTGGATAGCTTCACCCGGCTATGCCTCCCGGATGCCTGGAGCTCAGTACCATCCCTTTGGAAAATTGCCAGCTGCAACGGCAGCATCTATGTCTTTCGCGACCGCTATAAAAAGGGTGATGCAAATACTTTTAAACTTAACCCGGCCACCTCTGTTGTAACAGTCACGAGTGGCATCAAAGTATTGCTCACTAACCTGCAGTTTGTCCTGGCCTGAACAGGCGCAGGATAGAAAGACAGCAACAGTGTCTTGCTGTGCAGCTCGAAGACATCTGCAACCCTCAACACCAGTCCCGATTACTACAAGCTCACAACATCCAGTAAAGACCCCATCCTCTGTACCTGTGCAGAGGAAGCACAGGCTTTCTGACTGTGGGCCTGTTCTTTTACATAGCACTATTGAAACTGTATTGAACTGTTGTATCTTAGATTTCAGATGGACTACATGCTATCACTTTGATTCCTTGCTGATAAGCTGCTTGTGTTTGAGGCCCAAACGGCAGCAAATGGCTATTTTAGCCTGGAACCAATCCACCACTAAAAAATCCTACGGCATATGGACAACATCCTCCTTGGCCCAGACTGCTAGTTTTAACTGCCTAGGAGACTGTGTGTTGCTGCTGTGTCAGTCACAGAGTTAGATGTGCACTGTGTCCCCCAGGGATGCCCCCATTTAAACATTCCTATGTCCTATTGCAGAAGGAGGGCCTGGCAGACAGATTCCAGAACTGACCCCAGGACCCTTAGGTTACATTCAGCACTTCTCCTAGAGGAGTGGTAACCAACTGAGTACTTGCTTACTGCTGTCAACACCTAGTATAAAGAGGGAGATAATTTTTAGAGTATTGGTTTCCCTTACTGTACAGGAAATCCCCACCTGTAATTGTAACATAGTGTTGGTGAAAAGACAGAAATAAGACCACTTCCTCCTACCCCTCTCTGTTGGCACTGTAACCCTTTGGGTAAGAATCTGAATAAAGTCTCTACTGAGACAAAGTATTTTGTTTTTTTCTCTTGGCTTCAAATACAAATATTTTTGAACTTCCTGTGGATTGCAGTTCTGCTCAGCACTGATGTGTGGAAAACAACTATGGGGCTCCAAGACATCTAGGATATTAGCCATAAGGAGAGAAAGCTTTGATGAAACAGCCCTATTTCCCCTTTACTGTAATTTATGTAAACAGTTCTTTATTGATGGTCAAGAAGAAAAACGCTTAAGCTTTTGTTAGATCATAAAAACTTTTTTTATAGCAGCTGAGATGGGGATTTTGATAGTTCTTACTACGTTATGCAGTTCTCCCAGTGATCGTGTTCCTGTGAAATTTCTCCAGGATCTGGACTTGCTTGTGTCGAACGAGGATATGGGGACGAATCTTGGCAATGGCCTCTATTGCTTGCCGAGGGCTCCAGTGATGCAGCTGAAAAGGCAGAAACCCAGCAAGTGAAAATCCATTCCATCTTTCCAGCAGTTAATGGAACCCTCTTGGAGGTTACAGGCAATATTAGAGGTGTTAGAAAGCTTGCTGCTGCTGCTTTGCCCCTTAGGTTTACTCGATGTTCCTCTCAGAGAGGCCTGAAAGTCACACATTCATGAAATGAGTCCCTCAGTTAAAGAGGAATGGTTGCTGCCTGGGCCCTCCACTTTCTGTCTCGCTCACTCTTCCTTCATGTTGTGAATAGTTTCCTGTTTTAGCCCCACTAGACCAGAGCAAAAGTGCAGCTGGCTTTGAAATTTTTTTAAAAAACTTTACTGGTACTCCCGTCACATTTCAGCACTTAGTAAGAAAATTTTCCCTTCAGCACTAATGGAAAGTTTTCCAGGGAGAGCTTAATAAAACAAAAGGAAGAATCCACAGGTAGGATTTTGTTCTTAGTGCTGGTTTCCCTAGTTGGGTTGGTAGAAACATTCAGAAAACTGAAGTGAGTTCTCTTGATCCTGAATTGTATTTATGGAAAAACCAATAGGAAAGCTCACCACTCCAGTGAACCAAGGAGAAAATATGAACAACAAAAATGGATGTTTATCTGCTCAGTGAACCTATGCTCATGAGTGACTTGTTACTTCTACCTCAATCTGTTCCTCCACAGAAAGAATTAAGAAAAGCAGAATCATTCAAAATTTGCATTTGCATTCAAAACAGCAATTTTGGGGCCTCTCTTAAAATGGGCATCCGAACTCTGTAAAATTGTGGAATATTAACCTGTATGGGCTCAGGTTTCTTGAGCAAGAGTTAACTATAAAGGTTGTCTGCATTTTATTTCCATTTTTTAATGAAAATAAACCCCAATGAGCAGAGGCTCCTTCTGACCTGAATTAAGTATGCTGCCACCATGGTGGCACTGCGGGAGCGCCCTGCCTTGCAGTGCACATAGACGCTGTTACCGCGGGCTCGGTGTCTCAGGATGAACTCCACGCCCTTGTGCAGGTTTTCCAAGGTGGGGACTCCAGTAAGATCCACAGTACTGAGACGCAGTTGCTCCACTCCCATTGCCTCCCATTCCTGTAACAGACATAGCAGATTTGGTCAGTGAACTTTTGGGTTGGTTTTTTTACTGAAAGAAAATCAGAACCTGTTGAGACAGTTGAGAAATTCAGAGAGGCTGTAACATTGACATTGAATGTCAAGCCTTTAAATCAGATGTACGAAAACTTACGTGCTGGTCATCAAAAAGAAGTAGTTAAAGGGGACTGAAAAAATGTGGTTCAGCTAAAGGAAAAGAGGGAAGTTGGGATCTCTTCCCAACTCAAAAGCCATTCCTGTAGTGATGTACGTGGAATCCATGCTCCCTGTCCCTCCCTGCCACTTCAGCTGCAACAGTTCACGCGCATGCTCACGTTTTACTGGTTTGTCACATAGTTTTTAAAGTCGGCTTAGGTACGAGTAGTCACGTCTTTGCTGCCACAGGACTTGGCGGTCGCTGCCGGGATGACGGCAGGAGGCGGCTAAAGCCTCATCTGTGCCGGGACAAACACAGCGACGAGACACCCGTCTGGGGTGCGGGGCACCAGCAATCCCGGGGCTCACCTGGGGGGAAAAACAGAGGAACCGGGTCTCGTAGTCCTCGGTGAGGGTGACCACGCCGCGCACGTTCTCCTCCGTCACCAGCTGCGGGCACAGGCACCGTCAGGGACCTCCGGTCCTCCCGGCCCGGCCCGGCCCGGCCCGCCCCGCTGCGCCCACCTTACCCTGCCG
>VXAD01013454.1:142977-215960 GCA_013399195.1 Dicrurus megarhynchus
GCTGCCCCGGGCTCGGCCGCCGTCAGCCTGCCGGGCCGGGCGCCCCGGGCACTTAGAGGAACCTGAGATGCGGTTGCTGTTGTCGTCGGCACGGTGGGGGTCTGTCCGCTGAAGCAGTGAAATGTGTGCTGGTGCACCAGGGGGTGGAGGCGAGTCAGGCATACGAGAAGCACGAGCAGGGAAATTGGAGTTCAGCACAGTGTGAGGATTTGTAGTCTCAAGTATGAGAAGGCGTGACAGAC
Organism: Dicrurus megarhynchus; assembly: GCA_013399195.1. Lineage (NCBI taxonomy): Eukaryota > Metazoa > Chordata > Aves > Passeriformes > Dicruridae > Dicrurus > Dicrurus megarhynchus. Next base: position 143,220 of record VXAD01013454.1, read on the forward strand.
ACTGCTGGAATGAAGTAGGAAGAGCAGTATGAAAACCAGGAGAGACGGAGCGTAAAATGGGTGATAAGTACATGAAGAAGCAGTAAAGGTTGATAGCAGCACGCTTTTTTTATAGGGCTGTTACGAGAAGGAAGTTGAGAGGCAACCTTAGAATACACTGCTTTAAATTCCTGAGGAATTGTGGCCCAGACATTTTCACCTTTAAGGCACAGGCATTCTCTTCTGCCAGAAGTTGTCAGGGAACATTTTTCAAGCATTGCAGCTTTCTTGTATGTACTGCTTGAGTGTGGTCGTTGGGTGTGTTTCACCAGTTCGCTTGATTTAGAAAAGTATTTGGTGGGGATTTATATCTTGAAGAACGCTTGACTTGTGGCTTACAAAGAGCTTGGGTTTTCTGACTATCTTGAATTTGTGTTTTTATTTTTTGTGTATGTCTGTCCTTGCAGTCTTACTCTTTGTATCAGTGATCACAAGAATTGCTGAACTCTCTCCTAGTGTCTTTTGCTGTCTCCTCTATTGTTTTTCTGTAGGTTAGTTTGTCGGATAGATTTTACTGCACTGACTTGGCTTTGCACAGCCATAATAAACCCATCACATTTTTATTCTTTTTTCCATTCCCCTTGGCTATGTTCTTGGGATCTCTGCATAATATACTATATCTTCCTAGAATTGTGTCTGGACCCAAGTCTGGAAGAAGCAGCATTGCTGGAAATCCTGCTGCTGTGGTAGATGCTTAAAATTAATACATATGTCTTTAGACGGAGCTAGGAAATGTTAGGGTGGGTACAGCTTGCATCTAGCAGCTTAATATGTTGAGTTACATTCCTGCTGATAAAGAGCACCCAGGACAGGAACACAATTCTTATATCTGCTCAGAGACATGGGTGCAAATGTATATACTACTAAAATCCCTAAATAAGGGGTTTTAAGTACGGTGATGTAAATAATTGTTTTTTCTTAAGGTGCTTACCGTTCTCTTTCAGCCTCTGCTCACGTTCAAAATTATTGCTGATACTTATTTTGGGAAAGTGTATGCTGTTCTGAGGAGTGTGTTCACCCTTTCTGAATGATCATTCCTGCATGGCTGTGTTTTTTCTGTTTTTCCCTTCCCTGTCAAAGTTTCTAACGTTATGTTGGGGAAAAATCATTGCTGGATCCTAGCTGCTGGGTTACATGTTTCCCCTTTTGTATCTGGTTGGTTTTTTTTTTATGGTAACAAAATAATTGATGCAGGCCTAGGACATTTTGTTTACATGCAAAAGAAAGGAGCCACAGAGCATGTGTAGAAAAGCAGACAATTGAAAAGTGACTGTTCTAAAGTCATGAGCACTAAAACATGAAGATTTATGTGTTAGGTAGCTTTGTTTTGAAAGTAAATGACCTACAAAGTGAGAAGAACTTACCCATCTTTCACAATGGGAGATAGGGTAAAGAAATCTGTGGTAGTACTGTGTACTTCTTACTGTGTCCACGTTTCTGCTAGGCCTCCAAAACGTGATGCACTTTGCATGGTAGGGGAAGGTTCTTTTAGTTCTTCTGCTACAAGTAGGGATTCTGAAAACATGCTCCCTGGCACTACTTCTCTAAAGGGGAAAACAGGAGATGTGGCAGGATCATAAATATACAATAATTGTCTGTCTCATTAATAATAAATCCATACCTTGCCAAGTAACCTGTACATCAGTTGAAGAATCATTGGTTGAAACAAAATATGACGCTTTGAAATAAGGGAAATATTTATAATATTGTGTAATTTTCCTTCCAAAATCACCAACAATACCCTGAATTGGTTGAATTTCATAAAAGATAAATGTTTATGTGATTCTTAAATATTTAAATTCACACTGATAAAAGAAAGATTCTACCTGTAATCCAGTATCTAATTGAACTTACTGGGAAACTTTGTTGTGAGCAGGTTGCTCCTTAATTATTTCTTGCATATTTTTCTGAAATGTGGTTATTGATTATCAGTTACTGAGTCATCTGCCACAAATCTCTTCAGAAAGCCCACTCTAATTTTTCTTTTAGTGCCTGTTTTAGAGTAGGTGGGAAGTGAGACAAATTCTCATAGTTTTTGAGATTTCCTGGTTATTAGTCTTTAGCACTGAGATCTAAGAACCCACTGTTCTGGCTATTGAACTGGAGACTGTTCTTAAGTAACATGTCAAGTTTTCCAAGTCATAATGTGAGTTTGGTTACTGAGACAGCAGCAATAGTCAAACAGACTCAGATCTATATTTCTGCTTTCTTATTTTTCAGTCTTGCCATGAATGTCTGAAATGTTTAATTTCAATCTGGGCATGTTCAGTATTGCTTGTCCTTTAAGACTATGTGCAGAATTTTTCATTGCTTTGGTAACTGCCTTCGGGCAAGAAGGTATAATTTTCATCCATTGATCAGGTATTTGGCAGGAGAAAAAAATAGTATAAATCAAAGAAGACTAAAATATCTCAGGATTGATTAGAATGGGAATTGTAAATTGAGAAAAGTTATCTGGTGCCTCTAATGGGTATTTCTCAAAGTATCACAGCACAGGATCTTGAGTGGTGATCCTGTTACAAGATTTCTTGAGGCAAGAGAGATTATCTTGATTGGAAAAAGTAACCAGTAGTTTTATTGCCCTTCCTCCAGTCATCAGAGATACTTGTGTTACATAAATAAATACAAGAATGCAAGATACCACATTTTCTGCTATTGCTGTTACAACCTATTTTAGAAAGGTGCCAAGACACTTTGTGTTTGGGACATAACAGTGAAAAGAGAGAGCTTTAGAATTCACATTTCAAGAGGAGATTTCCCGAACATCAGCTGAACATCATCTTGTTTGCACCTGATGTGAGACTTGGGCAAGTAGAACTGAAAAATTCCTCAAAGTTGCAGTGCCACTTAGTCTGCAAGTGCTTTGCTGTAGGGAGGAATAGCTCATGAGTCTGAACGGTGATAGACAGAGCAGGCTTATTTGTGTGACAGCAATCTAGTGCAGCACAGTCATCATCCCAGGGAAAGGAAGTCATCTTTGACATCTCAAGTAGCTTCAGACTTCCAGCTTTCTTAGCTCTCTGCTAAAGAAAATGCATCACTGCTGGCTGAATTCGGGATGAACAGTGAGCAACTAGATGGCTGAACAGAAATCTTCAGTAGTGTCCAACTTTTAGTGCAGTTTGTGGCACAGGTATGTGTAAGTGAAAGCCTTATGCCAGAAGAGGAATGCTTGTCATCAAGCTGTCCTGTCTGTCCCATATATGCATGCATGTTACCCTTGTATCTTCAGTATACTTAGTATATCATGGTCTTTTTGTTTTATTTTTAGGAAAGGTGTGCTAGCTTACTAGCTGCTCTAATCAGTTTGCCTGCTAGAGGCAAACTTTGTCTACTAGAGGCAAACTGACGAACTGCAAGTTTTGATAATGAGTCTTTACTGATTTAGAGTAGATTTATAACTGATTTAATGGCTTGGCTTGCGGTGGTAAAGTCCCAGGTAGATTTAAGATTATGTAAACTGGGCTTAAAACCATATCGCTCTGGGATTTTTACATTGGTTTGACTAAATTGCTTGTAATGTAGCATGGAATAACTAGCTTGAGTATTGCTGAAATCCATGCACATGAGCAGGCAGTTTGGGTTCTTTGTCCTTTTCAGCAGCACACCTCAAGGAGATCTTGAATGAGCATGTGGATTAGAGGATGGGTGTTTGTTGAGTATCTGGTGTCATGCTGGTTTGGTATCTGGCAGACTTTCCTTTGCAGTACATTTTTTTTAATGCTTGCATGCTCTGTGTTCTCTCAGAACTGAATGCTCTCCCAATTCATATAAGAACCCAGGTGACTGTCTCACATTGTTTTTACTTCAAATTAGTTTGAGTTTTTCAGGACCTTGACTTCTTTTTTTCACCACCATCAAAACTGTTTATTCTGATAGCTTTTGCTTCTGTCTGCAGGCTGCTTTCTACTGCACCTTTCACAAAAATAATGTAGTTGTTATCCACTAGATTTCAGTATTTCACATGTCAAAGTAAAACTGTTGTTCTTCAAACATCTTATCACTTAAAATTCAGGCTTTCACTGAACCCATGCATATTCTCTGCTATTTTTGTCCCAAACTGTGCAGTTCAAAAGATATTCCAACATAGATATGCAATCCACAAATTTTTTAGACTCTGTTGGAAAGGGAATATTCATGTCTGCTTTTTCCAAAGCAGGGGAGTTTGTAATTCAAATCAAGCACTTAGCAGACAATGTCCGAGTCTACATACAAAAAATGGTAGCATCTTCCTTAATATATGTAGAGATTTGCAGTATGGACACCAGGCATCTCATTATCTCTGCAAAATCTTACAAGATAGAGTTTTGATAAATGTTTCTTCAGAAGGCAATGAAATATTGATCTTTCAGGAAGAGAGAATGTATTTTGAACATCACATCTAGCTTTTGCTTTTCGTGTAGGTACAATACAGTGTAAAAGTAATTCTTCTCTGATTTATAATTTTATATTCCAAAGCAGAGCACCATCTGAAAATATTTTTTGCCTACTTACCTGTATTTCCGTGTTATTTGTCTTCAAAAATGTTCTGTTCTCCATTTAAAATTCTGAATTAAAGAATACTTGGATGGCAGGTCAACTTAGTGATGAATTGTATTTCTTCTGGGTTTTTTGTTTCTTTTTTCTTGCATGTGATTGTTTGCTGACTGTACAATGTGTAGCACAATTGAGCACAATGAGTTGAAACAGTAAAAATTCCTTGCGCAGTCCTAAGTGACATTAGAAGTGATACCTTTAAAAATACCAGTATGCAAAATCTTTTTTGGGAAAACAAATATTGTATATTTACTTCTCTAAAGCAGTTTTGGCTGCTCATAAATCCATGATTATATGCGTTGGAGACTTAGGAAAAGTTAAGTGAGAATTTTCTGTTATTTATGGAGTAAAGCCACTCATGTTACGCTTTGGATTATGCATTCAGTGCCAGAAGTCGATCACTATTAGAGACTGGCTGTAGGTGGTACTGTCTGTATTTCAGTGTGGAAGCTGCTATAACACTAATTGTCTGATGCAGAATTTGCTTTGGAATTTCTTTGGGTTTAAAATTATTTTTTTCATCTAATTCAAGACTAAGTTTAATAGGCATTTCTTGGGGAGCAAGACTAGGGCACATATTCTTGATCCTTTTTTGTGAGGAAAACAATTTCGGCTATGCTTAGGTGTAGAACTAATTCTGGCTATGCTGGGGTCTTCCTGACTTTGCAGGGAGCCTAAACCATTATCTCAATAATGAGAAATTTGAAAAAATATCGAGGTCGTTGGTTTGAATGCCAGCATTTTTGTATCTACGTGCACATGACATTAACAAAACTGCCTGACTAGTGCACTTTTCTGAGTTCTGAACTGGCTACTGTGTTCCTGATATAGCTGGAAGTTGCAGCTTCCACTTACTTGTATGAGAGAACTTTTCTGGTAATTCCTGTAAGGTAGTTTTGTATCACCACATGAATGTGGGATACACCAAGTTGAAGGAATTAGGCAGCAGCATGTGGTAATAAATCTCTCATGAGAAATGAAACTGCTTTTGAGTTTGCAAACTGTCATACTTGTGTACTAAAGAAAAAATTGGCCTGTGCCACTTCTTTAATTTTTTTTTCTATGAATACCTAGGGATTTGGGTCTTCAGTTCACTTATTCTGCTCTTTCCATGCCAGAATGTGAAAGGGGTGGGGTGGGTGGAGAGAGAAGAGGATGCTGTATAGAAGTGCATTTCTTCTGTTTTTAAGAAGAATGCATAGGAAAAGGTTTATTTTGGGTTTAAACACCGGCAGAAAGGGCTACAGGGAAAACAGACAAGGTATGGCAGGTCACCACAGTAATTATTATCAACCAATGAGAAAGGTCATGCTTCCTGCTTTAGGACAGTACTTAAAAAGGGAGAAGGGTTTAAAAAGATTTCTGTAATTCAATTTGGGCTGGAGTGGGGAGAAGGTCAAACCAAGAACTTAATATGTGGATGTGTGTGTCCAAAAGCAACAAGGAAGATGTTACTAGTTCAGTAGTTATTAAAATGCTGGTGGATGTGGGAATTCCCTGGGATTTTTGTCTTGTTTCTGAGTTGCTGCCTAGATTCTATTGGTGAGTAGTGTTAGACGTTTGTGCATTATTAAGGTGGGCTCAAGCAAAATGGAGTTGAAACTCATTTCAAAACAGTAACTCCTTTAGGTTTGTGCACTTTAATTCTTTTCTTTTCTTGCACAGTGTGACAGTGAATGAGGGTGTGCGTGTGTAAAGGAACTTGTCTTAGCAATAGTGTCTTTCAGAGACCATGTATGGGTAAAGCAGTTCGGCTGGTTCAGCTCCCTGCTCCTCCCTCCCAGGGAGCTGAGCAGAATCTCTTCTGCTGAAAGGGTTGTTCCACTTTCTGCTTTCTATATTTGTCCAGCAGAGCACACTGGCTCACCAGGCAGCGTGGCTGGCCTGGTGGGCATTTGCTGAGCAGAATTGAGAGCCAGGGCTTACAGTCTCTGTTACGTCCGTCTGTCTTGTCTGTCTCTGCGTCCCTGGGAACGACTGGAGTTCCAAGTGAAAGGTGATCTGTTTGTGGATGTTGTCTCTTTTGTAAAATGCAGTTCATCCAGATTTGGCAGTCTAGGGACTGGAAATGGAGGAGGGAAGGCAGTTGTCTTGCAGGGACAGTTCGTAATGAATGGCAGTGGCATCAGAAACACACAGATTTAACCTCCAAAAGAGCTGCTGTCTCCTGAGATGAGGATTTTAATCTCCCTTCCTTCTTTGGGGAGTGATTAGCCAAGGCCTGTATCCTTCCATAAAAGGTCTGTTGTCACTGTCTGCCTTGAAGATTAATGAAAGCTAGATCCTGTCCTGGAAGATCTGAGTGCTGTCTTTGCTTGTTATGGGCAATGGGGATTAATGAGGAGCTAGACCCTCGCCTGCCTAGTTTGGAATCAGGAGTTGGTGTTGAGGGATGGGGCTTGTAGGAAATACCTTGTTAGGAAGGGCTGGAAACTTGTAGCTAAGACTGCCCTGACTGTGTGCTTGCATAAACTTTGTATTAAGGCCCTGAACTCATTGGGATTACTATTCACAATTGATTTTTTTAAATAGTAGATCAGATGAACAAATAGTGCAGAAAGTCTGTTAGCTGCTACACTGTAGTAAACTGTTAATACAATCTTCTTTGAGTAGTAAACTGTTAATACAATCTTCTTTGAGTAGCAGAAGGATGCTCAAAATAGTGGCAGCAATTGAATACACCATTAACAGTGGCAATAATCATTTGAGAGAGAAAAAGAGGGCAATTGTTTATAGGGTGCTTTTTCTGAATTTTAGGAAATACTGTCCACTTTAAAATTCTGCTGCCTTTTGAATAGCTATGCAAATAGGCATCAGCCTCTTGTTTCTGGAATTTGAGACAGGAAAACATTGTTTCAGTTGCAAAATTGATTTTAGCAAGATTCTGCCTTTTTTCTTGAGGACCATGTTCTATAAACCCAGTCTGAATTATTTTTCTCTCCTACCACTGCAGTGTCTTCAGTGTGTTTCCTTCTGAGAAAGCTATGTGTCTCTTGAATTTGGAAGAAGGACATTTTGGAGGCAAATTGGTGAATCTCAGCTGCCTGGCAATGTCTGGATTGTACTGATTACCTGCAGGCAGGGACCTGTGACTGATGTGTGACAGACATCTTCTTGAACTGATTGAACTCAAGCAACTTAGCTGTGTGGCTGTTTTCTGATCATTCTTTGTTGAATGGGGACACACTGCAGTAGTTTCTTCCATCTTCATGTGGAAAACCTGTGGAATCTGTTGCAAATATTCAGCCCGTGGGATGTTAAGCTTGTTACCTGAAGTATCTTGGTATTTTGCCTAATTCTGGTATCCTCTGCTAGAATTAGGTCCTCTGGCTGCCTTTCTTCCCACTTTTCCACTTGCTGACTCCCTAGCTGACAACCTTTCATTTATATGAGTTACCCGTTAAAAGCAATTTGTGGTACTGTTTTGAGGCCAGTGATTGGAGTTTTATGATTCCTTGGCTTTCAAGTGTTTTCTCACAGCATACTTACCTCTCCCTTGCAGTCTTGGAGCAGGAATATGATTAGGCAGTTTCAAAGGCCTCTTGGAAGTACACTATTGCATGTTTATAAAATGCTGTGTGTCTGTTCTGTGAAAGATGCCATGATAAATGGATAGAACACAGAATAAATATATGTGCACTGAAGGCATTTGGGTAGTGAAAGGCTGTAGAATGGCACTGGGGAATTTCAGTTGTACCATTTTGTTAAAATCTTCCTAAAAGCAATATATAAGAGAGGGACATTGTTCAGAGCTAAGCCAAGCTGTCAAGACAGGAGATCTTGTTTGCCTTGTGTACTTCTGTGTTTAAGGGAGAATACCCAATAATCAATTTTAGATTGACTGTGTTACCCTGTTTGCAGAAAAGGTTTAATCAGGGTAGGAGACAAATGAAAAAGTAACTTTTGTCTGAAATCAGGGTAGGAGACAAATGAAAAAGTAACTTTTGTCTGATGTCCTTTGAAGGTACTGAAATTCCACAGGAAGGTGTAATTTTTTATTTTCTTCTTGCCCTACTGCTTTTTCTTTTTTTACAAAAATAATCCTTTTTTAAGAATACCATAATTTTTAAGTTGAATAATAAAGTTAGGTTAAGGGTGGACATATGGGAAGATTACAGGAATTTGGAATTAAGTCCAGTGTGCATTTCAAATTGATGAAACTTATAACTGCTATCATGAAGTAATTACAGCTATTAAACTCCAGGAAGAATAAATGAAAGTTGGAAAATATTTGCTTGTGATTTTAAAAAGTTATATAGTTTAATCAAGAATATGGAGTGACACATCTCTAATATCTGAGGCAGTCCACTGACGAAGAATTGGGACAGTGAAGATGATTATATGGAAGGACATGTATATAGTTCTTACAAGCATAGTGTTTTCTTAACAGAAGCGGTGGAAGCCTCGTTTATCACTTGAGGCCTTTAAAAAGGATCAATCAGTAGAGATTTAATTGTGTGAAACTCAGCACCTAAATCTGATGATCTACTTCCATGAGTAATTTAAATGAGCTTCTGCCAGTATTGCTCTGAATGAGGCTTGTGCCGTTTTTCATGCGTTTTTCCTTTCCTCTGTGTTACCAAGAACATCTGTGTGGTTGTGCAGTGAATTGAATCTAGGAGCATGTCTGGGTTAAAACTATTGTTTTCCTGTTGTTGGTAGACAAGATCACACCTTGACTGTTTCCTTTCTCAGGCTTATTATACAGATGTGGGGGTGGACAGCTGGTGAGGAAAGAGTCGTGCACTATTCTTTTGGCAAGAGCACCAGCTTAAACTGGATCTATAGTAGGAGTATCTTGATCTATCCCTTTGTATTTCTTCCCCATTTTTATCGAATGTTTATGAAGAGCTCGTATCCAGTCTTCTCAGTAGTATAACCTGAAAATATTAAGTAAGAATTGTTTGCCTGTGTTGCCTGCTGGGGCGCATATAATTTGGTTCTAGACAGGGCAGTCCTGTATGTTGTCTTAACATACTTCTTTATGAATGCAGTATTTGATACGTGCTGTGTTTGATGCTGCTCTACAGAAAAGCCTTCTGTTCATTTGGGAGGAAATTGGTGAGCTTTTCTGATATGAGGACAGAGAGAAAATAATGTGCCGCATAGACTGTCACATGTAAGGTGTTGGAAGTATAAGGTGCCTCCAGAATCTAGGCACGAGGTATAGAGAATCCAGAAAGACTATTATTTTATGTCTATTGTGCATGCTCATGCAGCCAAAGCTGTATTTATAGCACTTGGTTTTGCCATAAAGTGTATGGAGTCTCTTCCTGGTAGCACTGGAAACCAGCTGATGTCATACTGTCCCTTCCAGGAAAAGTGTATGGAAAAGAATTGATGGATAAGTGTGTAAGTGAAGAACATCTGAAAACGTGTGTGTAAGACTTCGATCGAGTACTGACCCTCTAGTTCTTGGCAAAGTACACTGACACTCTTGAGCCCTCTCCCCCCCATCCAGCTAAAGTCTAAGGTCAGGTTGTGGATCCAGCCTTGTACAGCAGGGAGAGTTTCTGAGGCCTTGGGAAGAGAAAGGAGTAAGCAGAGCTGTGCTGATGGAAGAATCAGTGAGCATCAACCACTGGAGATGAGCAGCCTGGAGAGGGTGTGTCAGGTTCATGAAATGGACCATGAGGGTAGTTTGTGGAGTAAAAGGCTGCTGATACCAGTAGGAAAGGCATTCTATTAGTTATATTCAGATGTTCATAACTAGGAATGAAAACTTCTTCAGACAGAGGAAAGTTCATCTGAAGTGTTGCATTACATTTGTGATTGGTGGTCATACAAAAATGATGCTTCATGGTGCTGCATGCATTCATGTATTCACGTGTTTTCAGTAGATTGTAAATGAATGCAGATTTTTTTTTGTTTGTTTTTCTGTATTATTTACAGTTGTGTGTTTCAGACACTATATAAAGATACTGAAGAGGGGAGTAAATGTTGCAAAAAATAAATCAAAGTATGTACAAATGATGCTGCAAATGATGACAAGTGAGAAACCTTCAGAGAGCTGGACTAGAAGTTTAGTAAGAGCTGCTTTGCAGTGAAATGGTTAGATTTTTTTAAATTTGTGTTTTTGAGCAAAAGTGGGACATTCCTAAGTTGATGTTCCCTCAGCAATGCCAGCATTTGCCTCTGATGGAGAAAAAGAAATAGCATGAAATATTTTTTAAAGCTTCAGCTCTATACACCAATATTAAATCTCTTCAAGTGTTAATGAAAATTATTTGCTGTTAAAAGTGATGTGAGTCAGTATTCATTGGTTATAATAGAGCAGTAACTCCAATTCTTTGTAGATTTAAATGAGTGTAATTTGTATCCCTTTACTTCTGCAAAGGATTTACCGTGTGCCTATTACAAAATAAAGATAAAAATAATTGAGCATGTTTTTACTCTTTGGTTTGCAGGCGTGGCAATGGCAGATTCTGCACGGTAGAGTTCATGGCAAGTATTTGTCTAATATAAGCCAAGCAGGACACATACAAGCTTAAGGTAAATCAGTCTTTCTTAGTTGTGCTTCTTTGAAATAAAATATAAATGTTTATACTTCAACACTTTGCAAATACAGAATTTCAGACCTACTCAGAATTTTGTATACAGTTCAATTTAGATCTTTCAAAAGTGAGACACCTCAAAATTATTTTCCTACTGAAGCTGGCAGTAGATGCTGGAAACAGCCATGTACACTGTGTCCTCCATTGGCATTTTAGGTGTGGTAATACAGAATAATGATTGCATATGAGGATCTTTGCAGGGAGACCTGCAATACATCTTTATTCTCCAATTGCTTTTGAATCTCTTTCCTTTTGTACAGTCACAAAAAAGGTGTGTAAGTATCTTGAATTTCTAGCACAGAGCTATGCAAGCTGTGTCTGTCTAAACATTGCACAGGGGTGGTTTCACCATTGAGATTTTTTTATCTTGCCTTTAATGATAGGTAAGTTGAAAGTGTTAGTATTTGAATCTTGTGGCTGAGATGGATGAGGTTGTTAAAAGTTCAGCTAAAGTTCAGTTCCTTCTAGGAGTCGGCTTAGTTAAACTGAGAATATTGTTTGTGTTCACTAAAACTCAATCTTTTACCCAAAAGAAGACCAAACTCTGCTGTATATGATAGGTCTTCCTGTGTCATGTACAATCTCCATAAAGCAAAACATGAATGCATGTTTTCTGAATATTTTGAACCTTCATTCAAAAAGTAAATGAAATGTTGCTTTTGTTTGTACCTTCTCTACTTTCAACTCCTGGTATATTTTGAGAGTCCCGTTTTACCATAATATGGAGAGAGATAGCAAGCTAAAACCTTTTGTTGGTGAGATTCTTTGGGTTTTATTAACAGACAGATGTTTTGCGGAGATTTTTTGTTGGTGAAGTTGTTTACTAAGTTTTCAGCTGAGATGCAACTGTAACAATGTGATGATACTCCTGACTCTGATTGAATACATTGTGTCACTAGTTTTCAAAATACCCTTTCACAAAGAAATAAGATTATTATTTCTTTGTACATATTTGTCCATATTGTAGAAATGGAAACTCCTAGGACCAAACAGTGACTATTGAGCCTGGTAGCTAATAATATAAATTATGCCTTCTAAGACCTAGTCCCATGTTTTCAACAGTAGATCATAGGATTGGTTTGTATTAAAGTGTATCTTTTGACACTTTCGTTATAGATTGTAAGACTTAATGAGTACTCTTGGAGGTGTTTGGGCTGTAATTGCTGACTGGACATGGAACAGACATTGCAAATATGATCAACATCCCAAATCTTAAGTATTTTATGATGTCCTGGTTAGAGTAACTTGAAGTATAGCATTTAAAATGTTTTCCTCTCTTTCCATCTTAATCTTTAATGGTCCCAAAACATGCATCTCTTCTATTCTTCATTCTGTTCTTCCTATTACATCTGAAGTTGAAAAAACTTAAATTCTTACAGTAGAGCGTAGTGTCATGAGTAATTCAGCTGGTCTACTTGCTAACTGTACAGCTTGTCTGCTACCCTTTATACCCTTTAGTATTTGTGCTGGCAGCTCTTGAGAAAAACAGTATTCGACAGCTTTGTCTGCCAGTATAAATTGAGCAGGCGCAGTGACTGAGCTGTGGCCTCTCACTGAACAAGTAGTTTCTGGTGCTGAGAGGTTTGAGTGGTGTAAAGATTGCAGTAGAAGGGCACTTCTCAGATAAGAAAGTATGGCTTCTTCTCTGGTAAGGTTTTTAGACCATAGGAGTTTCCCCTTGCTATCTCTGTTGTCTTGTTGCCTCATTAGCACGGGTTGCTACAAAGTGTCACTTTCTGTGGGTTGTGGCCTGAGCTTGTAGAAATTGAAACTTCCTCTGGTTTGTGTTGGACACTCTGTTCGTAATCAGTGTAGTGCACTCGCTCAGTCACTCTTTGGTGCATCATTACCTCCCTCCTGTACTTCTTCCAAAGAAATAGTTCTTTCTGTATTTCCAAATTTTTATTATTGGTCGCATGGGTTCTTAAAAATATATAAATCTCCAGTGAGTCCAGACTGAATGCTGATTTATGTGAGAGACTGTTGACGCCAGGATATATCTGAGGTTGAGCTATGTGGTCTGTTTGATCTGTTGGCCTCTTTAATTGCCAGTGGTAACCTTGACATCCCATAAACATTAGTTCCTGGAAAGAGTAATGAGAAATCAGAACTAACTGGTCTAGACAAGTGCTGACTGTGACAGTAATTTCATTGATCAGAATCCATTAAATGATCTGGTATTCTCTTAGATGGTCCCAGGTGCTGGTGAGACTGAAGTTTTACCACTTAGTATAAAAGCAGTATTACTAGATTTATTGGACTCATATCCATTGTCTACTACTTGGTGAATAGAGCCACTTGTTTTCATTATCAGCTGCAGTTCTATTTATATTATTGTGCATACCAAAAGTTGCAATGAGATTATATTTTGTCACCTTTAGATCTGGCAGGGCCGTTAAATCTAAGTTTTAAACCTTCGTTTTTCTACATGGAGTATTCAGGTAGTGTCAATAGTTCCTCCCAGCTTTGTGCAGTAGTTGAAAGTGACAACTCCACTCACATGCAGCAGTCAGGGGACAACTTCAGGAAAAATTTTTACAAAAGCTGTGATGAGAGATCTGAATTTACCCCATTAATTGTTTTGCTGACCACACTGAAAGCATACACTCATGCAGCTATGAAAACAGCTATTGGCATCAAATGCTGGGCTGGGGAAAACCTACTTTGCCCAAGAGCTTACTGCCCCATCAGTTAATTACAGAAATGACTATGCACACATGGCTAGCAGCATCCAGCTGTATGTATGTATAAACCTTAGTCTGAGGGATCCAAGACCCAATTTTTTCTGAGAAGAAACACAGTTGTCAGGTTCTTTGGCCTTTGGGCCAAGTTTGTCTGATGTATTGATGCCTTAGGATTTGGCTTTTGTATCTTCAGACCCTGTACTGGTTTAGTGTGTAACTCTAAAACTTCTCATGGCTTGTTAGCTGTGTTAGACATAACAAAACCTCTCTGGGCCTGGACCCAAGGACACCTTGTTGTCCCAGGCCCCGAAATATGTAAACTAAGCCTCTGGGGAGGGGGAACAAACCTGGGGTAATTACATCATTACCTGAAATTGTAATTGAAGAATTAACCCTGATATGCAAATGGACCAAACTTATAAAAGTGTGAAAAACCCGTGACCTGACGTCCATCTTGGGTGTAGCCCCTGGGAGGCTTTTTGACTCCTGAGGTGTTCCTATTGAAGGCCCCCAATAAATACCTGCTTTTATTCTCTTAATCTTGTCTAGCCTCTCTTTTCAGGTAGCCACTCCTAGGCATCAGTATAAACTTGGATAAATTATTCAGTGTATTTATGTTCTGCATGCAATTAAATAAACCATACTAAACCAATTTATGATTTAAGAGCACTCTCCCAGGCTTTCTACAGGTGGTTGTCAGATTTGCTGCTTGGTTTTTGAAGTTTTTATTGTCTTGGATTTTGCCTTTGATTCAGTGAAGTGTATATTTTTTCCCAAAGGTATCCAAGAGTTATGGGTTCCTCTGGCTATGTTAGCTGCACTTCTGGTTTCTTTGAAGTTTTTAAATTAATTCACTGGAGTCTTACATAGTTACATGTGCGAAGTGAAGATTTTCTTTATAACATCAAAAAGTTGTTTATATAGATATTCTTAAGTATTCACAAGATCAAGTAGCTGTAAATTTCTTTTTTTTTTTGAAAGCTGATTATCAAAGGACTGTAACTTAGCATATAAGCAAAAAATTTATGTTACATGTTGTTTTGAAGATATTAGAAATTAGGCATGAAGAAGGACTGATAGCAGGAATCTGAGACCCTTTTTTTGGCAATAAACAAATATTTTGTAATTAAACTTCAAAAAAGCAGAGGAATCTGGGTGAGGTGAAAGGAAGTGTCTTAAGGTAACATATTTGCCTCAATCACTAATTGGAGCTTCATAATCCAGAATGTTGTTGTGAAACAGAACAAAAATAAATATGTAAAGTGCTCCCTGGACAATAGTCAGTTTTCAGTAATATTCTAGAAAAGAAAAATGCATGGTTTTGAAAACACACATTTCAGATAACTGAGTTATGTTTTTCAGGGTTCATGATTTAACGGCCCCGCCAGATCTAAAGGCCGTTAAATCTAAGTTTTAAACCTTCATTTTTCTACATGGAGTACACAGGTTTTGTTTTCAACAAATATAAGAAAATTGATATTGTTCTTGTGTTTAGGATTCTTTGTTCTTTGGAGGCTTTAGTACTTTATTAAATAAATTGAACAAAGAGGAAAAATTTAGAAGAATTGAAAATTCTCAAGAGAACTCTCTTTAAAAAAGAGGGCATGAGTACATGATAAGTAACCGAGTGTATTACACAGCAAGTTAGAAGAGAATGTGGCTCACTTATTCTCACTTACTAAAAAAAATATAGAACAAAGGTTAAGTAGGGGCCTGCAAAGCAGTCAGAATGTGGGAGCTCAGATAGCCTTGTACAATTCTTCTTGTTGCAGGTGGATGCAGTTTTTAGTTTGGTAACTGTAGATAAGTAAATAGATTTGGATTTTCTGTAAAATGCTGCTAGACTGACATAACTGTAGTTCTGCAAAATAACCCACGAGGAGGCAGAGAAGAAATTATTTGGGGGGGAAAAAAAGTCAAGAAACCTCACAAATAAAAAATCCAAGTATTGTATTTAAATATATACTAGCTTGTGTTGAGAGTCTGAGTTTGCAAAAAGAGAACTCTGAGTCATGAAGCAGCATCCCCTATTTACGAGGTGCTAGTACAGAAAATCTGTATGGTTCCTGGTTGATGATTAGCTTAAGATGTAGAAATAACATTTTTTCCTTGTGTTGTTCAATTCTGTGTTCCCTAATTCAGTGCTTTTTCATCCATTTCCATTTATGCAATCATACATTAGAGTTCCCATCTGCAGGTTCATGGTCATCTGTTGGTGCTGCAGCTGTCAAAATAATGTCATATAGGAGTTTAGGATTGTGGGTACTGCTGTTGGTAGCCGCTTCTGTTGTGACAGCCAAAAAGCCAGACAGGTGTCATAAGTCCACTGAACATTGCTAGGAAGCTCTAAGACTTCTGTTTTCAGCTATGTTGTGTTTGCAGTCCATTTTTGTGCACTCTTTCATTTACTCTGTATTTTTTATATACACAACTTCAGTTTTGAGTCTAATGAGGGTTGTTACCACGTCATGATGAACTTCTCTTATTAGAAATATGCTTCACTTTCCCCGTGCTCAGTGCTTTACCAGGTGGAGTTTGTAATGTTTGTTATTATCTGATGTTAACTCTGGAGTCCTCAATGTCTGTTTTTCCTTATCTTTTAGAGTGAAGACTGGAACGGCTGGAGGGAGGTGCGTAGCTGCAGGTATGAACCAACTACAGTTTGTATCCCTCAGCTGGGTATTGGAGCTTCCTTTCAAAGGTTTAGAGAGAAGTTGTTTTTACATTCAGTGATGAAAGCAGTCATTTTCCACTGCAGTGAGCAGTGCTCCCTGAACCTTAAACTCTGCAGTTTCCTGCCTTTGTACTGCCAAAGGGGGTTGGGAGTGTTAACAGTTCAGGACTGTGAGTACTGAGTCAATAGACATCTTTAACTCCATCTGTAATTTAATAATTTTAGAAACAAAGTAGAAATGCATGTCTTCATAGCAACTTCTTGACCAGAACAAATCTGAAGTGTTCTGTAGTACATGAAACCCTAAAAGTGAGTATTAGTGGAACAACTCCTGGGCTGAGACAGATTTGATTATGTGCAGCAGAACGGGAACATAGTCCAGTATGAAAATGTATGGAGTCAAATATGAGGATCTTTTGGTGCAGTTTTCTTAGTGCTAGAAGTCCAGTAAGGGTGTAGTTTCATGTGACAGCTGAGACAATTGCCCCTTCCTTTCTTACACCGTTTCCAGCTGAGAGTTCAGTGCTGTGTCCTTTGGTTATGTTTGGTTCTCATGGTAGCTTGCATTATAGACGGAGTCAGCTTGACAACCCAGTAAAAGGCTCTTCTCTGATATAGTTATTTCTCTGGTTTAGGAAGTTGGAATGATTTACTGTGTGGTCAGAGGAGTACAAAAGAATATATAAGACTGTTTGTACAGTGTGCCTCCAGAGTTTTGGTTCACTTCTGAGACAATTGACCTGTAACTGCTGTGTTAAGTAACACTATCAGTATCACCACAACCCAAGTTTGGTGATTTTTGCTCTTCCAGTGAATCACCTCTCCTATGGCAGAAATATTTAAGGTGTGCTTTGGTCTGTAGCCAACCAGGGAGAGTTGAGTTTTTTTACTGTCTTGAGGAAAGAGTTGTTTTCTACTATGGACAGACATTTGCTACAGTTTTCATAAATACATTGGGAAGGATTTAGTTATGTCTATATCAGAAAGAAAAACAAATATGTCTTTAAAGTGCAGGATATCCTGTCTCTCCATATGTTACTCATCAGGGTAGAAAGATCTAAAGTTGGTTTAAGAAATCCAGGAACACCATCATTTTCAAGTGATTTTTTAGAGATTTGGTGGTTGACCTCTGTGTTTGGAAGTACCGGTTTGAGGGCATTTGTCTCCAGGCATTGTGTGGGTTGCAGAACACTCAACTTCTTTTCTAAATGACTGGTGCTCTGTACTGTGCTCTTCCTGCTCCTTTGCTGTCCATTAGGACCATACAGAAGAATGGGAAGAGAGAATACTGGTCATTATGTTTGTAGCTTTTTTTTTAAGAATTTACATCTTTTGCGACAGACTAAACTGATTAGGCCTAGTTTTTTAAACTCATGGGATGCTCCAATTGCAAAACACAGGTCCAGAATCAATATATTTGGATTACTTAAATAAAAAAATAATCAGATTATTTAAACAGTAAAATAATCACCAAGTTTCTGGTTGATGAAAATAAGTCACTTTTATTCAGTGCATAATGCATGGTTTGTCATCTTAAGAGCAAAATAAAATTGAATTCATCTGCCGAAATGTGAATAAGAAAGGTGTCCAAATGAAAGAGGATGGAGTCTTTTCTTGAACATGTAACAGTGGTACATAAAATTGTTTGTATACATCCCCGCATGAAATGCTCTTGTCATGATTAACTCTACAGAGATATATCTAATGGTTATTTAGACCTTATTAAAGAGTAAATGTTTAAATCAACATGGCTGTATTGTCTTAGTTGATTGGAAAAAGTGAGACACATCTATCATACTGATTCTCTTTTGACTCTAGAGGCTTGGAAAGTTTAGGTACTTTTTCAGAAATAAACTCTCTGGCACTTAGATTGTGGTCCTGAGTAGCTTAAAAGCTTGTGAAGTTTTGCAGATGGTTGCTTAACCAAAATAGGCAGCAGAAGTTCTAGCTTTGATTAGGAGACAAAATAACAACTTCCTCAATCACTCGCATTTCTTCTGTACTAGGAGTGATGCTGGAACTTCCCTTGTTGCTTCTGTTTTTACCTTGCAATGTATATGGTAGGTTGGATTGTTTGTCTTTTCGGGGATACCACATCCCATTTCCATCTCCACTCTCCTCCTGGACAGTGCTGGAGCTATACTTGTGTATCCTTATGCCAAGGGGAAATGATGCCTTATTGTGCTCTAAGTTCGTGCTCGACATAAAAATTATTATTGCAGTGATTACTGTTTGAACTGCATAGTGTGCTCTCCTGCAGAGCCCCTGTCTAGGCTACATTTGAACTTTCTTCAGGTGACATGCAACAAAAGGTTTTCCTTTGGATAAAATGAAACGAGAAAGAAATAGTGACTTTTTGTAGTATAATATTAACGGATTCTTGTTTGTATTTGCTACTATTTGTAGAAACAATTTGAGATTAAAGGACTCCTCAAAATGGCCTGTGGATGTTCTGATAGCTGCAAAGGACAATGAAACTTGAGACTTGTTGCTTTTAGTCCAAAAGGTGTCTTGAAACTTAGAAGAAGAAAAAAAAAAAAGACTATAAATTAATTTTAAGCAGGTGTAACTGCTATTCTAAGACATTTCGTTAAGGAGAGTAATAATTTGTAGTTTGTTCCTTTGAGTTAAGATAACATATTACATTTCTTAAGTAAAAAAAAGTAACTCTGGACAGTTCTTACTTTAAGGTTTTACTTTACATGTGCGCAAGATGTGTTGCTTCCCATAAACTTAGAGGCATTTTTGATTCACTGAGGTTCTCCTCCTGCAGGTTAATATAACATGGTATTGTCCTGGAATTGTATAGGTGGTTCTGTTGTTCCCCCTGGGTCCAATATGCAGCCACGCAGCATTCTCTGTGCAAATGTACTTGCTTTGCCTGCTGTAATGCTTTATGGCATGTTTGGCTTGAGGACAAGCAGACTGCTGAGAGCTTTCCAAGAATGAGTGGATGTCCAGGTCCTTACTAGAGGAATAACTTCTGGCTCTGTTTCAGCATCAGAAAACTGTCCTAAAACATGTAGATGAGTCCTTAAAAATCTGGTGAATATTGTAGAGTTTGCAAAACGGTTTTTTCCAGTGTATCTTTTTGACTAAGTACAGAGCTGCAGATTCAGGTAATACAGGAGAGGACCAGAAAATACAGGGATATCTGAGACGAGATTTATAGGTACTGTGTTTGTATTTAGAAAGTAAAAAAGTTGAAACATATTTAAAGTTCTCTGTTCCATAGAATTGCATGCAGCATTGTTTCTTGCACAAAAAGATGGCCACAAGTTTACCTTCAGCTATTTCTATCTAAAAAAAAAAAAAAGGTCATTTCTGTAAGCTCAGAGACAACATTTAGGGGAGACAAAGAGGGCAAAGACAGTCTTAAGTGGGATCTGTACCTTGCCTTCAGGGCAAGATTGCTTGCAAGCATTATGTTCTTATTCTCTTGTACTAAAGGTTTAAGTGTTGTAGTGCAAGTGTGATTTGTCCTCTGTATTTCTGTGCATCTTGATGTCTGAATTCAGTCAATAAACAAAAAGAAAAGGTGTGAGGGGAAAACTCAAACCTTGCTGCTGCCTTAAATGTTCCATCCTGTCCACTGTCGTTCCACAGGGTAGAAATGTGTGTCCTCTCTTCTTATACTCATTTCCTGCTTTGTCTCCTGTGTCATGCAGCTGCCTTCATTTCCTCTTACTATTGTTGTGACCAAGCCACTTTTCCTACTTTCTCAAGACGTTTTTTCTGTCTGCAGTGCCAGAGTGTCTACAGGTCTTTCCGACCTCTCTTAGGTACTTAAAGGTTTCCATAGTTTTTGTCTCTTGCAATGTGCAAGCATTGTTATGTTCTAGCACTGTGATTATAAAAACCAAAAATGCTTCTCAAAATCAAACTACTGGAATGTTTGCCTATGTTAAAAGAAATACAATTTTAAACCAAAATTTTCTTTTACATAACTCCCGGTAGAGTGTAAGCAGTACTTGAAATAGGCATTTCACATCATTTACAAAAAAAACCAAACCAAAACAAACCAGAACCTAGAGGTAAGGATAAAGAGCTTTAATTTTTTAAATTGTTTCTGTTATTGTTGTCTTTAATATACTGGAACAAGGGGAAGAAAGCTGTACATGTCTGCTGTAAAAGCAATTGCCCTGGGATACAACAATGCTTTTTCGTAGTATCAATTATTAATTGTAAAATGTCTTGCAAAGAGGGTTAAGCATGTGATGTTTTACTCCTTGTTTGTCATTTGCCAAAATTAATTTTTCTAGGGAACCTGCATTAAGGCTTGTTATCTGTTCTACAGGTACAGGGGCTCTAAGGGGTTGTTCTGCATGAATTGCTTCAAATTCATCATTTGGTCTTTTAGCAGTTTGTTTGGTTTTATATGCTTCATGTCTTTAATACAGTGTCTTCTCAGCCAGACCTTTGTTGTCTTCTTTGCATCACAGTAAGTTTTCCTGTGCCGTGTGCTTTAGTTTTAAATTCACAACTACGATTTTTGTCTCCTTCTGCATTCCGGTAGTCTGAAAAAGACAAGGAAATTTGCAAAACAAACAAAATTTATCAGGGAAAGACAGAAATGTAACATTAATTTCGGATCACTATTCTGAAGGTAACAATTAAAAACTTTAATTACAAAATTAAAGCTAGCAAAAGAAAATACCTTACAGTATAAGAGAAAGAAAACAATCTAGGTACCTTTTCTTATATTTCTATGAAGATTAATGTAAGCACGTAATAGATCATTGGGGAACAGGTATAAGAAGGAGACAAACACCAAAAAGAAGATGAAGTTTCTAGGAAACTGTCTTAATTTGAAGATTTTACTTACGTATAGACATATTTTTTCCTTATTTCACTGTGCTAATGTAGTAGTCTACTGTCCTAGTGCTGCACAAGTACTCTCCTTGAGAACAGAAGTGAGTACGTACTGTGTGCCTTTGGAAAAATCCACATAAACTAACTGAATTGTCTGTCACCGTTCATAGCACTATAGCAGACTGAGATATTTGAAATTCTTTGGAGGTTTTTTATGTAAAATAAATTATTAAATATATACAGGTTCTGGAAAGAATAGTTGCGATATACCTCGAGGTAATGCTTTGGAGGCTATCGGCTTGCATACTCCCCATTGACAATAGGGTAATGAGAAATTTTATGGTCACAGGTAGGTGTCTTAGGTCACTGTCAGGAGGTAGTCTTATGGCTAGTCTATTCTATTTTTCTCTATTTGGTAATGCTTGTGCAAGCCTTTGTAGCATCATCACTGACGCAGCAGACACAGCCGCCGCGGGTCAAGCACTGAGTTAGCAACCTCATGCTGCTGTGTTAGCTGACAGCTGCGCACTAAGAACGTAAAACTCAGGGTAGCATCGTGCAGCTGTTCTGCCCTAGAGAAGCAGATCGTTGTCTGCAGAGCTGTGTCTTGCTCACATCGCAGAATTCCAACACCCGCAGCCTGGTCAGAATATTCACAGCACAATCCTGGATCCCCTCTCAAGCAAGCAGATGAAGAGACAATGTATCAGAAGATGAGAGAAAAATTGGATAAGTTTGTAGGCCACTGCCTTAAACTTTGTGAACTTCATTCATGTGCTATAAGAGGGTCTTAAGACTGATAATTTTCGGCGTTCTTGTTAGACGTGCTGTCAGTAGCAGTTACTGGCAGAGCAGGACCTAGTTTGCAGTTTGGGGTGGGTTTTTTTTGACTTCTTGGATTTGAATAGATGTTGTAACCTGTTTCCTGGTAGATAAGCTCTCATATTGCAGAGCTACTGTCTGCCATTTGGTGTAAGTTGTCCTCGGGAGTGAGCCAGATATTGAGCATATCACAGATTGAATTTGTTCATCAGTTGTGTGGTGGCATATTGAAAGCATTTGCAAGGCATTTTAAAAAGAAAGGAAAGTGCATATACTGGTTGCTATCTGTGCATGTAGTGACCAGACAAGCAGGAATGACTTCAAACTGAGAGTAGGTTTAGATCAGATGTTAGGAGGGAATTCTTTACTATGAGGGTGGTGAGGCACTGGAACACGTGGCTGAGAGAATTTGTGGATGCCTCATCCCTGGAAGTGTTCAAGCCCAGGCTGGATGAGGCTCTGAGCAACCTGGTCTAGTGGAAGGTGTCCCTGCCCATGGCAGCGGGGGCTGTAACTAAGTGATCTTTAATGTTCATTCCAACCCAACCCATTCTACGATCCTGTAACTCTGTGATTCCTTCTTAAAAACATTTGAATCCACTGTTCATATTCAAATAAATTTGTCAGACCAGTAGATGTATCAAGGAATTAAGTTACTAATAATTTATCATTAACTGAAGGGTAAGTCAAAATAGAACATTCAGCTCTTGCTCTTTTCCCATGAGTGAGCAAGTAGCTCTGAACTGGTCTGGCTGTTGGCTGTGGTCTACACATAAATAAACAGGGAGAAGTCACTGAAGGATCTTGGGATATGTGAGATTTAGTCAAAGAAGGTAAGACATAGCCACAGAAACACTTTTTTTTTTTTTAATTCTGCTTTTGGTATGTATTGGCATATTTGTGTTAAGGGTTACCTCTCTAGTGTATGGGTTTATTGTATAGCGAACAGTATTCTCAGTTCTCTGTCCCCAGGAAAGCATCACTGCCTCCTGGTTTGTCTATGTGACTTCTGGAAATTGAACAGCTAAGAGAAGTTGCTTGGATTTTTGCATTGAGTTGGTACAAAGCTGGGAACAGAGCCTTCTCTCCTACCACAGCTTTCAATCCCTTGATTGCTCTCTGAAACATCATTTTCAAGCAATAGGTCTTTCCTATTATTTTTGTTTCCTATTATGGACCGGCTTAGTTCAGAACCCCTTTATCCAACAGACTTACGCAGGTATAGGACTTTATATACTGCTTTGCCGACTCATAGTTGAGCTATCAGTGGCTACAAGGAAGCAGTAACTTTGATGTGTTTAATTCAAACATTGTCTTCCGTATCTATTTTCACATGAAGATGTTGTGCTGCATGTGTTGATTTAGAAAGGTAAAAAGTTATGACTAGGGACATTGAGAACTGCCAGACTGGACATATTATGGTTTTTGATTTCTTTATGATAATGCCTAGTACTATGTGCATTAGACAAATGGATCTAAAATCTTTATGGATTAGGCTGTGTTTAAAGATGACGTTACTTAGTTGTTCCTTCCTAATGTTAACTAGAAGGTGTAATTCTTATATGCAGTATTTTGGGGCAGATAGCCCATGGGTTATCTGTTTAAAAAAATAGTTGGGATTTTTATGTATGTGCAGTAAATAAAAGTGGGAAAAAATATCCCTGCACGCATCCAGTTGTGTTCAAGCCTTGTCAAGCTTTGACAGGATTACAAAAGTCACCACCACTAAGTATTTGTGAATTTAGTTAAGAAGTGTTCCCTCTTAACAGTTTCAATTTGCCTTTGCCAGACTCCTGTTTTACTCCCGTGAACATAGGAAACTACAACTGCTTTGTGAATTGTGGGGCAGTAGATTCTGTGTGAAGTGAATGTTGCATAGCAGGAAGAACAGATAAGCATATGTATTTGGGGAGACCCATGGACAATATGAAAGAAAATGTACCTGTGTGTGTTTCTTGTCTATCTTTTTATTAGCTTCACTGTTTGGAATTAATTAGAATAACAGATTTGTTCACTTCAGTGCAAAGTTTCATCTCCTTTTTCAAGAAAAATAATTCCCTAACTTTTCAAAATAAATTTTATATAATTTACTTCTATCATTTGTCTTTACTATCAAAAAAAAAAGTATGTTTAGCTGCTGTTTCATTTTTCTCTTTCTAAGAGTACTTAGGCAGAGACAACCTTGTCCTGTAAGCCAGAAGGCTGGGTGCCTTGCTGTTTCATCAGCTGGCAGAGAGCTCAGAGTCCAGAGGATTCTTCAGTCAGACGAAAGTTCATAATTCATTCTTTCTGAGCTTTCACAGAATTAATTGAAGTAGAAGCTAGAGGACTTCCTTCACAAGCCAGAGAAGTAGATCAAGAATTTATTGATGTACCTCAAAAATTTTTCCCCAGAAATACTTTGAGGATGGGTAGGGGGAAAAAAAGCTTTTAGTAGGATCTATTTTTAGAATTAAACTTACTTACCTAATTTTTAACAATTCATCTGTGTCTAGATCTCATTTATCTGCTCTGAGATAAGTGTGTAAGAGGGAGCACCGCAAAACTTTGGTGTTTCCAAGGTAAAGGCAGTTGTCTTCCTGTCCTATCCCTTTTCTCCACCTGGGAACTTCTACAAAAGTTCGTATAAATAAAAATGTTCTTCAGTTAATTTAATCTGAATTGTAGGCAGCCCAAAAACTTCATGTATTTTGATGGTAAATTCAGTGTTCTGAGTGTGTCAGATTTGTGTACCCACAGCGCATAACAGTCAAAGAGATTGGCAGAGGAAGAAACTGCAGTTTTGGCAACTAGGTAAGGGGCTTTTTGTACCCAGTGAGGCATGGGGAGACAGTTTAGATTTCAACACAGGCAGAAAACATTCTGACCACATGCTTACATGATCAACAATGAAACAACAAAATATTGACAAGCAGCTACTGTATTTTGATGCATGTAACCTAGGGGTTATCAGTTTAAAAACAAAACTGCAATTCAGCAGCACTGTAAGAATCTGGATATGCACAGATAATACAAGGGGAAGTTTATTCTAGGACCTGTCTCCTTCAGAGCTTCACAGTGTCTGATTTCCCCATAGCCTACATCCTTTCCCATAGCTTGCTCTCACCATGCCAGTAGTCCCTCAGCTTCAGATTTGTGTATGCTGAGTACAGAATGTATAAAATAAAAGATGGTATTATCTTCAGCTTTCAGAGTTACTTGTTCATTAGAACTAGGCTTTCTTTGAAAATAAAATATGACACAGGATTTTTGGTTTTGTGGTGAATTTTGGGGGTTTTTTTGCCCTAGGATGTGATGTAATTCTGTAAATTTAAAAATAAAAGCAAAAAACTTTCAGCATTTGTACTCTGCAGTCTCTTAGGAGCACATATAATGACACATTATGCAACATCATCTAGGGCTTCAGAAGTGTAAAAATTGAGATCTAATGTGTAGTATGTAGAAGTTTTTTAATGTTCACATTGTCAGATGAGCACCACATTTAAATGTGTAGCTACAGTCCATAGAGCTTGGAATTTCAGACATTGTTTCTGTTATCCTTTGAATAGAAACAGTCAAAGAATGGATCTGGAAGCCAGCAGGAATTTGACATCTGAGCAAAAAATAAGTGTGTTTAGCTCCCTTATTTTTCTTTGTGAGAAACTGTTAGGATGACTTGTTTTTTTCTAATTTTAAAGAAACACTTTTTCCTCATTTAATTCTTATTTCTGTGCAGTAGTGCAATACCATCTTTTTTTACTCTTTCTGATACTCTCACAAGTGGAGTCTGTAAGTCTTAATTTCATTAGCTTGAAGCCTTCAGCTGAATAACGCTAAGCCAAACCAGTTTGTGCACTGATGTTTTGTCACTGAGGTTGCCATCGTTACTTCAGAAGTATGGCACCCAGAGGCACTGAGTCTTGGCTAACATATCTTCAGATATTTATTCGCCATTCTAGTATTGATTCTTCCTTTCTGACAAATTGTGCTTGTAACATTGCAGTTTTGTCTTAATGGAACAAGAAGATAGGACTTTGATTTCGAGGAGCAGAGAGATGGGGAAAAGGATGGGCATAGGATCAAATCATAATGGTGTAGTGATTTTCTTCAGTAAACTAATCAATCTCAGTAGCATTTTTAAAACCCATTTCTAGACTATGCATTGCCAGCATTGTCTTTCATCGAACCTACAGTGAACATGGCAGCTGGGGCATTTTACTGGCTGCTGGAAAAAGCTAATGAGTGAAAGACCTGAAGGAATGAGTTCTGGTCTTCCTGGATAGGGCCAGAATTTACAGTGTTGGCCTATAGATTTATGTCATCTAGGAATCACACCCTATAATCTGTTGTTCTAGTCATATAAGTGTGAAATGTTTTTCTCTGCAGTCTCATTTTAGACAAATGCATGAAATGGGCTCTAGGCTCAATTTAACATTTGAATATGATAAATACGATGGGCTTTACTCAACATGGCATTTTTCAAGTGGGAAGCCCGTAATATGTGTCTAAAGGTAGATAGAACAATTGAATTTACTGAAAGCTGAAAAATAGACCTGTGCTCCCTAATGCATATTTGCATGTTCTTAACAGTGGTGCTTAGCAGATAGCTTACACCTTTTCCTGTAAAGAATAAGGACTCTTGCATTTATCACATAGTAAGAGCATGCATGAAGTAGTTACTATTGAATATCTGATGCGTGAGAAATTCATGTCCTTTATTTTGCAGTGATATGCAGATCTCTTTGTATTACAAGGCCTATCCCCTTTTAATGAACCTCACTGCTGGCAAAAGATAAGAAATGTTCTCTTTTTTAAAATTATTTTTTTAGAGGTCGGAAACATTATTTAGGAAAAAAAATTGGCGTACTGTAACTGTGCAAGCTTAAATAACGCTGTATATATTGGCCAGTCAGAATAATTGCAAGTACATGTTGCAGTCATTGACAGAGGAGAAAGATGTGATCACAGCTGCCCCAGCATGCAGTCCTTGCTGCTCTGAGAGGTTATTTTGTGGTTATATCGACCGTATATAAGGGTTTCTGGTCTCATGTTAGACTCTAATTTACCATTCCGCCTGGAGTGCTCTGACACACCAGGACCCTGTAGAGTGCCTCTACAGCATTGACTCCTCACAATCAAATATTTCTGCATTTCACAGTGTATCCATTTTTATCCATATTATCTCCCCATTAGTTTGGATATTGGAGATTTAACAAGAAGCCTGTATTGCTTATATAAATACATCTCACAGTTCCTTGATCAACATGCTATGTCTGTTTTAATGATGAAGTAGCTGAGGTGTTCTGATCAGTGTTCCCAAAGATTATAAAATGGTTTTCAATAAATCACTGGGTTTTTTCCCCATCTTTGTCATTTATAGGCTCTGTATATCTGGATTTATAGATGCGTGATAGATGAAGTATTCTTTGCAGAGCAATGTATGTTTTGCTTCCATAAAAGGAATTGGTTTTGATGGTCTTCAAGAAGAGGAATTTTTGAGTAATCAGATCTTCCTAGCTTTGATTTTTTTGGCAGGTTTGTAGAAAAATTGGGGTTGACATTTTTTGCCATAGAAGTTGAGAGTGTCAATGGTAGAGCACAAGACGAAGAGCGTGAAATCAGCTATTAAAAATGTTTGTGGTGAAGGAACCTCTTGACTTCACACCTGAGTACTTCTGGTTTGGAAAGTGCATGTCTGAACCTGAAGGCCTTGGTCTGCCATTTTGGGAGACAAGGAGTTAGTTGGGGATGGAAAGACTGGAGTTTGTATTCTTTCTGCTCTGTTACCCATTGCTATCTTCATGGATCTGACACTCTGTTTATCTGACAGTGCACTCAGTACTGCTTCGCCAGGGAAAATTGCACAAAACAAGCCTAGTGCATCAGCATTTTCATTGTGTATTAAGCTGAGCCTCCCTTCTCATGGTCACATCCCCTTTTTAATCTGGGATTCCATGTCCCTTTCCCAGTCCAGCCTGTTTCTGTGGTGTCTATTGCTGGTCTCCCTGAGCTTCTGTTTCTGTGGTTTGAGTGTTTTTTGTGTGGCTGAGTGTTAAGACCTGCAGGACTTTTGGAAGTGGCGTTGTTTGGGGGTTAGGCAATACACTGATTTAGTGTTAGTAGTTTGTCATAGACTGAGGTGATGGCCGCGTTCAAGTTGGATTTCCTCCCAGAGATGATGGTGGACCATTGCTCCTTGAATGCAAGCCCTGTGTGAGTATTTTCTCTTCACGTCTAAGTTATAACTAAAATGATAGTTGGAATTGCTATCTCAAGCCTCTGCTGTCTGATGGGGTAGAGGGGGACAGGAAGGAGAGATAAGAGAGCCTGCAGTTTGTTTTCTTGAAGAAATCATAGTGGTCATGAAAAATTGATGTTGGTTTCTAGATGGGGGAAAATGGTCTGATAATTGTGGTGATAAGGACTAAGGACAAATAAAGCTGTTTGACGATATTGTTTATAGTATGCTACAGGTGCTGATATTATAAAATGGATTATTTAAATCAGTTGTGGGGAGAACATTTTCTGTTCTTCCCTATTAATGACTCCAGACTAAACCTTTTAATTAGGAGTCAAATATTCCTTGAATACTATTGAGGTCATGTTAAGAGTTGCCCAGTTAACAGGAGCCATGCTGTGCTCTTGAAGCTACCCATGGAAGGCGGGGCTGAAAATTATTATTGGAGAGGGTAAACAATTTCCAACTGTTCTTAATTGAAATGAAAAGGGGTAGTTTACATCTTCGTAAAAGTTATTGTTTCTCTTGGCTATTTGGAGAGGTGCTGACCCTTTCTGAGCAGAAAGGTGAGAGGAGTGAAAGGATTTATGATGATTCCCTTCCCTTCTCTTCTAGTAAGAAGCTTTGCTGGTTTTGAGGTCTGTTCATACAGCTATAAAATTATGAGCTTTCCCTAGCATCAGTTTTTCCTTAGGCTCTGAACAGCAATGTATTGATGGGAAAAATTACTAAATGTTACCGGGCTTCATTTTTTTTTTTATTCTATTTGGGGGAAATATGATTTCAGAGGGACAATGAGAGAAATACTGTTTACTGTCATGTGCAGTTAATAAGCCATTCAAACTATCTTCAAAGGAAAAAAAGCAGAGATGAAGAGAGATGACTACTCTGGAAGAAAACCACCTGTATTCTTCAACAAAGAGTTTGGGGGTGGGGGGACTGATTGTATAGTTGCTGTTCCACTCCCCATGTCCTTTCTAGATTATGCAGGGATTGGTCAGCAATTTTAACCAACTAATCACTTTAGCTACAATAGGATGTCGTTACAGTCAGACTTCCGCAGGGATAGGGGCTCTGGTGTACCAGGCTGGGAGTACTGATAACAAGACATCACATTGCACCTAACAAATAATGAGGAGTCAATACAGAGAGCAGTGTAGGACTCTCAAATGGCTGGGTGGAGCATAACACAACTTTTATTAATAGGGTGTAAACTGTTCACATGGCTAGACAGAATGCCTTGAAACCTGTTGAGGATTCCCATACTCAAAACTTCTGTGTTGTTGTAGTCTAAGAAGTGATTTTTTTTTTCTGTGTTAGAATCCTGACATTATTGAACCTGATTCAGTCTGTGACTAACTGGATTGTCCAATCCCAGCCTGTTCATGTACAATCTAAGCCTGGGTTTTTGCCAAATATTGTTGAAAGCTCCCTAGTTTCATAAGGAAGTATTGCCTTGTAAACCTTTAAAGAAACTTATCATTGGATCAGTTGATTCTGTTTCTCTGTTTTAAGATGGATCTTCACCTTGGGAAACAACTACAATTAGTCTCATTTAAAAACGTTATAATAACATTCTCTCATTTTCAGTGATTACTGAAAAATTTGGTCATTTGTTGGTAGACTGAGCTCAGGTTCCTTTCGGTTCTGGTTTCTTTTTCTGTAAAATTTTACATGGTTGAATTAGTGATATTTTTAAGTTATCTCAGCAGATTTATATCCTGAATCCCAGATGTTGACTACACTATGGGAACAGAGTTTTAAACAGCTGTGTAGAGTGTGTTTGGTTTCCAAGTACACAGCTTGCCAATGAATGTGAATGTACTCTGGTATGCATACTGGGAATGTGCAAGAGTTTCTCTTTATATGTATATTTTCATCATCCACATTTATATGTGTAGAAAATTATTTTTTCTTCAATTTTGCTGTAAGCATGCTTTTGTCTAGAAATTGTAGGAAGATATAAACCAGAAATTCCTTCTTGTTTTTCATAGCTCAAAGAAAATGAATGGCACACTGGATCACCCAGACCAACCTGATCTAGATGCTATCAAAATGTTTGTGGGTCAAGTCCCACGGAGCTGGTGTGAGAAGGATCTAAGAGAACTTTTTGAACAGTATGGTGCTGTCTATGAAATCAATGTCTTGCGGGACAGGAGCCAAAACCCTCCTCAAAGCAAAGGTGAGAACTTCTGTACTTCTCTTGAGAGACTTGGGGTTTCAGCCACTTTCTCATAGTTGCAGCCTTAGCTGCATGCTTATTCAAACAGCCCTGTAGGAGCTCAGTGTGACCAGGTGTGCATGCAAGCCCAAACTTTATAGTCTTTAAGTGTACTTGTCTAATTATACTTGTACTGTGATCCAGTCATTAGCTGAGCTGAGAAAAATCGTAACTTCTTTTTTTAGAGCTCAGCAGTGATGGAGATGCTTGAGGAGTATGGATTACAATTGCAAAGCAAAACATCCAGTTAATACTGTGTTGCTCCAGAGCATCACTGTGATGCTGTGGTATGATCAAAATGTTGCTGGATGGGACACAGTTCTAGACAAAACATGAAATTTAGGTCTTAGTTGTTCATGTAAATTGAATACTTGTAAACATGAAATCCTTACTAAATTTTGTGCCTGGATTTGCAGTTCAGTTACATGCAATATTTCCTGTGAAGCTAGGTAGGGTTTTGGTACTAGGAAATATTTGAGTTTGAAAATGAAGTAGCCAATAGATGTATCTAAGTGTTTGTTTTAATGGTATAGTAGTGATGTTGGGTCAGTTCTGAACATATTCCATTTTATTACACTTGGAAATCTTTTTTAGACTGTCACAATCAGTAGCACCTACCTGTTTCAGTGCCTAACCTCTTCTACTTAGACATTTTGCATTGGAAGGATGGAAGTGGGGCTGGCAATTCCTGTACAGCACTCCAAGATTGAGTGTTCTTTCCTGGTGAGCATTTTGTTTCAATTGCAGGGTGCTGTTTTGTTACATTTTATACCCGTAAAGCTGCACTAGAAGCGCAGAATGCTCTTCACAACATGAAGATCCTCCCAGGGGTAAGAGCAGAGTCCTGCTTTCTTCACAACTCTGTCTTCTTTCTCTGAGCTCCAGCACCACTGAAGTGCAAACATGTAATGTTGCCTAAAATAATGTTGTAAAAACACTATTCAAAAGATCAGTGTTATGAGATCTATATAATAACAGATCTTATGGGAATTTTGGAGTATTCAAAAGAATAATATGGCAGTGAAGTGGGTGGGCATGGCTTTTATAATACTCTGAGGAGAAATGATGGCATATAATTAGGAAGGCCTTTCTTCTTGCAATTTTTGTAGTGTTACATACGCACCTCTCTAGAGGCAATTTAGGTTACAATTTCTTTCTTTCACAATTCTTATGGCATGTATTTTATATAGCATGAAGTGAATGTATCTGGGATTAAATAATCTTTTTACATTTTAGATGCACCATCCTATCCAGATGAAACCAGCTGACAGTGAAAAGAGTAATGGTAAGCTTTACTAAAGTCCCAGTTTGGCATCATCATTTGTGCTAGTCAGGAAGCTTGAGGATTTCCCTTTTGCTTAACAGCTTCTGATGAAGTCTTGAATTGGAGGCCTTATTTTTTTAAAGAAAAAAAAGTGAAAAGAGAAAGGTGTGTTTTCAATATAGTAGGTAGTGTGAGTGATGTCTCTAAAATTCCATGACTCAGAGTATCTCCCCCGCTGCTGCTTGTGGTAGAACCACGTTGTCAGTTAGGGAAACATCCAGTGAGTTCTTCTTTGTACTAAGGTGGTTTAAATCTTTGTTGGGGACATGGACAGTGGGATTGAGTGCATCCTCAGCAAGCTTATGGGTGATGTCAAGCTGAGCACTGTGGTTGATACCGTAGAGGGAAAGGAAGCCAGCCAGTGGAGCCTTGATGGGCTGGAGAGGTGGGCTGGAGAGGTGGGCCTGTGCTGACCTTATGAAGTTCAACAAGGCCAAGTGCAAGGTCCTGCAAACATGGATATAGGTTGGGTGATGAGCAGATTGAGAGCAGCCCTGAGAAGGACTCGGGGGTATTGCTGGCTGAACAACTGAATATAAACAGGCAGTGTGCACTTGCAGCCCAGAAAGCCAGTCATATCCTGGGCTGCATCTAAAGGAGGGGCAACAGGTTGATGGGGTGACTCTCCCTCTCTGCTGTCATGAGACCCCACCTGTTGTACTGCATCCAGCTCTGGGGCCTCCAGCATAAGACATGGACCTGTTCAAGCACGTTCAGGGAAGGGCCATCAAGATAATCAGAGGAATGGAGCACATTCCCTATGATGACAGGCTGAGAGAGTTGGGGTTGTTCTGCCTGGAGAAGGGAAGGCTCTAGAGCGACCTTCTAGCAGCCTTCCAGTACCTGAAGGGGGCCTGGAAGAAGGATGTGGAGGGATTGTTTATCTAGGAGTCTAGTGATACCACAAGGGATAACAGTATTAAACTGAAAGAGATTTGGATTAGATTTTATGAAGAAATTCTTTAGTGTGAGGGTGGTGAGACACTGGAACAGGTTACCCAGAGGAACTGTGGATGCCCCATCCTTGGAAGTGTTCAAGACCTGTCTGGATGGGGCTTTGAGCAGCCTGGTCTAGTCAAAGGAACTAGGTGATCTTTAAGATCCTTTCCAAACCAAACTATTCTATGATTCTTTGAAATCTAGAAATGCCTTTTCAAGTGTTTGTCCAATGTGAAGCAAGGCCTGTTGCAGCTAGGGTGGGAGTCAAAAATACTTCTTGTAGCATACAAGAGAGGTTGAGAATTAACAGCAGTTCAGTAGAGAAGAAAAACGGTTTATATCTGCACATTGGCCATTTCAGATGGATTAAGGATTTAACATCTACCACTGGGTAAATGATCATTTATCCGTGCATTTCCTTGTGAGTTTACTTATATATATACATACATGCATGTATCTATTGCCACAACATAAGCAAAGAAAGCTTTTAGCATCCTGTAGTTTCAGCCTTTCTAGGCTTGGCCAAATTTTATTTTCTTCATTTGCAGTAGTTTGTGTTGTATCATGGAGAAGATAGTCCTGGTTTGAGAAAGCTTACTTCTTAATATAACTGAAAACAGAAGATGGAATAAATGGGTAACAAATAGTAGGAGTAATTCCATCTGCAGATTCCTCTATGGGTATACAGGACATGTTCCTGTGTAAATATATCTAGAAAGGAGTAATTCTTTGAAGTTTTGTTGGGAGGAGAACGGAATAGGTTCTCTAAACTAAAACTGATCTTGCATTACATACAAACACACATACAAATATCCTGGGAAATTAATGCAAAGAGAGAAGGTATTTAATGGAATTTTACTATGGTAATTCTGAGGCTATTTTTTAACTCTGAGTGTAATAAAAAGTGAAGGTGACAACAATTAATAAGAAAGCATTAATTATGAAAGTATTTGAACTTGCCACTTAGAAAAGGGATTCTGGATCTCTTGAACTAAAATGGACTGCTAAAAGGATTTGAAAGCAGCTTTCTCCTCTAAGATCAGAAAGTGAATTGGGTACAGCATGAAGATTTAATGGCCGGTTAAAGCTGTGTCTGCTGGAATAGTTAGGAGTTTTCCTTTCCAGCACCATAGAAGACTTAACAAATGAGTTGATTTCCCCTCGCTATAGCACTGAATGGAAAAAGACTTTATTGAAGCTTCAAAATGTGCTAGAGCCTTCATCATACTATATTTTATATTGTGATGAATGTTGTATATCTAAACAGGTTTATATTTTCAAGTGGTATTCTGAATAATTTGCTTCATCCTTTAAAAGAAAGTGTTTCAGAGGTGATTAGCATCCTTAAATAAGTAAATCGAGAGTATAAAATTCTGCTCTGAATTCAAATTTACCCCACTCCCTCAAGTGACCTTTAACTGACATTAGTAACAACTAACTGAAAAATTAAGAGAAATGTCTTTCTGAACCATTTATTTAAAAACAGTCTGCACACTGACAGGTATTCTTCAACTCTAATATATCTAGTAGCATCGGTATGTAGAGCCAAGAAACAGTACCACACAGTCCATGGTTTGACTTGAGGTGTTATTTTTGTGCTTTTGGTGCAGATCAGAATGGGCGTATCACTAACAGAAGTAAAAGTGGTCTGTTTTAGCAACTGCTGTTGTTTCCACTGTTGAGAGAGGAGCATGAGGAAATGGGCATATCTAAATTTAAATGATTGGCATGAGGCTAGAAAGAAGCTTTCTGCAGTTCACTTGCTTGTTTATATGCAGCTAGGTATATGTTGGTAGTCTAAAGATAGAATAGGCAGAGGAAAGACGATCAAAGAACTCCAATAAACCACATCCAAGCCTTCTCTCACCTGGAACTGAAGAGATACAGGGAAGTGCTGAATCTGACATATTTTTTCCTTTTTTTTTTTACTTTCCTGTTGTTCACAGTCTTCACAAGCTAAAAGTAGTCAGCAAGTTAGAAACATCAAATCATAAAACAGGCATCCATGAGGTTCATTAAAGTACCTCATATGTATCCTCTTAAATTGAAGACACAGTCCCTTACTGGGAATCTGGTTTTGATAAGCCCATATCCTAAATACAAGGAAAATAACTGCAGTTAATGGAGAAGACTTGACAAAATAAGATCTAGTAAGCACATATTTGCTGGTAATACTCTTTATCTTTTGATTCCTTAGCAGTAGAAGATAGGAAGTTGTTTATTGGAATGATATCCAAGAAGTGCAATGAAAATGATATTCGAGTGATGTTCTCCCCCTTTGGGCAGATTGAAGAATGCAGGATATTACGGGGCCCGGATGGCCTGAGCCGAGGTAAGCAAAGCAAGAAGCTTTTTTGGCAGTTTGAGGATGCTGGAGGCTGCCTTTTGCAACTCAGCCTGGCATTTGAGCTTTTTCGGTGATTCCCACCTACACCCCCTCCCTGCCCAGTAAGCATTTTCATTCCTGTATTCACCCCAATAGCTGTGGAGGTAGTGAACAACTTGATTCCTTTTTGTTCTTTCCCCAGGTTGTGCATTTGTGACTTTTACAACAAGAGCCATGGCACAAACAGCAATCAAAGCAATGCACCAAGCACAAACCATGGAGGTAAAACAAGTTAGTGGGTGTCAGGAGCAGATGTAATTTGTCAGGCAGTCACTATGGAGTTTAAGGGAGTAGAGAGCAAAGAGCAGGATAAGTGCAGTTGTGTGTTCCTTCACAAATACTGCTCCTGGGCCTTTGTGTTTATTCTGCTCTATTTTTAGAGTTTGAGATAGAAACTTCATCTGAAGAGAAAATACCAAAATAGAATTAAAAGCAAACAAGATTTTGAGCCTTTGATGAAATGTGCTGTTTGAATATTTATATGTCTGCATGTATGCATAGAGGAGGAGGGAAATGCTTCCAATGACTGGGTCTTAATGCAGTATTTTTGTGACCACTGGGGATAGCAAGTATGTAATTGTTTGAATTGCTGTTTGCAGGGTTGCTCTTCTCCCATTGTTGTAAAATTTGCAGACACGCAGAAGGACAAAGAGCAGAAACGAATTGCTCAGCAACTTCAGCAACAAATGCAACAGATCAGTGCTGCCTCAATATGGGGAAACCTGGCTGGTCTCAACACACTTGGACCCCAGTACTTAGCAGTGAGTTTCTGATTGGGGTTCTGATTTGGGTTTGCAGTGTCTGACTGTCTTGCAGTGTTTAATATAATCATTTTTAGAAGGCTCCTGGTAGACAGGAGCTGGGTTCTTAATCTCCATTTTGTGGATGAGAAGGCTGAAATTGTGTTGTGCTCTCATCTAGCTGGGATACATTTAAGGGAGGATTTCAACCCCAGTCACAGTAGCCCTAATTACTGAAACCTTGGGGTTTTCTCCTGCATTCTGTAGAATGTGCTTTTTCTTTATATACTAATGCCTCAACGTTCACTATATAAATGCCCTTTTCATGTCTATCTGATGACATAGTTCTTCTATTCCTTTATCATTTTCTTTTATTTCTGTCATCCTCTTCCAGTGAAACCTGGAACAGTACTTGGTACTATCCAAATAGAAAAGATGATCAGATTGGAAGCAGAGTAGATAAACCCCAACAAAAAAACCCAAACAACCAAATAAAGACAAACCCTACAGAAAACAGAGAGAAACTACTCTCTTTAGCAAAAATGATGTAACAGAAAGTAGACTGCAGTTTCATTTTGGTTGATTTTGCTGGGTCCCTAAAGGATGAACTTTTCAAAAACTGATGTGCTCTGACTTATGTGGGTTGCCAGAGGAGTTCTGAGAACTGTATTCATGCAAACTAAAGTCTGAGGAACAGAAAAGGAAAATTTCATCTCATTCTTGGTATGGTATATAGTTGAAATGGGGCAATTCTCTTACTACTTTTTTGGTTTGGGTAGATTGGATTTTTTTTAACAACAACAACTAGTTAATGGAGAAAGGAACTGAAAATCTCTACATACCATCTGAGCTGAGGCTTGAAATGTCTCTCACGCCTACTATGCATAAGGAAAGTAGAGGAGGTTTCCTCTCATGGTGGCTCTTTGGTTTTGATATGGCATTGCCATTTATCCCATGCTGGCAGTGTCAGCTGTAAAGTCTGTTTTGAGGTAGCATATCCTTAGGGGTGGCAATCCTGCCTTAGGTGCTTTGAATAGGAATTCTCTCTCACTACTGATTGTACTGGTTTTGTCTTGGTGTATTGGCTATAATTTTCCTCAGCATTGATGCTGTTGAGTGAGGAAAGCGTTGTGCTGTTGCTTTGGCTGCAATGTGATGCATGGGCTACGTGGAGCTTCACTATGGTGGTGCTCTGGCTGTATTGTTCAGGGAATTCTCTTTATGCTTTGCTGTGGTGTGGTGCATGGGCTGCAGGAATTCATTTGTGACGGCGCTCTGGCTGTGGTGTGATGCAATTTCTCCCAGAAGCAGAGCCAGCCCTCACTCTCACTCTTGTTTTGTTTTTTGGTGTAATGTCTAGCTTTATTTGCAGCTCCTTCAGCAGACAGCAGCTGCTTCTTCTGGGAACCTGAACACACTGAGCAGCCTCCACCCCATGGGAGGTGAGTTTTTTTCCACCAGAAGACAAATTCAGTGCCAAACAAAAGAGAACAAGGGTAGAGAAAGTAGCCAAAAGGCTGTAGGCATTTTAATCTCATTTGAAATAAGTAGTCCTGAGTTTACCGACTCCTTTGAAATGACAGGAGTTCTCTGCTACAAGTGTGGATGTTCCATCTTAATCATAGTTAACTATTGTCCCCAAGGTAAGTGGTGGTACCTACCCAACCTCTGGCATTTAAAATTATCTTCCCATATGGATAGCAAAAAGAATGCTCTCTGTATTTGTTTTCATCCAAACAGGTGCATGCATAAGAAACTGTGTTTTGAAATAGGCACTAGTGCACATGTATTCAGTGACACTGGATTCTTAATTTTCCCATTTTCAATGTATTTAAGGACAAAGCATGGAAGTTGGAAATACACTGTTGTTAGAAATGTGAGCTAGTCCTTCACTCAGATTCTTTTAGTCATTCATTTGAATTACAGTTAATTATGCCATTGCTGTTAGGGAAGTATCAGCTTCACAGATAGGAGCCAAATCCCTTGCTGTGGACTGCTAGTCAGAATATTCACTGAGTGTGGCAGTCCTGGGTTGTCCCTTTTGTCTTCACACGGTTGGGAATAATAAAACACGTGTTAGCAACTCCATTCACCACATTACCTAAATTCTTCTGCTCGCAGAAAAATCTATAGTTTTGATTTTAATACTGAACATTTTTAACTTTTCAAATTGCCTCCTGGAGTTTTATGGTGATTGCCAATATCACATGCCCTGTCTGTGCAGAAGTTCATCCAAAAGTGTCTTTGTAGATCTGACTTGTGTTGGCTGCTGCACCCATCAGTAACAATTGCAAGCGTTTGCAAAGTGTTATGTTTTCATTTGTAAGAATTTTGATTTATACTGGAAGTTGATTCTAAATTCAGCTTCCTACTTTGACTTCTTTCGTGTTAGACCTCTTCAGAGCTCTTAGATCTAAGACTCTTGCAAAAAGCAATTTTTTTTAAAAAACTTATTTTAAAAAATATTCTGTGTGGTGGTGGTTTGTTTTGCTATGCTCATGATGCTGCCTTTTCTCCCCTCTTGTGTCTGCTTAGAAACAAGATGTAATAAAGGAGAAAGTACAGCAGTAAGGACTGGAGCAGAGGGAAGGGGGTAACTAGCTGAGATTGAGAAGTTTCCAGGGTAATTCTGTCTTTACTATTAAAAAAAAACCAAACAAATTTAAAAATTGAGAAACCAGGCATATAAATAGCATGTTGCATGGTTATTCCAAATCTGTGATTCTCTACAGAAGAAGTTGCAGTTTTAAGGTCTTGATAATATCTCAGCTGATCTCTTTTCTTGAAATTCATAGAAAGAAAAATTAAGTAGGTAATTAGATCCCAAACTAGATCAGACTTTGTAGACAAAATTTAATCTCGACGCTGTTTGAAAGCAGATGGGAAAACAGTGTGATGACAAGAGGACAGGTGCAGTGTGCACATGACAAACTGCTTCAGTAAGGAACAAGCTGCTCTGTTCTTCATTAGCTCCAACACTTGCACTTTTAACCCTCTGTAGCACAATAAAAGCGAAATAGAAAACTTTTTGATTTTAACTTCATGCTTTTATGTTACAATGGAATCTTGTATGTCTAAAAAGGCAGAATCCACTTGTTTTGGGAACTAAATTTGCTTAGGGAAACAGACCCTGTCACAAAGAGAAAACAATTTAAAAAGTTAAAAAACCCAAACAAACTATACTAAAGGTATTAGAATTATTTTAGAAAATAATTCGTTTATACTGCATTGTCACATTCTTATGTTGTCTGTTTACATGCTTAAATTACAAAACTGAGGTTTTAATTATTTGAGTTGTGTGCTTTGCTTCCAAGGTCTTACCAAGTATCCTAAAGATGAGATACCACCTCTGCTTAGGATGTTCTGATGTTGTTAAATTAAGGGTGATTAATTTAGTTTTGCTTTTAATTACGTTGGGAATAAATATTAGAGATTGTCTGAAGTCAGATGAAGAGAGGAGAAATTGTTAAAGTAATCAAATGTAGAGACAAAAAAAAATGGAAAGTAAGGAAAAAGTGAAGGGAGGCAGAATTGGAAGAATGGGGCTAGTCTACCAAAGGGTGGCTAAAATACAGAATTAAGGAGGAGATCCATTTTGATGATAATCCTATGGCAGGAAAAGAGGGCAAAATATAGTCAGTACTCACCAAATGGTTTCATTCAAAAACAATGGTTCAAGATGAAGGTGAGTCAAATTAATATATTGACCAGTAAAATTCATAAACACAGGGGTCCCCTCCTCCCCCTGCAGTATTCCTTGCTCCCTACACACAGCATGCCTGAGGCTTCCTGTTATCCTTGCCAGTGTGTTTGACCAGCCTACACATACATTGGCTGATCTGTGGTCAGGAGTTGCCACTTAACAATTGTCTCACAATTGACTGCTGCTGCAAACAAAACATGCTGATACTCAGCTGATGGTGGGTTAAAACCATTACTTTGTGGCCACTGTGGTGAAAGAATTTGCAGTTACTGCTGTCCCCATACAAAGAGTGTGGAGGGACACAAGAGTGGAAGAAGTTACTGGCCTGGTGTCTAGACAGGTTCTCTAGCTTGCACATGAGCTCTCAAACCCTGACTTCACTCCTATGCTTTTGTTGACTGGAGGGAACACTGCTTGAAAATTTCTGTACTTTGGAATCTCTGTCTGAGGTAATGACTACCGGGCCTCTTCCTGAATCACATCTACCTGGGCAAAGAAAAACTTTTTAATTATAGCATGGAATTGCAACATAGAAAAGAGCAGTAACTAGTATGAAGCCTGTTGCTTTTAAGCTCCTCCCCGTTGCTCCCTTGCGATGAGGTTGCTGGATCTGTTACACTTGCGCGATGGTGGCTCTTACAGGAGAAACTCCGCATTCTTCCCTGTGTTGCAGGACTGAACGCGATGCAGTTACAGAACCTGGCCGCGCTGGCAGCTGCGGCCAGTGCAGCTCAGAACACACCGAGTGGCACCGCTGCACTCACCTCCTCCAGCAGCCCCCTGAGTGTGCTCACCAGCTCAGGTAAGAGACTGCCCGTGCTGTAGCCTGACATGCATTGCCTTGGAAGTCCTTTCAGGACAGATGTCACCTGTTTTGTCTATCCCTTTTTGGCACTTTCATGTTGATCTTTAATAGATAAACAGTTTACTAGTAGATTCACTGGCCTCTGTTTAGGGTAGATATCTTTGCCACCAGCAAAGGCTTTTTTACCTGCTGTGTCTCTTCCTCCAAATGGTCAGATTAATTTAGAGTAAAAAGAATTTTTGAGGTCATCATGAAGCAGAAAGGTAGGTGACCTCCTTCCAGTCACGTTATTACAATCCCATCACATATTTGGTTTACCTGTGATTTTAGGCAGGCACTGTGGTAAATACACCCTGTTCCTCTCTATATGGAAAGAGAAAATGCCTTTAGCATGAGGTAACGCATTCTGTGCACTAGAACAGTATAGTTTATATTCCATTAATGAAGATAAAGATATTATAACTTCCTCATAAAAGTAGAATAAACAGACACCTAGCACTTTTATTGGAAAGTAGTTGTCTAGAACTTAGTGTATGAGTTGCACATAAAAATCAGTATGTTCCTTTTGTGTGGCTTTTTTGTGTTTTGTTTTTTTGGGGTTGGGTTTTTTAACTTTAGGTTATGTCTATTAACCAGAGATACTAGAATGTCCGAGTAGTGTTCTTTTGCTGCCTTATTGTTAAATGTGATCATTAAATGCAACAAGCAGAAAACTAAAAATAGATTCAATTGTGCTTATGGCAGACATGCTAAGTTTTTATCACAAACGAGGATCAGTATTCTACTCAGTTAGATCTATCCTATTTTGAGTTATTACTAAATCCTGGCATGAGAAGGGAGACCCTGTATTTTCAGGGTGTCCATTTTCCAGCATCTCTGGCTTCTATCCTACAGAGTTGACATCCTCACCTGTGATTGTGCGAGACCAAAGAGGGCTGGAGGGGAGGGGGTTTTAAATTTCCACGTGTAGATTTTGAATTGCGTAGGAGGACTAAGGAGCCAGGCTAAGAGATTATAAAGAGATTACAAGGAAAAGCTGTTTAGAAAACCTTATGTCACATGATTGGGAGTTAAACCATGGGTGCTTTGCACAGTTTTCTACTTAAAGAAATTCCCAAGGAAGAGTTTAGTTCAAAGAGTGTTCTGTTTCTGGACATTATTTACATAAGAACTTTGTGGTCTGCAATCCTTAAAAGTTTGAAATTTTTAAATTTATCTTGACCCCCAGCTATGTATCCTATTCTATAATTAAAAAACAAACAAACAAAAACAAACAAAAAACAGTGAAGAGTTCCGACTACAGAAGAGATGCATTTATAACTCACTAATGCTTCTTCATCATAAAGGAAGCATGAAGGTGAATATATCTGAGAGTTTCTCCTTTATTTCCTCATGCTTTGTTAGGTTACAGTTTGCTGTGCTGGCATTTAGAACTGAGATTTCCTTATTGGCTGTCATGTCTAATGTCTGCAGCAAGTTTGTTCTCTGTTTTGTTGAGGTGGAGAAAGGGGCTGGCAGGTTGAGAAGTTCAAATATCAGATGTGCTAGAAAAAGCAGAGACAGCCCCTTATCAGAAGCGTGCAGTGAAAGGACAAGGGCAATGGACATAAGTTGCAGCCGAGAAAATTCTGATTAGATAGAAGAATAAAATTAATGGCAAGAGTGATCAAGCTCAGGAACAAGGTGCCAGAGGGCCTGTGGAATCCCCATCGTTTCAGAGACTGAGAAAGCAATCGGAAAGGACCCTTCCAAATTCAGTTAGACCAGCTCTGAGCAGACTGCTAGACAAGATGATCCACAGAGGTCCCTTTCAAATGAAGTTATGCTACTGTTGAGTGATTCTTTGGAATTGTTTTCCCCTCTGTGAATTTTGGCTGTTCCACAGAACTATGCAGGTTCCTTTTTCCTTGGCGAGAGACATATTTGAGGACTCTGTTCCATTTTTTATCATGCTGGTGGAGGGGCTAGGGGGTGGGGAGCAGCCCATTTTCCAGTACTTTCTGTTCTGAATCCAAATAACCTTCTGGTGGTCAGTAATATCAATAAATGATTATGTGTTAACAATTCAGTTACCATGATGGGTCATTTCTATTAATATCCTATACAGATGTATCAGTTCACTCTTCACAGGCTTGTAACATGAAGCAGGCACTATTGTATTGCTCTTTAAACCTAATTTCAAGTATAATTTTAAAGAGTAAAGATTAACTTTGTTCAAAAGAAATAAAAAGTTTTGGAGGGCATGTAGTCTATAAGTAGTCACTGACATCAAATTCTGAAACACTTCTAGTGCTTTTCCTTAGAGGTATAAATAAAAAGCTTCACCTTTTAAAACTGCTCAAATTGGGACGAGGGGAAGCCTCAGTGAGTACAGACACGTTCGATCCCATGATAATTGCCTGTAATTATACAGCTTTTTAACTCTTCAGTCTTTGAGCAAACTTGAAATTCTATTTTGATTAATATTCATCTGTGCATTTGCTCTGTATGTATTCACATAGAAGGCTGTTGGACTCCACACAGAAAACATCTATCCCTCCTGAACCACACCCAGACCTTGAAGGAACTCAGTATATGGCAGTTCAGTACCATGTGTTAGTAAGTGCTTGCCTTGTCTGAGGGACATACGGCAACATCTACTGTGATAACCTCTTAAACCTAACTGCAGATGAGATGACTAACTCCTTGACTTCTCTCCATCTGTCATCCAAATGTTCACCTGATGCTTATTTGGACATCTCTCCTCAAACTGCATAATTGGTGGAAAAATCCAGACAGTCCTCCTGCATAGTTGCCTTCTTGATTTTCTTTCATCTGCACTGATATTTGTGTCTGGGGAACTTGGAAGTCTACACAGTGCAGCTCATGGACTATGCATAGGTTACATGTCAAAATGGTTCAACTCAGAGGAGTTACATATTGTGATTGTGCTGTCTTCCTACCCATTTCAGACAATTTTCTTTAGATGGTTCCAAGCACAACTGTGTATTTTGATGTAGAATGGGACGAAGTAAAACCTTCAACCTTGCTGAAGGTCAGCTGCTCTTGGAACTGAACAGTCTGCTGCTGTTGCAGAGACCATGGCCATAGATAAACTCACTTAAACTGCTAGCTCATGAAAGGGACATTCAAGAAAATATTATAGAAGTATCCCAGGATAGGAGTGTCTTGTCTGCCATCTTTTTGACTCAAGCACCAGTAAGAATTGTCTGCTTCAGAGCAGAATA
This sequence comes from Dicrurus megarhynchus, assembly GCA_013399195.1. NCBI lineage: Eukaryota > Metazoa > Chordata > Aves > Passeriformes > Dicruridae > Dicrurus > Dicrurus megarhynchus. The sequence goes on from VXAD01013454.1 coordinate 186,903, forward strand.
GAATGGTTGCAAACACTGAGGTATGTTTCCATTTCTACTCCTTCTAAGGGCAACCTCAAAGGTCCAGCAAAGCTTAGATGATTTTCCTGGCCTTGGGTGTGTCTCTGACAAAACTGTTTTCAGAGATAGAATAGTATTTCTGGTTTTACTGGAACTAATTCCAGCACAGTTCAGTCAGACTCATCGCCTGAATTTGACTTGTCTAGGTCATTGCTTGGATGCTACGTGTCTGAATTAGGACAGGCTTACTGTTCCCTCAGTTTACCTACCTCCATAAGTTGTTACTTGATGTCCTTGTCCAAGTTTCATTATCTTTCTAATCATATATCTTTCAATATCTTTCTACAAAGCTGTTCTTTATTACATATTCAAATTTTCTGAAAACTTTCTAAAATATTTTCAGCTACTTCTGTTGGAGTTAGCCTTTTTGACTAAATAGAACTCAGTAGATAGATCTAAGAAACTTAACCTTAGAAGCAGGAAAAAAAACCCCCAACAATCCACCAAAAGCTGCACAATGTTAGGAATTAGGAATGGAGTAAAACAATATTGGTTTTCCATCCCCGTTGCTTTGTTCTCTTTTCTGATCTAAAATATAACACAAGAAAAACAGTAGAAAGAAATGATGACTAGAACTGTGGAACTCCTCCCCTATTAGGAACAGCCTGAAAAATAGAAGACTGACATGGGAGAAGGATATGATTGCAGCCTAGAAATACATTAGCGTTGTGATGAATAGTGAAAAACCAGTTATTAGGTATTTCAAGAAAATAATTGCAGGATATCAGGTCAAGTTGTCACCTGATAATTTAAAAATAAAAAACAGATTCTTCTTAGCATAGTGCATGATCAAATTGCAGAAGTTGTGCTTTAGAATATAGTACAGTCCAACAATTTGGTGTTCAAATTGCATTGAAATTAATGAATGAAAATCATAACTCTATTACAAAGACACTGCCTTTGGCTGAAAATATCCTAGATTCACAGATGGCTATGTTGATATATAGACCATGCATGGGAAGCATTCCTTTGTAATTGCCCTGTATTTCTGCTCTACTGTTGCTTAACTGCCTTTTGTCATCATCAGAAATGGGATGCTGTCTTCAATTCCTACATACATAGGATAAAGAAAATACAGACAAGTCTTCGGTTTTCTTGGCCTTTTCAGTACTAAAGCATTTCTTGTTTTGTTTAAAGAAATTTCTGATAAAGGCAGCTAAACTAAAATAACTGTGTGATCAGCTTTTTATAGTGGTTTAATTGAATTTATTTTAAACCACAACCTTTTAAAATAGGGATACTACCCATTTTCTCTCTCACTTTGTTCTCTAGCCTTTTTTTCCTTAGCTGCTACTCTTTTATTTGGGATAGGTTTGGGAGGGTTTTTAAATGGTGTTCTCATCTGTCAAATATACTGTCTTTTTGAATTATAAAGATCAGCAATGAAATGTTGCAGAAGCAAGTGATGTTTTAAAATCAAGGTAACTCTGTGATGTCTGAACTCTGGCTTTTATTCAGCCAGCTGTGCTATTTTTTCTACCAACTTGAGGGTTATACTGTAACTTGTTCTCTGCGTTTTTCCAACATTTGATATGCTACTGATAGTAAGACATGAAGTCTCTCCTTTTCAACAGAGTAAGCATCTTGAAATACAGTTTGGGACATTGTCTTTCAATTTTTGATTTATTAGGAGAGTTTGTCTAAACATGTACTAGAGGAGGTGTGTCATTTCTTCTGCTAGTACAAAAGGTGATATGAAGTGCAGCTCTCCAGTTGTCACGCTGCTTTTGTTAGGTACAACTACTTTTGCTAGGTACAGCTTTTGCTGGGGCTTGTTAGGCTGTATTCCATTTAAATAGTTCCAATATCCCACCCCAGCTGAGACTTTGTGCCACATATATGAAGTGCGAAATATGTAGTGTGTGTGAAACTGCTTGAAAGGTGCTAACAATTCCTTTAAAGTTTTAATGGATGTATGCAACATAATCGCGAATCACAGAAACATGAGGAAAACAGAAAATGCCTCAAATTCCGTTCTTCTCTTACTCCCTTGGTCAAAATTCCTCTTGAAAGGAGACTACAAGATGTCTCTACAGCATCAGTGTTCAGTATCTTTTAATTTTTAACAGCCATAAATATTTTCTAGTGCATCTTGTGCAGTAAATTTCAGCTTCTTGGTTAATAGCAATACACCTAGCTTTTCTCTTTCCCTAGTGCACAAACCTGTTAGAAAAACCACTGCTATATAAATCATAAAAATACGATGCATTTCATATTTTATCATGTCCATAAATCTTTGTAGATGACCTCAATTTGAACTTCTGTATCTTTTGATATACCAGCTTGGAAAACTTTTTTTTTCTCTCGTGATTTTGATGTTGACTTCTGTAGACTTAACTCTGTAGGAATTGGTGGGCCATGTAAGCTGTTACTCTGCTAGATACTTTATCTTCAGACTTCCCTTACTGCGTCAGTGTGGTTGAAGATGTTGCTGCAATAGTCAGTAGAGGACAGACTATGTATTTTTGGATGTATATTTCAGGACTACTCAGTCCTAGCCCCAGCTGCGGCAGTAGGATTTTTAATAGAAAATTATTTAATGTGTCAAATTAATCTGGGCATTTGGTGTTCCTGTTCTGGCAGTATTGGAAAACCATATGCTCAGCCTTCTTTAGTGTCCCTAGTATCTATGTTGCAGGTCTTTTTCACCTTGAGTGATGCTTCAAGGATATATGTTAATACATAACAAGAGACTCTTAGTTTAGGCAGCAGGAAACAGGGCATCACTGCTGGTTACCTTATGTTGAGATACAGAGTTTAGCCAACATTCGTATAATGTCTCAATCTTAGGTGTCTTACACTTACTGACAGTGTTGTTGCTACAAAGAATAGATATATGATGAAGTAGAAACTTTCAAAAGATGTAGGAAGGGCTTAGAACATATAAGAAGTATGATCAATCAAGTGGGCTTGGGATTTTTTTACATAAAGTTTCCTTTGTTGCCTGGATCTGTTCCTTAATAGTTTTTTCTACTGGAATAACTTAATGAAGAAGTTGAATTATCAGGCCCAAAAAATATTAGTTGAAGTTTAATTATTTTGTTTTAATAGCAGGTTCCTCACCTAGTTCCAGTAGCAGCTCCTCTGTTAATCCAATGGCTTCTCTTGGAGCATTGCAGACGCTGGCAGGTGCTACAGCAGGCCTCAACGTTAGCTCTTTAGCAGGTAAGTTATGTGTAGTGGTGGCTTGGGGGAATAGCTGATTACCATTCCTCAGCCTATGCTGGGTGTCTGGGGCAATTTTTTCTGCTCCCTGCTTTTTGTAATCATGCAGTGTTTGAAAGGTTATTGATCTAGCTCAGTGGAAGCACTCAGTCATCTTTTATTTCCTCTTTCTTATACAGGAATGGCAGCCTTAAATGGAGGACTTGGCAGTGGTGGTCTCTCAAATGGGACAGGTAGCACAATGGAAGCCCTCACACAGGCTTATTCTGGAATCCAGCAATATGCTGCTGCTGCACTGCCCACACTCTATAACCAGAGTCTCTTAACACAGCAGAGTATTGGTGCAGCAGGAAGTCAAAAAGAAGGTAGGCAGAAAGTTGCAGAAACTACTTGAGAGGGGTTTTCAAAAGGGCAAGCTTAGCCCTTGTACCTACCTTATCTGCAGATTTTTTATTTGGTGGCATTTTTTAGAATCCAGGAGTTACTGAAGGTAAAGACAGTCTGTGGGATGCTTCTACTAAGGGCTGCTCAAAGCAGTTTTTATACAGGACGTTTCTCATGGGGTTTGTCTAGTCTTAAGTGCTTCCTTAATCATATTCTTCCATGTTCTTAGAGGGAAGGAGAATATGAGTCTACAGCATGATACATCCCACTATCAGAGAATCAGATGTGGTTTTGTTAATGTAGTTTTCTTGGTCCTTCATCTCTTCCAACAGATACTTATGTCAGTCTTTTCACTCTTCAGATTCAGGTTAAATTTAATATGTAGTGTAAAGTAATGTAGAAAGTAGGAGTAAGTTTTCAGCAGAATGTAGCATGTTTAGGAGAGAATCTGTCAGATTACAAGCGATGTGATAATTTGTATTTTGTTTGGAAATTAGTTGCTTTGGGACCACAGGTTTTGCATAGCCATGTTTTGTTTAGTCAACATCTAGCACTCAGACTTACTGTTCAGCTTTCTTTACAGCAAGTGTCTGTGACCCAGTTGTGGCACAATGTGTAAAGTACAAACAAAAGTAGTGAGAAAGAGCTAGAATTATTTGAGTGATCAATCCCAGCAAAGGGTCATGCTAATTTATTCTGGAATCAAGTGTTCTGCAGTAGTGTAAATAGCAGTTTCGTTGTTTTATCTAGAAAATTTGTCTTGAGTGGCTCTTCCACCTTTTTTTTTTTTTTACAATGGGTGTATGGTATCCATGCTCTTTCTGAATTTATTTCCCTACTTGTTGTTTGAAGGTCCAGAGGGAGCCAATCTGTTTATCTACCATCTTCCCCAGGAGTTTGGGGATCAGGATCTGCTGCAGATGTTCATGCCATTTGGAAATGTCGTCTCTGCCAAGGTTTTCATTGACAAGCAGACCAATCTAAGCAAGTGTTTTGGTATGTTGGATCTACAGCTTCCTTCCGAGGGGAAGCAAAGGGGCAGACAGTGATCTCTTCTCTCTGGTGACCAGTGACAGGACCCAAGATAAAGGCCTGAGACCTTTAGGGGGGGTTTAGGTTGGATATTAGAAAAGGGTTCTTCACCTAGAGGGTGAATGGGCATTGGAACAGGCTCCCCAGGGAACTGGTCACAGCACCAGCCTGACTGAGTTCAGGAAGTGTTTGGAAACTGCTCTCAGACACAAAGTGTGATTCTCAGGATGTCTTGTGCAGGGACTTCAGTCATCTTTGTGGATCCATTCCAACTCAGGATATTTTGTCATTCTATAAATCATTATCTGTAAAAAGGTGGCTTTTTTAGTAATCTCTTTTTCAGTAGATTTTCTAGTCTAGCTTTTAAGTAAGTAGGGAATCTCTGTATATTCCTAAAAAATAAATAAACCAAACACTTCCAGCAATAAACTGTATTTTCAATGTGACTTTTTGCTTTTCCCAATTTCATACTATTGTGCCTCATAATTGTGTTCTGGCCCTAGATAATTCTCCCTGAGATTAACTCAGTTGGTTAGAGCATGATTCTAATAATGCCAAGGTTGTAGCCTCGATCCCCTTATGGGCCACTCACTTAGGAGCTGGATCCCTTGATCCTTGTGGATCCCTTCTAGCTCAGAATGTTCTGTTATTATTATTTGTGTTTGCAGATTGTAAACCTGAGATAGTTCCTCTTCTTCCTGTCTTTTCAATAATTGTTTGTGTTGCTCTCTATATTACTTAGTACGTTATGATGATGAATTATTTCTGTTAATATCTTTATATATAATTATTGTGGGTACCATATTGCATTTTTGTGGTGCTGTAAGCTCTCGTGACTGTTTTTATAGATGGAGATTTATTGTGATGGAATAGGAGAGATGAGCCTTTTTCTCTATGGTTTGGATCGCTTTGTGTCTACATAACATCCTGAATTTTTTCCTATTTGAGCCAAAAGATGTGGACAATCTGATGCTTTGTGAGAACACAAAAATACGCTGATCGTTCAGCTATAACACCTGCATATTATGGACAGGTAGATATTGACTGGAGTGGGAGTTATTCTCACTCCAGACATTGAGTGCAGTTATTTAAAATAGGTTCCTTCAAAACCCTGGAGAAGTTTATTTTCAGGATAATCTTTTCCAGGAATGGTATGCAACCTCTCATCTGAGAGCATCCTACACATAATAGAGGTACCAGTGCTACCCTTCCTTGACAGCTATTTCACTCCAAACAAATCTGCTCCCATAATGTCATGAGGGTGATTTCAGTCTTGTATCTTTAATGAGCTTTTGCATCTGGATGAACATTTTTCAGGTTTGGTTTTCTCCCAGGTATGAGTTCTTATAAAATAAACAGCAGTATTTATTTTGTTGATAGACTAGAAAATGTTATTTTAATTTCCTGAGCTGTGTATATCTATCCAAAGTTCCATATGTCAGAAAGGAATGCTTTGTTTGAGAGCCCCTGGAAGTTATTATGGGGAGTCTAAAACAGTTGTGAGCTTCTGAAAACGACACTTCATGCAAGCCTCTCTGAGCTTGTGAGTGCCTGCATTTCCAGTTGTGAGTAGCTGCTGTGGGCAGCTTTGGCAATTTTGGGGTAATTGTGTGTTTTCCTTTCCTCAGGTTTTGTAAGTTACGACAATCCTGTCTCTGCGCAGGCTGCCATTCAGTCAATGAACGGCTTCCAGATCGGCATGAAGCGGCTGAAAGTACAGCTCAAGCGCTCCAAGAACGACAGCAAGCCATACTGAGCACCCCTCCCCTCCAGGACCGGAGTGAGAAGGATCTTCTGGTAAGTTGGAGAGGAGCGCACTTAGTGATTCGAAGCCCTAAGGCTGTGTTTTTACAGTCCTGGAAGCTGATCCATGCCTTCTATCTGGCACATCTTCCCTTGAAGACTCTGCTGCAGCCTCTGCTGAGAATCCCGCTTCGGATGGAGGACAAGTTTGTGCTTTTGTTTCCAGTGTTTTACTTTGGAGTTTAGGTGCCATATCGCTGAGGTTTTTTGTTTAGTTTTGTTTTTTTTTTTCCGCTCCCTTATTTGAAGTTTGCTGTGTTTGTAACCAGTGTGTGTTGAGAAGGACCAATGCCAGCTCCTTGGGGGTGGGGAGAGAAGGTTAAAGGGAGCAGCAGAAACTGACACCACACTGCCTTGGGGTAGAGAGGAGAAGGGAAAGCAGAAATAACACAGAACAGCTGATGAAAACAAAGATGGGCAAGGAGAACAGAGTCCTGGGTGAGAAAGAACTGACTCCATGTAGCCTTTGTCATGCCCCATCCACTCTTTGAGATTTCCTTAACTGTATGCCAATGGTGGGGATTTAGTAAATCATCTCTAAAGCAGGAGACAGGCTAAAAGGGTGAACACATTAACAAGCCAAAGGAAAACTGCAGTGATTTTTTTTTTATTTGCTATGTATAAACTAGTGTTTATATAGCACTGTGAATGTACACAGCACTTTATAAAATTATTAGATAATGTCTCTGCCCAGAAAATTTCACACTCTGTCTACAGTGGAATATTAATGAGATGCAGTGAATTTCTCCATATATAAGAAAACTTAACCTATGTACTTTATCTAGGTTTTGTGGAAGGGTAGAGGCAGCTTAGTCTGGATGAATACATCTGGGTCTGGAAACAAGAAACTTTAGATCCCTGATAACCTGCAGAAATTTTTGATAATTTGTCTACTTAACAGCTGATCTCATTCCCCATTTCTGTGGAATAATGTCCTTTTTTTGCAGAGATTGCTATGAATTCCTTTTCATAAGCATAATGTAAGTGCTGATTGTTTATTGAAATTATAATTTCATTTCGTTGGGGGTTTTTTGTTGAACAAAACTTGTGCAGTGACTTGGTCTAGTAATTAGGTGTATCTTTCTACTGCAGTTTTCCTTTAAGGTGGTGTGTACCAGTGCAGAACAGGCTAAGCCAGGAGCTGTGGAACCAGGGTATTGAGCCATTCAATCTTTTTCTGCCTTTTGGTACAAGCTGTTATCTTTTATATTGAAGGAAAATTGAACACATCCCTTAACTGAACACACACTTCTGCACACTAGTGAAATTGCTAGTGCAGTGCTAAGGGCCTTTGATATTCACTGGTTTTAGGGGGCTCAAAGGACTTTTGACACTCTGGCCTGTTTCAAGAGCTGTTTCAAGAAATCAGCGTAGAGTTCCATTTTATAACCACCAAAATCCACCTCTGTCACAAGAGGAAGTTTACAATTTCTGTGTGTTTAACAGAAGTTCAATTTACCTCATAATATCTCCTTTTCCTTGTTTTCTTTGTATGCCTGGGTTGTAAGGCTGTTTCCCAGGGCACCAGCTAACACTGCAGTCTGGGAGCCAGCTGCTAAATGACGTGTGTGGGTCAGATGTGGGCTCAGGACTTTGTGTTCTACTCCAGCAGGAGGAGCACTATACCCATCAAACCTGAGATCTCAGGTCAGAATCCCCACTTTGTGTGCAGTGATCTATTGGGAATGTTGGGCATTTCCAGGGACTGGGCCCCCTGGGATCTCAAACCTCAGAATTACAAGGCCTGATATGTAACATCCAAGGGGAGCCCTTTCCAATTCTTAGATTGAAAATCAAACAGTTGATGTCGGTCTGTCCATATTGATGGCAGACAGGTAAATCTGTCAGTATTATTTAAATAATTTTGTGGTGGCAAAGTTTCAAAGGCCAGATTGCCAAATTTCCCAGTTATGCTGGCATGTGGTACCCTTCTATGTTAATTATTTGAATCTCTCTAGAAACGTAAACATACACTGAAGTGAACCATGTACACTTGAATTCTGCACCATAGGAAAGATGTGTCCTGGTTTTCTGAGGAAAGAGTGTTGGAGTGTGAAGGCCTCCAGGGTGACAATGGGATTTTTTATATATATATATATAAATTATATACTTTTCAAAAAAAGGAAAAAAAAAAAAAAACATAAAAAAACATAGTTGGGAGCAACTGCTCCAAGTGCAACCTGCTGTAACCAAGAATGTTGTTTCTATTTTTATAGAAGTTTTATACCGCTCCAGGGTGGAGAATATTTATTACCTAAATTATTTCACTGGAAAAAAAGGCCAGGGTTTTGTAGAATCCTGAATGTGATTGTTTTACACACATAATGATGTGCATGATTGAAACTACTGATTTTCAGTGGCCTGTTTGCAGCCCAACAACTGCTAAACAAGGAAGATGAATGCTGTGAACCAGTGGAGGAGAGCACTGTGCTCTGGGGTCTCTACAGTCACTCTTACCTTCTTTGCACCCTACCCCACTGTACTATCCAAGACCTTTGTCCTGTTTTTCTTTTAACCTGATGCTCTGGCCTCTTTACTATTCATTGCAGTTGCCCCAAATTAGATATTTTAGCTTCTTCATCCTATAGTGTGTCCTCAATACTGTAACTTACAGATCAAGCTTGGCATAGTTGCAAACTCCTATTAACTTTAGGAGATTCACCAGTTTACACTGTGGCTTAGTTTGATCAGTGACTCCTCCCAGACATAATCACCTGAAGACACCTAACTTGGGCTAGCTCTTGTGCCTTACTGGCATAACTATAAGTATTGCCAAAAAGAAAAAGAAAATTAATCTATGCAGGTTAAATTTTAAAAGATGTGATCCTCAGATGGTTTGAATCAATGCAGTTCAGCTCTCTGAATGCAGTAGAGCTGCATCAGTTTTTACCAGCTGAAGATGTTGCCCTTTTTGTGTATTTGTTTCCAATTTCCCTTTCTTGGTGTATCAATGTGTATGTTGCCAAAGTTAATAAATGTATCAAGTTTGTGACTTGGACAGATTTTTTTTCTGATAACAAAACTGATTAGATAAAGTCAATATTTCTGTGTCTGTTTGGTGGCTGCTGCTGATTGTGGGGATTTAGGCTGCTCTTGCCTTTCAGTCTTAAGCCAGTTTTCTTCCTCACTTATTGGCAGTTAAGTCTGGAATTTTGGGGACTTGGGGCTTTTAAATTTTATTTTTAGTTCATATCATACTCTCATTCAAGTGCAAATCAAATCGGTGTCAAATGCTTTATTTCCCAGATAGTAAGGTAAGAGTTGAGTTCAAATAAACTGCAGAAGGTTGGCTGAAGTAGCCACATGGACAAAGTATGCTGTATGCTTAAAACCAAAGAACCTGATTTTCTACAAAAAAAGCTAAAAGGACTTCTGAATAAATAGAATTCCTTATTACGTCTGCCACCAGGAAATACTTAACATATTTTTCGTTTACAAGGTGGAAACTCTCTATTTCATAGATTTATTCTTTTTCTCAGGAGATATTTGATTTTACTGCTGTAATAAGGTGAAAGAATTATGGACTGAGTCTGATACTGCTTAGTGTCAGTACTGTAGTAAATGGAATCATAATGTCTTTGGTCCCTAGATAATCAACAGTCCAAAATATGATAGCTCCTTTTAGTTTGGCTCTTTTTTAGTACAAAGCTGGCATTATTAAAAAATTCCAGCTCAGAAAAATCTCACTGGCTAATGCATCTACCAGGAAAAAGCTTTTCACCTGAATAGTGAAAGTCACATCATATGATAATTCTATCATGCAAGCTGAATCTAACTCAACTGGTAATGGCTATGGATTAGGGAAGAACAACCAAGCGGAATGAAGTTGTTCCTATTTTATTTGGAAATACCTAAAACCAACTTGGGTAAAGCAAATTGCAAATGAAGGGTGCAACTATGAACAGGTAAAATGCTTTGAAAGCTTCTTGTTGCAGACATTTGAACCTAAAGATGATTGATATCCCTGAACTTACCTACCACAAGATATAAAACACAGAAGGCAGAATTATCACTATTGTGAGAATAAAACAAGGACAAACTGGAATAACTTTCTCCAAGTCATTAAGACCTTGTCCAGCATCTCATGGTTCTGTTCTTATAGGCCAGTCTTTCCATAGGGCTTTGATGAAACTTAGTCTTTGCCCTCAACATAGCTGAGTGAAATATTTGAAAAATCCATATCAAGAAAATCCCCAGACAAATCATATAGAGGATTTCAGTGGTGCAAGCTTAGATGTCACTTGATTTCATGCTTCTTGTTGTTTCTCGTGCCTCAGTTCACGATAAATTTGCCTTTCTGGTTTAGGAGTGAAATCTGTCACCTATCTGCAAATTATCTAGAGTATTTCTTGAAATAGAGAAATAACTGCAAGAGTTGCATTGTACTCTGTTTGCTGGAGTTGGTTTAAACTCTGTACTAAAGTCCTTTCCCTTTATTGGAAAGCATGAAAAGCAAATTAATCTCAGCAGTTCTGATAAGAGGAGTGTTGCTGATTTAGTAGACAATGTGTTTCTTGTTGCCTTGGAACAAGAATGCAACACTTGCTATTCTCAAATTATGTAAAATAATATGCAAATCTCACCTTATTCTAGTCTGTAACCAGGAGCTTTAAGATGTGCTGAAGATTAAGGCCACAAACAGGAGCTAAAGGGGAGTTGGGGGTGTGGGGAGGTAGAATAAGAAAACAATCTGTTTCCTCTCTCCTCTGCCTCCCACTCTCATCCCAAAATGTTCCTTGTCTCTTGCAGCTCACAAGCTGAGGGGAGGGAACAGATGTATTTATGTCAGTTAATATAAGAATTATTTTTTTATAAACTCTTTAAGAAAATTTCAGGAAACACATTTTTTCTGCTCATCAAACTGGCAACAGTGACTGTAGAGCTTCTCAGAGCCCAGAATCTCCTCCTCATGAAGCCAGGGAGCTTAGGGCTGTTACATAAAAGGTTGGGAATGGAAAATCCCTGTGCAGGTCTAATGGTATGAAAAGTGCTCAGCTAGGACAAGTCTTAACTTGCAGTCAAGTCTTAAGGAATTCTTCTCTGATGTGTGGGCTTTTTGTCTTGTATAATCTTTTTTTTTTCTCCCCTTTTCCAAATCACCCACCCCCAGTTACGTGGGCTCCTAGGGAATGAGAAGGGACTATATAGCTAAAGGAAAGAACGTGGATTTGCTGGGCTACTACTGCCTAAGATCTTCCCATGTTAGAGTGCAAGAAAAGTCTCAACCGTCAAACCACCTGTGAATCCCTTGTGTCCTCTGTCTTGTCTCTCATGGTCTCAGTCTCTGTGGGCAAATGTTTGCCCTGGAGTCATATTTTTTGGAATCGGTCTCCTGGGGAGGGAGCTTACTCTGTTCTAAACAGAGGTAGTGGACACACTGGGCACGGGGCAAGGTGAATGCATGCTAACCAATGTGTCACTAGGCTGTGGAACGCTCCACAGACTGGGTGCTGAGAGGGAAATCCAGGCCTCTGCTTCCATTTGGTTTCTGGCAGTTTGATGTTTACTTGGTGTCCTTCATGTACTTTGACTTTTACTTGTCCATCGTTGGCATGTGCTGCCCTTCCCTGTCAACTCCCTTCCCCAGGAGATCTCATTGTACAGTGCCCATTCTTGTTCTCTCTCTCCGTGTTTGGATGTACTGCTCTGTGTAACTCAGTGGGTCTCCCTCTTTCTGGTTTGTTTTTTTTTCTAGATTCCTGCCGTTTGTTCATCGTTGTGCCTAAAGCATGTCGATGTGGCGTTCAAGTACATCGTCCAAATCCTTGTCTCTTCAGCTTCTCTGATGCTTGAACTCTCACCTTTGACCTTGTGTTGACCTTTGATGCTGATGTGTATTTTTATTATGTTTCTTTTCTTTTTTTTTCTTTTTTTTTCTTTTTTTTTTTTTTGTGCTGCCAAATTGGTTTTGCTAGAAAGACTGCTGAAGGGGAATATTTAAACTTGCATTTGAATATAAAAGAATATCTATTTTTCTAGACCTTCGTAAGATAACCACTTGATTTTGTGAATTTGATTCTTTGTAATTTGTCTTCAGAGCAGCCTTGCTAGCATACCTTGTGGAGTATTTGTATTTCTGTGAACATACAGCCAATCACTTTCTAGGCTTAGTTTTTTCTGTGTGCTTAGTTTTAAAAACACAGTTCGAAGAAAAAGTCAATTATATGGTGTGACTCAATCTTTCAGGAGACTTCCTAGTCACATTTTGCTGATCTGGTTTCTGTGCTTGAGGAGACAGCATGTGTTTTTATGAGTTCAAACTTGTGACTTGAAGTGGCATCAACAGAAAACACTTGAACTACGTTTTCCTCTGATTGTAGCTACATTTTTGCCCTGGCATTTACTGATTTTTTTTTTTTATTATTATTATTTTTATTTTTTCCCCTGCTTCCCTGTGTGATTATCAGTCTGCAGTGAAAATTTGATCAAAGTTGATGTTGTATTTTGTTAAGCTCTGGCATGCTTGGTTTTTTTGTAACTACAATCTCCTCAGCAAAATGTGATGTTTTTGTTTTAATCCTTCAAACTAAGATAGTGCCCAGAAATGTTGTGCATGTTTCCTGCTGTTTTCTTCACACCCTCGTATATATCACCTTCACCTCTCTGTTTTCTATAGTTTGTGCAAAAACTGAGCAATTTAATGGGTTTCAAAGGTATCCTTTAAATTGGTGGTTTTGGTATGACAAATAACTGATCAGAAGCCACCTGAGGGCATCTACCTGTGCACTTAGACTGTCTGCCTGACAGAGCACCTGGACCTTGCTCCATTTCCAGTGCTGTCAGAAGCTCTGAGGGTGCTTGGTTACACTGTTCCCCTAGTGGAAGTTTTGGTGGAATGGGATAGCTTGGAGCAGGAAGGTGGGGGAACTCACAATATTTCTGTTTCCAAAGTTATCCGAAGCTAGGGCTCATTTCAAACACTGAGCATTTTCTACAAGTCAGGGCACATTTCTGTGAAGTCCAGCCCCAATCTAATACCATCAGTCAGAGCTTGGTGGCAGGATTCTGGAAGGATCTAGGTTAGCTCATGAATTAAAGTATTTTAAATATCCCAGAGAAAGCATTTGTAACACTGGTCCTACAACTGCTGGCTCTTTTCCCAAATGACAAGCACAATACAACAGCCTCTGAAGCTGTTACCTGAACAGGGTACCATCCCCAGCTCTCTTTTCAAGGGCCTTAGCTGGGGAATCTCTGCGGAGATTTTTTAGTTTTTGTTTAGTTTTTAATTGGGTAATGAGCTGAGCAGTTTTTCTGGCTTGCAGGATGAACTAGAACAGGTTACTGCTCTCTGGGTAGCAGGCTTCCCCTGCCCTACATACCATCTGCACAGGTAGAAACTGGGAAGTAGCTTCTAGATGAAGGCACCTGAAGAGTGTGTGCTGTGATAAAGTTTCAGTCAGAAGCAGCAGCAAGCTAGTGTAGGTATCTTAATAGTTTAAATAATGTGAAATGGAATTCCAGGAGAAGGGTTTTTGCTGAGAAAACAAGTAGAGTTTGATTGGATAGAAATGCTTATTTTGTCCAGTGTTCGGGATAATGTAAAGATGCAAAGATTGTTTTCTATCCTACTCCCGAGATGGTTGAGGATACTGTATTCTCAATAGGTATTGACCAGACTTGTGTAGACAGTCCTTAACCTGCTTACAAAACAGAGCAATTTGAATATGGTACATGTACCTGGGAGTGAATCGTGAGGCTGAACGAAAAAGGGTAGAGACTCATTTATTTGGGAAGTAGGGTTGGGGGCTGGCTGCTGTTAGTCCCACAGTCTGAATGCACAGGGCTGTGCCGGGGGGCACTGATACCCTGCAGTGGATGGAGGAACTGCCAGTACGTTTCTGTACGTGTGCATTTGGTTCCGTAAGGAACTTTGGGGAAACCTGTGGAAAAATATCCGAAGAAAACCAAAATGCCAAATGTTGGGTGTTTCTTTCCTTTCTTCTTTCCTTTCCTTCCTTTGGTTGTTTTAATTGTTCTGTGGTGGTTTTAATGGATTTGAGACAGTGGAGCAGCAGCTGCCTTTCTGATTTTTGGCTGCTTTTTGTGAATAATTTAAAAAGAAAATTTACATTTTGGAGACAAACCTGTGGGCTTTTTTATTGGTACAAACATTGTATTTAACACTAGGGGTTTTGTACAGTTTTTTGCCTTTTCTACTAGAAAACAATGTAAAGTGATTCACAATGTGACGAGAAAACAAATTGCCACTATGACCAAATGTAGAGTCTGTTCTGCAGTTAACGGGATTTAATCAACTCGAAGTCGTGGTTCAGTCGTAGAAATGCTTTTCTTTATCTTGTTTGAGCTGTTCCTTTTTTTCTTGTTTTGATTTGCAAAACAAAATGTCTCTTTGTGTGAAATTGTGTTGTACTCTGTAGAGAATTACAGATTTTACTTTAATGGTTTAAAAAGCAGAGGAGCGCGTGTTGCTTTTCTGATCTGATCACAGAGTTTGTGTAGTGGATTTAAAAATGAAAAGATTTGTTACAAGTTTGGAACAAGCGAGTATGTGTTAAAGGAATTTTCTTCCTTTTGTGTGTGTGTTTTTTTTTTCTTTTTGTCCCAAAGGGCAACTTAAAGCTGTTTTAATTGCACAGACACACCGACAACAAGTCATTTTGTATATGCCAAGTGTGGTACCTTCCTTTGTTTATTTGCTATTAAACTGTTTGAGAAGAGTCCTTGTGTGTTGTATTTGTGTCTTAAACTTGAGGTTCTTTCTAGGTCTAAGTGTGAGAAGATGAAGACAGAGATGAGAGAACTATTTTCCAATTTCTTAGCTGTGAGCCACAAAAATTTTGATGGCCCAGTACCACTTGTTCTGGATGTACAGTATCACCTTGGATTTTTACTTCTGTGTAGATGAGCTACTTTGAGTAGACATGGAAGAGGTTTTCTGGTTGATGTACCTCCATTTTTTATCATTTGACAGTCAAGTCCCCTTTAGATACGGAAAAGCTGAGGATCTTGGATAATGCAAATACGTGCAACACTTGGGAGTGAGGAGTAGGCATATCCAGCCTCACAGAACTGGTGCTATGTAACCACTTGGCTGTCCATGCACTTGTGCTTCAGGGTGTTTCAAGTGCTCAACACCTTGGGCATAAGAGCAGCCCTCAGCTCTGCAGGAGCAGCACAAGTGCGGGATTCGAGAGGCACCAGCTGATGCCACTCTCACGAGCCCCATACTTGCCACTGCCTCCTTCCCCTTCCAGGAACACAGCCAAGCTTGCTGAATCTGTCCTGATTCCGCACCATCAAGGTATCTGCAGCCCCCAGTGCTCCTGGTCCTGGAAATACTACACAGGGAAACCCCAAATGGATCTGGATTACTTATCAGTGATAAGCAAAAGCTACCTGCTTTGCTCTTAGAACTAAGATATCTTTACAACTCATTTCAAATTAATAAAAGGTATTTGGCGTAGCCAAAGCATAATTCATTTCGAAACCTGCCACAAGTTTGACACAAATATTGCCTCTCTCAGAAGGAAAGTACCAAAATGGCCATGATTTTGCCACATTTCTGAAAGCTCCTAAAATTCCATTATATTATTCCTTCCTTCTGCTATCTTCCATCTTGGAGACTTGCAAGCATTTTTAGGGCAGCTATGTTTCTCCTCCGTGTCTTTTTCCTGTGTTATCTGGCATACTCTGTTTCACCCCATCACTTCCTACGTGGTTGTAAATCTGAGAGCCTTTGCAAGCATCAGGATTCAGTGCTGCATTCCTTGCCCTGAGCGCACCAATTGCGGGGCGAGGCACTGAGCCACCTGTTACAGACTGTGCTGGGATCCCTGCAGTTAATTTGCAGCTGTTGAGAAGAGAGGCTGGAGGGATTTCAGTTCAGATACAACTTGAGGCGAAGGATGGAGAGAAACAATTGAATCAGAAAAAGGGGTTGTTTAGGCAGAATGGAAGATTCCAGCTTGTGCAGAAAGTTCACTCACCTTGTCTTACACAATCAAAGCTTTGTCAGCTACATCTTACAGAACTGACACGGGATCCCTTTTGGGTCTGTGGCTTTTTTATTTTTTGAAGGCTTTTCCTTTAATTTAAAAGGCCACCACCAATCAGTACACAATCAAACTACCCTTAAGAGCCAGTGTATTAATCTCTGAAAAAAATCAGCATTTTCACATGAGTTGTTACATTTATCAGCATTAGTAGGAAATACACAAAGTTGTAGATGAAATCCTGATGCTGAATGTTTTAGGAGAAACCTTTTTCCTCTCACATCCACCTCCACCTTTCACTACTTGTTTTGACTCCAGTCTTCCTGACTTTACCAGCCATGTTCTGCTCTCTTCATACGGCCAGGAGTCACTGGGGGCATTATGAAAAGCAGGGGAAGAGAAGAAGCAGGTCAGTGTGGTCACTCTGAAGCAGTGAGTACGTGATGAGCCACACTGCATGTGTAGCTCTGCTGCATGACAGGTAAGATTCCCTAATTTGATGCTGCCAAGCACCATTCAGGCTCAATTATTTGCAGTTCCTGAGAAAAAACTGTGGATTGTTTACTGTAGAAACTGTACCTGAATCCTGTATGAATTAGAGCTGTCTTGAGCCACAGACAGATGCCATTGCTTTTTCTGAAGTAGCACAGGCAGTCAGTGTTGATCTTTTATCCCTCCTTATTTAGGCAGCTGCAACTGGGCTCAGAGAGGTATGTTCCATATCAGAGCACGTTCCTGGTTTTTTGAACGTGACCAGTTTGAACTTGATGGATTTAGTCCTTATTTTACTAGGGTGTTTTTATCTCAAGAGCTGAGTTGTGAGTTGATTCCTAAGACACTAAGCACTCTTTCATAGTGCTCAAAAGCAAGGAGGTAAAGTGAGCTTAACAAAATGCAGGGCAGATCATTTCCTGTTAGATGGGTTTTGTCAGGCTGCAAGGCACCCTCTTTTCACTTTGGCTGTGCTGTGTGGGGAAGGGAGCAGTGCTTTGCTGAAGTCGTCCAAAAGAATCTCAGGATGAGTTTGAGTTACAGGCAGGTCACTTGTGGAAGGTTAATTTTGCAAAGTAGTCTGATCTTCCAAGAATGATAGAATTTTTGTTTTCCCCATTCTTGAGTCCTGGCTTGATTCTGTTATGTAGCAGGCTCCAGTGGCTGCTTTCCTGGCCTCTAAACTTCTCCAAGTCTAGAAATCTAAATGGCCTCACCATTATCAATGGTTTCCATGGGGATTGATCTTCTGCATCTTGTTTCCATCCCACCACCTACACCCAGAGAGACATATAAGAATTACTGCAAGGAGGAGAGATTTTTTCAAGTTCTGAATCAGACTTTTATGGAATTTCTAACTATAAAGTACCTAGCTAATAATTTTAACAGTGCTGCTGAAGGGATTTTTGCACGTTAACCAGCTGTGCCTCACCATTAGTTTTCTTCAGCTTCTGTAGATTTTTCCATAGTTTCTATGTCCAGAGTTTGAGAGTACACATAGTCTCTGCTGAAACATCATCTAGCACATCATCTGTCTTTGAAAACCAAAGCTAAATTAAATAATGTAAATATCATAGTGTATATGAGCTCCCAAAAGAGAATTGGTCTTATTGTAGCAAAACTCTTCTACAATTTAAAATGCTTTTCTTTTTGAAATATTTTTCTGAGGGATATTTGGATAAAGGTACAGATGTAATCTCTTAAGATCATGACTGCTATGATGTAAAGCCTCTGGGTAAATTGTCGCTCCCTATTTGTCCTGCTTTCCTTAAGGATATTTATTACCTCAGGAAGGCTCCCTTGGGTTTTAGTTGATACGGACCAGGATGGTCTGATTGGTACCCTTTGAGGTGATTCTGTAGGTATTTACCTTTGCTTGGGAAAGATCGGCCACCAAATTCACCTGGAAGCAGGGAGGCAGCTGGAGACATGACTGCTTTTGCAGGCAGGTCTGTTAAAACTTCAAATTGCAATTGCTTCTCTTTGCCCAGGAAAAGGATCACAAAACTGGTTCTTGGGACTTCTGCATCTGAAAAACATTAGATATCCCTGTAGCATTCTCCACCTGCCCCCCTCCCCCCAGGTTTGGTGTATCTTCTAAGGAAGGACAGAATAAATCTCTAGACCACCAAGGCTTGCAGCCATTAAAAACGCAGTACGTTGGTGAGAGTATGAAACTTGACTCCTAGAGGAACCAATCTGATTTTTTCAACGGAGTGTGGGAGACTTAAAGCTATCTTTTAATGGGGCTAATACTTCTCTCCTGCAACCAAAAAGTGCAGATATCTGTTGTTCTGTGTCTTTATTGTTATTCATCATAAAAGATCAGCAAGTTCTGGATGCAGAACTTAAGCAGTGCCTTTGACAACTTCTGCTGGAAACTTGGAGGACTGCCACAGGCATCTGATAGCAGGGAGCAATATTCAGTCAAGAACCAAGGTTTTCAGGATGGTTAGCTTCCTGTCCCTAAAATTAGGAAGTCAGCGGTGTATTTGCAGCAAATCTGTGACAGAGCTGACCTATGTCCACAATTTTTGTTCATGATGCCAGCTGAGGTCCTCAAAAGGGAGGCTGAATTTTGTGCCTAGCAAAGTATCAAGTACATTGTTGCAAGTGTAACACTGCACGTGTACACACTGAAGTTGCCTTGTTCACACCTGACTTTTTAAAGCATGTATTTTTCCTAAAGCTACTATTCCACCTGAGTCTGCTCCCTCCCAAGCTACCCCCTCACCAGTAGTGCTTGTCTAAGGGGGTGGCCAGAGAAGAGAGGAAAGAGACGACCAAGGCATCTCAAGGCTGCGACTGCAGCCGATTGTCTCTCCCTGGAGTATTTATAAGCTGCATACTGGCGGGCAGGGGTGGGCAGTTGGCACCGTGACCTTGGGAGCTGGGGAGCCTGACTAGAATTCCTGGGAGCCACGTGAGCTGGACTGGCAGAAGCAGCTGCAGCCAATGGGGAGGAGAGCAGCACTGGCTGTTCAGATTGAGTTTCACTCCTGTGGCTTAAGATTTTTCTCTTTCTCTCCCTGTTGTGCTTTTCCTCTTTGTTTACGGGATTGGACAGACGAATGCACTGATGGAGCCCTAGCAAGCCAGATGTTTGCCTAGTGGATATGGGATTCTGCCTTCAGTGCTGAGCACACTTCTTGCCATTGCCTACCACAGCTCCAGCCCCCTGCCATGGCTGGGCTTTTACGGCTCCAGGCCTTCTGAGCACACAACCTGCCCTCTTCTAGTGGGGCATTTTACATTGTGTTCTCTTGTAAGCACGTCCTTTTTGCTATCCTTAGAGGTTAGTGTATGAGGCTTTTTAATCCATGGGAGATGGGTCAGGACCAGACAAAGCAACAGATAGAAAAAGGACTCCATCTTTACCAGTCTAATCAGACCGAAAAGGCCCTGCGAGTCTGGATGAGGGTTTTGGAGAAGTCTGCGGATCCTGCTGGCAGGTTTCGGGTTTTGGGTTGTCTCATCACTGCTCATGCAGAGATGGGCAGATACAAAGACATGCTGAAGGTAAGGTGAACTGGAGATGAATGCATGCCATTGTGTCGCACCCACTATGGAACGTGGCTGGAGATCAGAACCTAAAGGGGGGGGGGTATTTTGTGTACAACAGAAAATACCAGCTATTGAGAGCATGCTCTGGGCTGCTGTAATCACTGCGCTCACCAAGAGCTCCGGCCCATGAGATACACAGAATACGATTTTTTACTGGGTCTGGTTCCTCAGGATTCCTGGGTTATTTAAGTTCTCCAGTTAATCATGGGAACTTTTCTTGATTATTTCCCACATACAGGCACACCATGTTATCAGGCTTCAGGAAGAGGTAGAACAACAGGGCCTTTGTCCACTACAAGCTATTTGCAGTGTGAATGTTGGCATAAAAGGAGAACTCCGAGTGAATTCTGTAGAATAAGTATCGATGCTGTGAAGACACGTCTGTTATCTTGTTCAGCTTCTGGCTGATATCTAATACAGATCTTATACTGGGGTTTTTTAATTACAATTATTTGCTTGCAAGGGGGCTGATTAAGAAGGAAAAGAAGATGCTCTTTTGGTGAGGTAACTGAGACATCCCAGGTGTATCACAGTGGAGGTCAGACAGCAGTTCCCAGTTTGTCAGGACAGCATAGAAGAAAGAAGGAAGGATATAGGGCTTGATGGAAGAGTGGTTAAAAGCAGCTGAAGTTATATTTCAAGTGCATGAGGATAAACAGTTTAATTAAATGAACAAAAAGAAGCTGGTGTGTGGATCTGAGAAGTAACAGGATGTATATAGAGAGCAGCAGGCAGCATTTGGGAGGGCAACTCAAGAATCTGTAAGACAAGGCCAGAGGGTGTTGTAATAGTCTTAAGAAACTATCCCAGCCTGAAATAGGGTCTTACTAAAGGGCTTTGATATTCTGGTCCTGATTTTTTGCGCTGCCTCTTACTAGACTGGTTATCATTCAGCATTTAGAAGAAAATGTGAAAGGGGTGTCTACATCTCATTGAAAAGGTTTTGGTAGTTCTGTTTGGAATTGGAGCGGGGAGAGGGGCGCATTTTAGTGGTAAACCCATCCACTTGTCAAAGCCCTATATTGAAACCAAATACTTAGGATGAAGAAGAAAGGAAAGGTATTAATACACTTGGAAAACATTTGAAGACAAACAATTCTGTTAAGTGTGAAATTAAGTGGTGGCAAAAACAACAAACTGATTGGGGAAGAAAGAAGAAAACAAGGTAAGATGTAGCTACCTGAAGGAAATATTGAAGACTTCATGGGGGAAAAAAAAAGGCAAAGGAGTGAGCTTAGTATACCTGAACATTAATTTGTTACCTGAGAAGAGATCAGAAAGTGGGATCAGACTATGTGAATTTTAGTTCTTCACAGTATTAGGAAGGAAAAATGGCTTCATTCAAAGTAAAGATTTTATACAGCAAGTGATCAAAGACAGAGAAAGAAGAACTTTAGCAATAAGCCATTAAGAGAGGAAATAACAGGAGAAAAGGGGTCAGAAATAAAGGCATGAAATAAAAAGTGATTTAAGAAGGATTGTGATGCTCAACTCTTTTGGAAAGGAAAAATTACTTCACACAAGAAAAGAGGCTGTGGCAATCAGAAGATAATTAAGAACTTGTGCAAAGTTAAGGGAATGCGAGGAAGCATGAGCTAGTGCACATCACTGAGTCCACATAGCAGCTTTCCTAAACTGTTAAGGAAGCTGAGAAGGTAATACAAACCAAACATACACAATTTATGGTTGGTGAGGTTTGGGGGTTTTGCTTTTTTTGTTTCCAAAGAATGTAAAATGTTCTAAAAGCTTAAAGTACATGTAGCCACTGTACAAAAAAGGAAGTAATTGATTCCCTTGGAATTTGCCATCCATAATCCTAACTGATAATGTCTAATGAAAATTGCTAACTATTTACCTTTGCTACTAGTACTAATTCAAGCCAGCAGTGTGCTTGGTTCATCACAAAACATCAGAGTTACTGCTTAGAAGAGTCTGCAGCCTGAAAGAAAGAGACTTCATTTAAGAGAACAGTATGCAACAAATCCTGGAGGTTATAGAACTAAAAGTGTCAAGATCAAGACTGCAATTTATTAGTAAAAAAATCATTAAAGAAGTAGCTTACTTTCTTCTATTAATAGAGTACTTTAATAGCTTAGGAATTTCAGAAAAAGTGGGATACATTACACTGAGTGAAAAGAAACTGAACTGCATTGTGTCAGATGTTTCCTGCTTCACCAGCTTCTCTTTAGGGCCATTTAACATTAATTTTTTCTCCTAACTGCCAGCCTAGTTCATCTTCCCTGCCCAGAGACTGTGTGGAGAGAGAGAGAGGTTTCTTCAGAGTCTTCATAGGTCTTTTAAACCACCAGATAACTGCTCAGTGCATACGATGCTTCTCCATGTGCCGATGGCCTTGTCTGCCCTGCTCAGAGATGAGCCTCTTCTCCAGTACAGGGCACTACTCTGTGGGTATTGGGCTGTATTTAAATAAACTACACACTTTTGTAAACACTGTCTTCTCTACTTAAAGTTTGCAGTGGTACAGATTGACACAGCACGGGAGCTGGAAGACCCAGATTTCCTTACAGAGAGCTACCTAAACCTGGCTCGCAGCAATGAGAAACTCTGTGAATTCCAGAAAACAATCTCTTACTGTAAGACGTGCCTGAACATGCAGGGTACCACTGTGAGCGTGCAGCTGAATGGCCAGGTGAGCCTCAGCATGGGCAACGCCTTCTTGGGCCTCAGCATTTTCCAGAAGGCTTTGGAGTGCTTTGAGAAAGCTTTACGCTACGCACACAACAACGATGACAAGATGCTGGAATGTCGAGTCTGCTGCAGCCTTGGGAACTTTTACACCCAGATAAAGGTACAGTAACCTAAGGGACAGAAGGGTGATTGTCCCACGGATTCAGGAAAGTGTTGGAAATCATGTGGATTTCAGCCTATATCCTTCCTATTGGAAGTGAAGTACTGAGAGAGCATTGTAAGCTCAAATCCCTTTGTAAAATCCGAATGGAGTACTCTCCTCCACAGTAAGGATGGGAGGATTAGCTGTGTTTATACAGCACAGCAGAAGCAGCTGTGAATATGTGCGTTGAAAAGATCAAACTTAGCTTCAAAGAAGATCCCATCAGAGACACAGGGCTGGCAGCCAAAACTCATGGATTCTCTATTCCTACCACTATTGTAGGCAAATAGCTGCCAGGAAGCAGCTGTAGGTAAAACCAGGCAGGGACTGAGCACGGGGCTGAGTTGCCAGTTCTAACTTCTAGTACAAACAGCAACAAAGAGGTTTTTCTCACAAAGTCTTGATTTTGTCAGTCACAGAAGACTCATCACCTGAAGTGTGGTGACCAAAAACAAAGAAAATAACATTGTGCTGGATACTTTTCAGGTGTGAAATAAGAAGGGAGAAAGGAAATTTGAGGAGTTGGGGTTTCCTTTGTGCATTGTGGAGAATTTAAAAAATACGAGGACTTTTTCAGTTCTGCAGTCTCATATAACTTACTTACAGTTTTACATATTCAGATAAGTTTTACATAATTATTATAAAATAAGATTTATTTCTAACATGCTTTTAATGCAAAAGAAAATGCTTAAAAATTAAAGTGTATTATTCCCTTTTTGTGAATTTGATGAGGCCATGATTCTTAGTTCCAATTTCCTGCAGTGATGGATAATGAGTTTCTTGGAGATCCCAACTCACTGTATGGAGAAAATGAAGGCTCCATGTAGATATTACAAGCAGAGATGATGCAAGAGCAAAGAAAGTTTTCAGCCTTTGCTTATAGAGGAGGGTAAATGGTTCCTGCAGAATAAAGTTAATGCCATACTACATAAAATTCATTTGCTGGATCACTGCCCCAGTGTCCTGAACCCAGAGAATAATATGAATTCAGTATATGGCACTTCCACCTTTCACAGTTTGATATCCACCAAAATACTGCATGTGGAAGAGGAACAGCACGAGTTTAAAGATGTACAGAAATCTGGTCGCTTTTGCGGTGTTAGTAAATAAAAAACAGTTGGACTTTTTTCTTCTTTCCTTTTTGCTTTACTTTTGCTGTGACTGCTGTGTCTGTGTGCTTGTCTGCCTTACAGGACTATGAGAAGGCCTTGTTCTTCCCATGTAAAGCCGCTGAACTGGTGAATGATTACGGGAAGGGCTGGAGCCTGAAGTACCGTGCCATGAGCCAGTACCACATGGCCGTGGCCTATCGGAAGCTGGGGCGCCTGGCAGATGCCATGGATTGCTGTGAGGTACAGGGTGCGGGCAGCCACGGAGCTGGGGGGGCTCTGCCAGGGGATCTTGCCACAGGACGGGGAGCAACAGAGATACACCATGGCATTCACACTTGACTGTAGATCTTCCTGCTGCCTTCCAGTCTTAGAGCTGTGGTTTCTGTAGCCCAAGGGGCTTCAAAATTTGGGTCTGTGAATGGCCCTTGGTTAGGAACACATGAAAAAGACTTTCCTTGCCTTAAAAGATGGTGCCATTTCTTTGAAGCTGATCTTTCAGTGGTGAGAGTGCAGAGTCCCAGCCTTGCTGTTTTGAACCAGGACCAAGCTCTTCTACTGACCAGAGGCAATTTCTTTCAGGAGTCCATGAAGATTGCCCTGCAGCATGGTGACCGGCCGCTGCAAGCACTGTGTCTGCTCTGCTTTGCAGATATCCATCGCAGTCGCAGAGACGTGCAGGTACAGCTCTTTCCTGCCAGGAAGGATAGAGGGAATAGCAAGAGGGCATGAAAAGCAGATCATAGCAAAACATGTGTTTTCCTCCGTGCTTCTGCAGACAGCCTTCCCTCGGTATGATTCTTCCATGAGCATCATGACAGAGATTGGAAACCGCCTGGGCCTGATCCAGGTGCTGCTAGGAGTGACTAAGTGCTGGATGATTCAAAAGGAGCTGGACAAGGTCAGTTACAAACTTGTTTCTACAGAAGTTTGTTAGACGAGATTAGAGCGGTCTTGTACTGCGCTTTGATGAGGGTACAGTTCAGAAGAGACCTGTACCCCCTTGGTTCTACCAACAGGGTCTGTGCTTGTACAGATATATTTCTCTGAATGGTCTCTCTCAGCCAGGAATTTGATACTAATGGTAGGAACATCTATTCTGAGTCAGACTGCTAAATTACAGAATTGCCTCATTAGTCAATCCTGATGACTTTTAAGCTCTACACTGAGAAACCAGCACTGGAGGAAGGAAGCCTTATGCTCTGAAATAGATTCCCCCTGCCTACTTTTTAGTTGTATGACTAAGCTCATTGATGTGTTAGTGATGTTTAGACAGCTCTACAGCTCCACCATGTGCTTTGCAGGCAAATGTGGCATAAAGTTCCTGGAGAAACTTTGAAGGTCTATAAACTCTGATGTGAAACAGAGAAATGAGAGCAGGAAGTTATTTGGGGATAGACAGCCAGTCAATATAGAACAAGGGGGTGAAGTTACTTATTTAGAAAATGCTTAGGCAGTGTGTATGTGTGTTTAAGTCCAGACTGCACTAGAGGCACACATTGCACGACAGGAACATTACTCAGCCACAGAATGAAATGCTCAAAGGTTAGCCCTGAGCTAGCTCTGAACAACCTGGAGTTCCTGCACAGTGCCACATCAAGATGCTGGTTGGGTCTAAATACGATGAAGATTCACTCTTATACTGAGACACCAAGAACTTTAGCTTAAATGAGGCATCCCAGGTATCAGGATGTCCAGTATATGTCTGTCAGAATAGATAAGTTTAGGGTGCTGTCAGCATCTGAGTGCCTCCATCCGGGAATCAGTTGGGTGAGACACACCATGCAATCTCAGTAAGTAAATACAATGTTTGTTAGCAATGGAAGAAGAAACTGTGGACTCGAAAAGTTTGTTTAGTGTCAAAAGAATGGGACAGAACACAGCAGGTAGGCCTCTGCAGGAGAGAATATTCAGAGCATTCATCAAATCCTTACATTCAATTCTATCTCCAGCCACTGTCAGCCTCTGATATCAAGCAGCTCTCACTTCTGAGAACACAGTGAGGGCTTTGCACAGAATTCTAATCTCACCAAATCCTACAGAAGAAGAAAGTGGAGGGATCTTGTATTCTGTTTCAGACATAGAGGGAAGTCTGCCCTGCTGGGCCAGGGACCTTATGTCTGTTAATCAAATGTAACCTCCTTAGATGTCACATCCCTGAATACTCATCCAAGCCTGTTCTTCAACTTGCCAGTCCCAGTTTCCATTTCTCATGCTACTCATCCCTATATCAGTTACTTAATAAAGCAATTTGCTAACTTTCCACTTGCAGATTCCCTGTTTTTGTCCTAGCTTCCTCCATCTCCACAGTCTCTTTGGCCAGTTAGTCAGTTTCATTTGCAATCAATGCTATTGCAGATCCTCCCAGGCTGCTCACAGCTTGCTTGTCCCCGTTCTTGTGCAGTCTCATATTCCTGTCCAAGACAAACTGTCCCCTGGACTTGTCAACATCTCTTCCCTTACCCCACATGCTTCACTTTGATTCTTCCTGAATCAAATTCAGGAGTTTCCAGTACACACTCAGTCTTCCTAAGCACAGTTCTCAGTTATGTTCTCCTTGTTAGCCTTCAGTTCCTGCTTCCCTCTTCTACCATTTCCTTATCCTAGGCTGTTGCTGCCACCACAGGTCTAATGCCATCTCCTTCTGCATTCACAGTGCATTTTTTCATCTCATCTGGTCCTCTCCTCCTACAATAGCAGTAATGCCAAATTATAGGGTAGAAATTTTATGATGTTTCTCCTGAAAACTACTGCATCACAAGGGAGACCTCTTCTTTCCCCTGGACAAATAGGAAGCAGATCTCAATAGTTCTGGAAAAGAGAGACTAATAATCAGAACAGCAAGGAACACTGTGACATCTAGGGGAAAGTAGGAACTCATTTGGTATGACAGCTGCTATGCTAAATATTTCCTTCAGATTTAAAAAAATGGATAGCAGAACACTCCTACATCACACCATGTGTAAGTGAGGCAAAGTGGATATATGAACAGCAGGGAAAAAATGGATGAGTGTGGTGTATGGGTGCTGGTAATCCCTTTCCTCACCTCTGGTACAAATGAAATTAGAGTTGCCCAACAATTAATGAGCCTGCCAGGTAGGATGGGGACAAGGCTTGCTTTGCTTGTGCTCCATCCCAGCCCCAATGAGCGTGTGGGACTGAGTTTAAATAAGTCTGTATTCTCTCTGCTTGGGGACCAGCCTCTGCCAACACTGACGCTGTGTGTCTGGAACAGAAATGTAGCTCTTGCATTACTTGTGGTCTTTCAGAAACCAACCTTTTCTCATGGATTAACTTTCGGGAGGGGAGGGAAATCTGCCAGAAAGCTTTCTTGATTCTCCAGAGTTGCAGTGATGCTTGTTTATCCAAATTTTACTCTGTACCTCTTCACCTCTTTTTTTTAGAAGTTCTCTTAGGACATTCATGCGAGCCTGTTTTTTATATATTTGACTGAGAACTAACAACAAGTGCTCTCCATTCACAGGCTCTGGAAAGCATTGAAAAGGCACAGGAGCTGGCAGAGGGACTAGGGAACAAGGTAGGATCCTACAGCTTCTTTTCAGCACTGTTCATAGTCTTGTGTCAGGCAATATAAGAAGTTAAACATTGAAGTATCCAGGCTTGTTATTGCTCATTAGCATTCCTATTAACCAGTGAATGCCTGGGATTTGCTTTGTCATGAAGTGTTTGGTTGTGGGCAGTTGCACAGACAATCATCAGTATGCAAGTCTGAAAAGTGACTGAGGAGTCACAATGGGATAGGCAAAGGGGAATGGGAAGCAGCAAAAATGGGGTATGAAACAGAACTAGAGGATTAGAGGTCTTTTCTTAAAAAACATTTTTACCCTGAGCAGCTGCTGAACTGTGTGCTGGCAGGAGGCAAAGGAAAGTGAAATACACCGTATGTCATGGGTGGCTCAGGGAAACCATGAGTGGAAGAGCTGCTGAGTGTCTCACACCTTGGTGTTACCTTTTGTGACAGAAAGAAGAAGGGTTAATGGCAGGAAGTGTTGAGACCTGCTGATGTTTCTCCAGCTGGCTGATGGGGCTGTAGCGTTCCCACTCCTGTTTCTGGTCTGTGTTCACCCTGTTGTTCACTTTTTTAATGTTTCTGTCCTTCACATGCAGCTTGGCCTGCTGAAGCTCCACTGCCTGTGTGAAAAGATCTATCGCACAAAGGAGCAGCAGCGAGAATTGCGTGACCATGTAGTGAAGTTCCATGAATGTGTGGAGGAGATGGAGCTGTACTGTGGCATGTGTGGAGAGTCCATTGGGGAGAAGAACAACCAGCTCCAGGCACTACCTTGTTCCCACTTCTTCCACTTGAAGTAATTAGCTGAAAGTACTAAATATTATTGTTATGACATTAGTCATTAGGAAAGAGCTGCTTATGCCCAGAGTAGTCCTATGCAGGCTGTTCCCCAGGTCTTTGTCTTGATTACCTGCTTACCTTTGTCTTGATCCTGCCTTGCAGGATCCCATTGCCGTGCTGAGTGTCTCACGGCCTTGAAGGGTGAGATTCAGCCATCATATCCATCACACTCCCACTTCTGTCCTCTAAATGATTGTTCACTGATGTTCTCACTTTGTACGTGGTCAGCCCAGTTCACAGATTCTTATTTGATTCCTCCTGGGGAATCAGTTCTTCGCTCCCAGGGGCAGCTTGGATTTTTCCCAAGTCCCCTCACTTTCTTCCTTGGCTAGTGGCACACAGAGGTGAAGAAGTTGTTCAGCCTATTATCGTGCTACTGCCATGAAAGAAGTTAGCCGTACCATCATTTTATTGTAGAAGAAACATGAGTGTTGCAAAACACATTGATCTGAAAACTAAGAATTTAAAAACAAAGTCTCACACTGACACCAGAACTAGGATCAAACTACTGGGCAGTGAGAGATGCCCGATGAGCTCTGTGGAGTTGTCTCTAGCAGTACAGGAGCAAACTGCAGGTTTTGTAGAGAAACCTGCGAAGTGCCTCCGTGGAAGGAATGGGAAAGAAATCCAATCTCTGCCCGTGGCAGGAGGGCCCGCGGGGAACAGCTTTGAGGTGTACAACACCCGTGGAGCGGCCCTAGGGGAGCCTCCGGCCGCGGAGAGCCCCCGCCGACCCGACCTCCTCCCGTTGCAGGTGCCTCCAGACCAACG
>VXAD01013454.1:217029-234789 GCA_013399195.1 Dicrurus megarhynchus
CGGGCCGGGCCGGGGAGCGGAGCCGGGCCGGGCCGGGCCGCCCTCCCGTGGGAGCTCTGTGCTGCTGGTGTTCGGGGCGGGCGGGTTAGCACAACCACGGGGATAGCAAAAGATTAAACACGGTTGACTGAATCGAGAACGGCAGACTGAGGAATACTGAGTTGCGAAGGTAGGGAAGAAGCACTGCGAGAGCATGGACCCGAGGAAGCTGAGGGGGCTGTTGTTCGACGTAGCCATGGATGCTTTAGCTAAAGTTACACAGGCCGTCCCTGCCGCCTAGGCACAGGGGAGGGGGAGGTCTGTTCTGTGGCCTGAGTCAGGTAGGATCATTCGGTAATTCAGGTTGGAAGGGACTTGAGCAGATCTCCAGGCCAAACTCCTTCTCAAAGCAGGGTCAGCCATAACCCAGGCTACTCAGGGCTTTATCCGGTTGGATCTTGAAAGCCTCTAAAGACAGGTATTGCACCGCTTCTCAGGGTGTTCAGTGCTACTGCTTGACAGACCTCGTGAGGATAAAGATCTGCTTTGCATACAGGCTGAGCCTTTCCTGTTTCAGTCTTTGTTATTTCACCTGCCCATTGTGTACACCTCTGAAGTGTCTGGTTCAGTCTTTTTGACTGAACTTTCTTTTTGCCTTTCCCAGAGGTTCTGTTCTCCAGCTGAACAAACCCAGTTCCCTCAGCTGTTTCTCACAGGGTCCGTGTTCCAGCCCCCAGCCATCTTGGTGGCCCCATGCTAAACTCAGTCCAGTTTATCAATGTCTTTGCTGTATGGGGCGGACCAAAACTGGACCAAGTGCTCTAGGTAGGATCTAAAAGTGTTGAATAAAGGGGACTGAACACTTCCCTCCATCTACTGCCTACAGTCCTGCTAGTACAGCCTAGGATGCAGTTTGCCACCCTTGCCGTCAGGGCACATTACTGGCTCCTGTTCGGTTTATTGTCTTACGGAGACCCCAGGGCCATTTCTCAGCTAGACAGTCACGAGCATGTGTCATTGCAAGGTGCACTTCCCTCCCTGGTGCAGGGCTTTGCATGTGTCCTCGTATTTTGTAAGGTTTCTGTGTGGCAGCTCTGCCCTTGAACACAGAGACTGTGCCCCCCAATTTGGTTTCATCTGCAAACATGATGAGAAAACATTCCATCCTCTTGCTTGTTCATTCCTGAAGATGTTAAGTAGATAGACCTCTCTCAAGATAGACATGTTTTGCATAAAAGAGCACTTACAAATTTAGAATAAATTTGCTGCCCAGTGGTAGCAGCATTGAGATAAAACATTTCATAAATGCTACCAAGTATCTTCATCCTATACTGCTTCAGGCTCCACAAGTAATTCTGACTCACTTTAAAATTATTCTTTATTATTCTTTAAAGACAGTAAAGGTAAAGATGTGTCTTACTTTTAAATTGCAGAATACAATAATGAGTAGAAATAGCCTTCTTCATTTTATAGTTAGAGCATTATAATTGCAAAATGTTTGTCATCCCTTCAGGCAGTTTTCCTGGAATGTTTTCCAAGCTGTGTTTTATTAAATCAAATCTATTAAGTTTTTCTCATTTTCATTTATAGACATATATATCTATATACATAGATTCTGTATTGGCTTCTGTAACAGTTCTGTCCTGTGAATGTGTAACAGCACAGTATGATGCTTAGGCACAAAGACTTTTAAAAAGATAGTTTCTTAGTGAAGAGTGGATTTCCCAATTGAACAGAATCACATACACCAATTCAGGTGTGACCAGTTCTCCTGAGAGCTCTTGGTGCTCCAGTCACTTCAGTGGGGTTCACCAACTGTGTGTTTGCACACTGTATGACTAACCAGGAAAGGGAGGAAAAGGCCTGTTGGTGTCAGTCAGACAGCACTGCAGACACCTGTGTTGGGTATGTTAGTGCTGGGTGTAAATGTACTCACTGTTGGATGGGGAGTACAGAACTTACTCTCTTAGAGCTTTTTTCCCCTTCTAGTTAGTAGGGTCATAGAATCATAGAACAGTTTGGATTGGAAGGGACCTTTGAAGGCCAACCCCTGCAGCGAGCAGGGATGTCTTTAACTAGACCAGGTTGCTCAGAGCCCTGTCTAGCCTGGTCTTGAATGTTTCCAGGGATGGGGCATCTACCCCTTCCCTGGGCAACCTGTTGCAGTGTTTTACTATCCTTACTGTAAAAAAAATCTTCCTTATATCTAGTGTAAATTTGCCCTCTTTAAGTTTAAAACCCTTACCCCTTGTCCTACTGCAACAGGTCTTACTAAAAATTCTGTCCCCATTTTTCTTACAAGACACCTTTAAATACAGAAAGGCCACCATGAGGTCTCCCTGGAGCCCTCTCTTCTCCAGGCTGAATCATAGAATGGTTTGGGTTGCAAAGGACCTTAAAGATCATCTAGTTCCAACCCCCTTGCAAAACATAACTAAAATAGGTGTGTATATGTAGTTACTTGTGTATCTGTATATATTAAAATATCACAACCAAACCACAGTTGCCATATCTGAGCCATATTGTTATATAGGTCACATTGCAACCCTGTAAGCTGTTGCACTGATTAGGCTAAAGCTACCAAGTGACACTGGGAAAAAATTATTTGGGGTTATTGATTGGTTAGAAGCCAGAATGGACTGCATAGCCTTGAGTCCTAACAAATCTTGGCTAATTTGCTGGCTTTGCTTTTTTTAATATTACATTTCCCTTTATTCCTCAGACTTAGATTTCTGTAACTGTTTGCTTTTGGAATAATGTATTAATTTTATCTTGCCTTAGTCTTCTGATACTATTCCTTTTTCTTTCTTCTGTGTACCGATTGCAGATCATGAAGAGTGAGGTACTGAGAGTGACCCACGAGCTTCAGGCCATGAAAGACAAGATCAAAGAGAACAGTGAGAAGATCAAAGTGAACAAAACCCTGCCATACCTTGTCTCCAATGTCATTGAGGTGAGAGTGGTGGGCTCTTACATAGCAACGTGAGAAGTGTGTGCAGTATATAGTGGGAGGGAGAAAGGCAGGGAACTCATCAGGGAGTCAAGACATGGAGTATTCTCAGACTACTGATGCTGCAAGAGCCAGGACTTTCAGGTTTTTCTGTTGGTTTTGTTTGTGACCTGGAAGTGCACTTCTCTTGCCCACTTGTTGTCTGGGTCATTCCTTAGGCTTCGGGTACTGTTCATCTGTACCTAACAACCATCAGAGGGTGACACAGCCCTGGAGCATGTGAAATTGGACACATGCTCTCTGAAACTTGCGAAACAGCAAATGAAAGGCCAGGGCTCTGTTACTCCATCACATTCTTTTTGTAATTCAGTACTTTGATGATAGGAAAAATAGCTGATAGTTTGCTATTTTTAAAAATGGGATCGGTTTGTACTACTGTTTTAAAACTTAATGAGCTGAAGCCTTAATGTGAGCTGCTGTATGGGAGAAGGAATCAATGCCATTTGCTACTACCTTGTTCTGAATTTTGTAATGTCTTTCTATGCACTGTTGCGTGCTGCTTCATGAGGAAAGGAAGAAATCAATTTTTACAGGAGGGCTTTAATGCTTTCAGGATTCTACTGGTGATGGATAGTGGAAAGTTTTAGTTCTTCCAATGGCTGTTATTTCAGAAGTATTAATCCTGGGGTCATCCAGCTAGCCTGGTTACATTGTCATGAACTCTTTCACCCTGGTTTTCAGCTGCTGGATGTTGACCCCAATGACCAGGAGGAGGATGGAGCAAACATTGACCTGGATTCCCAGAGAAAGGGCAAGTGTGCTGTGATCAAGACCTCTACACGTCAGGTAAGACCCATGTGCCCAGCCAAGTATGAGGAGTGATGCAAAGGACCTTCTCCTAGTACATATCTTTTTGCTTACTTTGATTTCTTTTTTACAGACATACTTTCTGCCTGTTATTGGGTTGGTTGATGCTGAGAAGTTGAAGCCTGGAGATCTGGTGGTGAGTGATTCTGTGTGATAGTCAAGATACGACAGTGGCCAGAAAATTGCATGTGTCTTGCCGTTAAGAAAGGAGACAAATCTGTCCAGATTTCCCCAAGACCATTTCTCTACTGAAATTTTAATAGAAAGGTATTATGGGTTCAGTTAATTTTGTAGTAAAGAAAAGCAGTTTGGGGTGTGTGTCCTTTATAGATACAATTAGGTGCTGAAAGTGTACAGATCACTTCTTAAGTATTCTAAACCCTGTCTTTTGTATTGTAAGTAAACTGGACCACTCTTTTAAAATGTGGTATGTTAACTGTGGCATTCTCCACTCTGCCAAGCTGGGGTGATTTGATGAATGCCAGTGTCAAAGCTAGTTATTCCTGCATCCTTGAAGTCTAGTAAATCAGTTTTGATTGCATGTTTATTAAGTGCTGTATGAGGGACTTGTTAAAAGCAAAGGACTTGTTTACAGGGGGTGAACAAAGACTCTTACTTGATCCTGGAGACTCTGCCTACTGAATATGATTCACGGGTGAAAGCCATGGAGGTGGATGAGAGGCCCACAGAGCAGTACAGTGACATCGGGGGGCTGGATAAACAAATCCAAGAGGTGATACTTTATGTATAGTTTCTGGTGTGACTGTGGACAACAGTCTTTCAACTTCAGCTCAAAAGCAGACAGCCAGGATCCGTGGAGAAGAATGGGTTTATGTATTAATATTTTTTCTTTTGTTGTAGCTTGTGGAGGCCATTGTCCTGCCAATGAATCATAAGGAGAAATTTGAAAATTTGGGTATACAGCCACCCAAAGGAGTCCTTATGTATGGGCCTCCAGGAACAGGGAAGACACTTTTAGCTCGAGCCTGTGCTGCCCAGACCAAGGTAAAAGGAACCTGTGGAAGTGTGTGCTGCTGTAGAATTGTACCTGACAAAGAGTAAGAACACCTCCAGGGGAAGAGGGTTATACACATGAACTGGTGTTACAAAGGCTGGGATTTTCCTGTCTATTTGCTTGCTTGCTTGTTTTAATTAAGGGCTTATAGTACTCAGAGCTGACCCTATTGAGAAAAGAGGCCTAGGATTCTCTTTCACTTCCCAGGCTACATTCCTGAAGCTGGCAGGTCCACAACTTGTGCAGATGTTCATTGGCGATGGAGCGAAGCTGGTACGCGATGCTTTTGCTCTTGCAAAGGAAAAGGCTCCTTCCATCATCTTTATTGATGAACTGGATGCCATTGGCACTAAAAGGTGAGCTGTAGTCCATGTAGTAAACTTCTTGGGAGCTGTCTAGCAGTCTCCTTTGCCTGTATATGTGAGCAGAGCCTCTTAAAGCATGGCCTACTCAGAAAGAGTGTGAACACTGTCACAGATGGATAGCAGTTGCCACAATCCTTGGGCTCAGGAGCAAAGTTTTGTCAGACATGGGATCTGTCTGATAGTCTCCTGTTGTATAAAACTGTTTTCTGATCACTGCCGCAGGCACCTGGAGATCTTCACCCTCATTTACTTCTTGGGTCTGGACAACATAAGCCCCATTCAGCTCTAAGGACTAAGTAAGTCTTAGGTGCTGCTGACAGTTACTCTAGTTGCAGGCCTCATCACAGTAGGACTTAGTTTGAAGGAAAAATCTGGAACACCTCGACCAAGAAGCATGAACTGCAGTCATTCTGTGTTTTGATGTGCTTAAAAACATAGGGACAGGGTGGTCAGGTTCACGCTGATAGTTTTACCCTTGTTTCCCCGCAGGTTTGATAGTGAGAAGGCCGGTGACCGGGAGGTGCAGAGGACCATGCTGGAGCTGCTTAATCAACTTGATGGTTTCCAGCCCAACACACAAGTCAAGGTTGGGAGCTAGGAGGGAGTGCTGCTGAGGTCCAGGGCCCTCTAGCAGGGGATGGAAAACGATGTCCAGGGAAGAAGCTTGGTGAATCTTTGGGGAGAACAGGACTGTCTTCCAGGTGCCTCACACTGATGATCCTACTCTACTTAGGTGATTGCTGCAACCAACCGGGTTGATATCTTGGACCCAGCTTTGCTCCGCTCTGGACGATTAGATCGGAAGATTGAGTTCCCAATGCCTAATGAGGAGGCCAGAGCCAGAATTATGCAGATTCATTCACGCAAAATGAATGTCAGGTATGGCCTTCTGGGGCTATTTTTGTCACTCATGATGATACCTCAGAGCTGAGAAGTGGTTTGCAGTCACTTGTTGGGAGCTCACTGTGGGATTGAGGAAACTCGCTGTGTTGCTTTTTCTATTCAGTACATGCTCTCAGAATTTTTTCCCCTTTGCTCTTATCAGCCCTGATGTGAACTATGAGGAACTGGCTCGCTGCACAGATGATTTCAATGGAGCCCAGTGCAAGGCTGTGTGTGTCGAAGCGGTAAGTACTCCTCTATAGGAATAGCGCTGATGGGAGGGAAATGTGAAAGCTAGCATGGAGTAATTATTTAGAACTGGTGTGGTGCTCACATTCCCTCTCTAAATACTCTCGTTGGGCAGGGGATGATTGCCCTCCGCCGTGGAGCTACAGAGCTCACCCACGAGGACTACATGGAAGGAATCCTGGAGGTTCAAGCAAAGAAAAAAGCCAATCTGCAGTACTATGCCTGATCTCTGCCCAGTCAAGGTTGTGGCCTTGGCAGAGGACAGGAGAAGACTGGACTGTATCGCTTACTTTCTGTCTGGAAAAAATAAAACATTTTTTCCCTTTAAAAACAAAATCCGTGATGTGTTGGGGCTGTTGCCCTCGCTTGGTGGTTGTACAGCTGTGTGAGGGAGGCTGAAAGCCTCCTGTCCACAGTGCCCATCATGCTGCCTTTGGACCCTCCTCCAGCTAGAACTGGATTAAATCCTGCTCTGCTACTTCCGCATGAGGACCAAGAGGTTATACTGCAGTAAGTGTACTGTGACATTGATGACGTGCAGCTCAGACAGCATCCCCAGTTCTTGCCTGTGCAGCCAGTGAACAGCCTACAGCCTTGTTAGCCTTCAGACTTCTGAACACTCATTTTGCACATGAATGATGTTTTAACTTCGTCAGTTGAACTTAACTCTTGAAGCTTTAACGCTTGCTGGTATGGATATGAGCTCTCTGGTCAATCAGTCGGGTCATTAGTCATAAAGAATTCGAGGTTTCATCCACTGAGCAAGTCTTTCAGTACTTTTAATACCAGTTCAGAATTACAACTTCCATTTAAAAATTACACTTTTCATAAATACACTGACTTTAGCATTAAGTATCTTACATGCCACTGTATTGTATTTTAAATACAATGTAAACATCTCCAAATGCTGGCCATCTCATCTTTACCTGTGCAGTTTTTGGACGCTTGGGAGAGGGGTGGGGATGTGAGGAAAAAAAGAATAGATGAATGAAAGAAAAACGCACTCCAAAGTACTTTGGCTGATGTTCCTGAGTTAGCCCTAGTACTTGTGCTGGTACCAAGGTCCTTAGTGCTCATTTTGGAGAGGGATCTTGTTCCAGCAGAACACGCGTGTTCTTGACACGCTGTGCTCGGGGGCATTTGACATTGGAAGGGGGTGAGTGGAGAACTGAACAGAAGCCACATGTTCCTGAGGAAAATACTCCGTGGTTCCTTTGGACACTAATATTAGAGGGGGCTGTACATCTGCTATTTTAGCAGTACTGTTATTTGAGCTCAGGGAGAATTACTCATCTCCTTTCACAGAACAGGAGTTGCACCCACAAGTTATTTCCAAAGTGAAAGTTGATCCTGGCAGCTCAAACTATGATATATTTTGAGAAATATACCTCTGGTGGAATAGTTAAAAGCTGCATGTTGCATACATCTCCCCATTAAAACAAGGGTATGTTAGTTAGCCAAATGAGTAACCTTAACTGTGTAAGAAGCTGAGAAAAACTTTCCTCTGCTTTCCCAAAGTCCATAAGAGTTTTCTTGGAGTCTTGCTGCTCAGTTACAGCTAGCTCCTTTTGGAAACAGTTTGAGTAGTGAGTAAATAGCTGAATCCACAGCATGGAATAGCACAGGTTTCTGATTTAAATAAATTAATACTAAAAATGGGCTAATTCTTTGGCCTAAACCTCAGCTTAGATCAAGGTTCTTTTGGGAAAGGATGGCCTGAGCCAACACTAGACATGCCTGTTGCAAAAGTGTTCAAGCCAACTTTACTTAGCTCCTTGCCCTAAATTGGGTCTGAATTACACAGACCTGCAGCAATAGAGTTGGTGCGTAAACATCCCTTACAACTGGACAATAACAGGACCATGGAGGTACAGTTCAAAAAACAGCACAAAAAAAGACACAACCTTGGACTGAATCCCTTGTAAACAGAAGAAAAAACAAATTGAAAGAACTGTCCCCCTTAAACCATCAATGATCAAGTTGCCAATAATTCAAACCTGGAGTTACTTGCAATGTCTGTGTCTGCGACTGGAGGCCGTAGCAGTGTCCCATGGGCTGGCATTTCAACAGCTCTGGCACTGCTCTCCATGCGCTGACATGCCACCTCTTCCTGGTGTTAACCCACAGCTCTGCCCAGGCTGCGCTTTCCAGAGTCTCTCCTCACTCCCTCTGGGGTCACACGGCCCCATTTTCTTGTCTGGGTTTTTGTACAGATGCCCGGGAGGTGTTGAGTGATGGGGCCAATGTGCAGAGGAACCCAGCCAGCAGGGTGAGGCCCAAGCCCCCCCAGGCACAGAACATGGACCAGCCATAGCCATGACTGATGTCCTCTGGCAGCCCATAGACGTAGCGAGGATAGCGGGATAACTCAAAATTGATCCCAGCTACGCATGTGCAGAGTGAGATGATACAGCAAGTACCTGCAGGAGAAAAGCAAGAGGCTTCTACACTGCCCTCAGACAGGTTAATTATGCTCTGTTTTTTTCCCTTGGTATTTTCAAAGTCATGAATTTTCAAAATCAAGAATTACCCATGGGGTTTTCTCCGCAGTCCTACCAGCCACTCTCCTTATAAGGCAGAGAAAAAACAAAGGGAAAATATGTAGGACTACCGGATACCTCGCTTCACAAATAACCAATATTGCCTTAGCTCCTTTCATTGCAATTTTGAACTCAAGTCATAGTTCATCATGCTTTGATTCTCCTGAGACTATTTCCAGTGACTAATGTCATCAGGTTCCAGACAGTACTTGGGCAGTTTCTTCTATGAAAGGTAATTAGCTCACTGAATCCCAAGGCTGCAAAGTGCAGCACTCCTTAGTTTCCACTAGGAACACCCAGACTTCTGCCAGCTGTACCCTAGGCCCATAGAGAGTGCCCAGGTTTTTGTTATCTGCTACAAATTCACTAAACACCTATATAGAGGAGAAAAAAGCCTAAGAAGGCACAAGGCGCTCTAGTATGTTTAATATACACTAGTATACTGGACTCCAGGTCTATACTGCCCATTTTTTAGCTGAAAAATCAATGTTCAGAAAAACTTTTGGTCATACAGAAAGTCTGCTCCCACCCAGGACAAACAGATGTAACAGCCCTGGCAAGCACTGAGCTCACATCCTTATCACTGGGCCAGTGTTCTCCCAGGCTTGGCTGGGTTTGGACTTCATCATTACACAAAGATTTAAGTATCTCTGAGTACCAGAAAAGTGCTCTACATAAACTTATGTTTGTTCGTTATGATTCCCAGGGAAAACTGAGCTGAGCTTAGTTTGACAGGAGCCACAGGCTGCACACTTGGAGCAAGCCAGAGGACTGTGCTCATTGTCCACATGGCCCCCGTGGCTACACACCAGCTCTCTAGAGCAGAAGGCTCATACACATACAGTGGGGTCTACTTAGAAACATGCAATACCCCTGCAAGCACAGGTCCTGGAGCAGTAACTGCACTGTGCTGAGAGTTTGCTGCACTAACTGCTTTGCGTGGTTGCTGACGCTACTTTTACAAGGCAGTAATACTGAATGTGATGACTTGAGGAGCAGAAGCAAAAGGCGCTCACCTCCCATTAGGAAGAGCAGCCCAGCCACGTACTGCATGAGCTCCTGCTGTTTGCAGCAGCCCAGCACACCAATGATCCACCCAAACAGGATGATGGAGACTGCCATGCCAATGAAGCCAGCTGTCATCCTCCGCAGATCTGAAGAAAGAATAAGGAGAAAAGCAAGACAAAAGACATGAAGGTGGCAGCACTTAGGGAGAACAGCCAGGGGACAGTCCAGACAGATGTGGATTTACTGGTTCTAAAGTTTACACTTCAACCATGGACTTCTCCTCCTGTACCTTCTTTGAGGTAGATAGTTTTCCCATTACACTGAAACTAAGGGAATCCATCTAAATTGACTCCATTGTGCTGGGCACTGTGCAACTGCAGAGCATTTCTGTCCTGATCAAGAGGAGTACCAGCCAAATACTCCCCAGCATGGGACAGAAGGGGTGCATCGTGAACTCATGTTAGTACTGCAAGGGCTTTTTTTTATTTTTGGTGTGGTGTCTTTCTTTGGGATAGAGCTTGTAGGGGGAGTGTCTGCTGAAAATAGAAACAAAAGAAGCAAGAGGGGACACTGAAGAGGACTAAAGGATTAGTGCATGGGAGGCGACAATGTGAACTGAAAAGAGGAATAGTGAGACAACAGAAGCAGACAGCAGATCAATACAGTATTATGGGAACAACTCCTGTAACATGCTCTAAAAAAAAAGCTTGGGTACCAGTGACATGAACAGCACTTTGTTATCCCCAGTAAAATTGCTGTTCTTGTCTCCTCCTAGTTCAGTCTCCAGCTGAACTAGGATTTCCTT
This sequence comes from Dicrurus megarhynchus, assembly GCA_013399195.1. NCBI lineage: Eukaryota > Metazoa > Chordata > Aves > Passeriformes > Dicruridae > Dicrurus > Dicrurus megarhynchus. The sequence continues at coordinate 227,690 of VXAD01013454.1, forward strand.
GGCACTGACTCTCACATGACAGGGGCTATGTTGAATCCAAATCTCAGGTCCCCTTCCAATTATACCGTTGGCTGCTTGTACTTCCTCACTGATCAATCTGTATCTATGCTTGGAGCCCAGTGCCATGCTTAGACAAGTGATTCCGAGCCCTCAGCTGGCATTGCATTAAGGCATTAAGTAATCCAAACATTCTTGTGCCCTGCTCTGGGCTACTTACGGAGCGCGTGCCACTCATCCTGCCGGATGGTGTTGGTGATGTTGATGGGTAAGTTGCGAGGCAGAGAGCTGGAGGTGTAGTGATACTTCACAGCAGTGCAGCGCTGAATAACTCCTGTAAAGAGATATCAGTGTGAAACAGCATGAACCCCTGTGCCTTGCACTTGCTGCTGAGTTGGCTGGCCCAGCAGAGCTCGCACAGGAGAAGCCTTAGTTCAGTAACAGAGCAAATGTAACCAAAAAAGAGCTGTTTACTTCAAAGGCTTTGGGATTAGGAGGGGAGAGAACCTACAAAGAAACACCAGCAAAGCAGGAGCCAAGTGCCAACTCTCCAAGAAGCAACAGCTGAAGTTAAACAGTAATGACAGTCACCAAAAACATCTCCAGAAGGTTTCTAGAGGAACTGCTATGATCTCTTTGGGATGTCTAAGGAGACAAGAACATGGCCAAGTACCAACAGGACTGCTTCATCTCTAAGAAGATAGAGTTGAAACACTTTGAAAATTGTGAATGAATGCTGGGAAGTGAACTGCATAGGAGAATCTTTTGAATTCAGTCCAATAGTCATTGGCTCTTTGCTTTACTTTCAATGAACAATAGTACCCAGGTAGGCTTGTTTCCATTATAGCTCAAAGAAAAGTGCACCTCAGATGTAAATGTGAACTTACAAGCACGCTCTTCTTGAAAAGGATTTTTCATTTAGAAAATGGGGGAGAATAAACATGGATGGTGGGGTAGAAGAGAGCAACCAGAAAGGTAAAAGAGCTAAACAGTACAAAAAGTTCCTCTTAAACAATGGCTACAGGGTCATTACCGCTATTTGAATGTTGGAGCAGAAGAACCATTCAAAAACAATCGACTGGCCAGTGAGCTAATTAAGCTGGTGAACAATCAGTAGCAGGGAGCTGTAGACTCAATGATCAGCTTTGCAAAATACACTGGAAAACCCAGGAGAAGAACTGAGCTTTGTGTGGCTCCCACAGCAACGAGAAGCATGATTTTGTTCTCTAACAATGTTCACTGGGACTGTACTGACCTGGTTTCTGCAAGGACCTGCAAAGAGGAAGCCCCCATTTCACAAGATTAGAAGTTGCATACGAGAGGTCCAAGCAATTCCAGACATCAGGCCAGGGAGGGAAAGGTGATCTGAATTTCCTCCCATTTCAAGTGGCTCCCATTCTCAGCTGTGCTTCCCACCACGCTCTTCCCTTGCTGTGGCTCCCTGCTGCTTCCCCAGCCCCACAGAGCACTTCCAGCTGTACACCATACACAGAGTTGCTGCCCTTCACCTGCAGCCGGTGGCCCTCTGTGCTGAGCAGTGCTCCCTCCTTGCACTTACCTCAGGACAGGGCTGTAGAGCTGCCTGAGCCAATGATCAGCAAGACAACCCAGTGACAGAGGGTGCCAGTTCATTTGCAAAGGCTGCAGACGTCTGAGTTAAGAACTTAGACCCTACACAGCACATCACATCACAGTATCTAATAAAATTTCCTGTAACTGCTGACTGAACTCAATTTCAATGTTGACATGACTTGCACGTGTTGTTGAGAAATACATATATAGAACAAACTAATGACATCAGATTTCAGCTTATAATGCACTGGATTCATTAAAAGTATGATCTATGTACTCACACTTCCTGATCATAAAAGTAGTACATATGAAGCAGTATTTTAAACAAGAGCAAGGATTACTATTTTTATAGCTCATTAAAGAAAAAGCAAAGGCTAGAGACATACATCCCTTATGATCAAAGCTATGGACTTCTCAGCTAAGACATTACTGAGAAAAATATTTGCTCTTTATTATTCCAAGAGTTTAACATGTAAACTAAAACTAAAACCTCTCCACCTTCTCATACAAATCTGGTTATTTAGAAATTCTTGGATATCAATTCCTTCTGCCTCTGGTTTAAAAACTGTTCTCCTAATCCTTTCTTCCCCAGAATTCAAAGTGCTAATTTTATATAGGTAGCACATACAATTATATTAAAACAGCAAGTTTGCAAAAAAAAAAAGCTCAGGAGTGCACAGATTTCAGGGCTTTTGCTCAGTGCTGACTGCTAATCCACAGGCTTGGTGACAGCCTTTGATTACACCAGCACAAGCCATTTTTCCAAGAAGATTCCATTTTCCTGAGAGCACAGGCTGGACCCACTCTGGTGTGAGCCACAAAAGGCAGAACAAGGGAGGCCTCTCTCTGTAGATGTGCTAGAACAGCTGAAATAGGCAGGCAAGAGAATAAGGGGATCAGGGAAGCAGTGAGGGTGATCTCTCAGCTGAATATCTACCCACTTTCTCCCAGAAAATTGTAACATGCACCCAGGAAACCTTCAGTAGCTACATTTTGCATTTGCCATCACTAGTTCATGTTTCCCATTTTCTAAGTGAATCTCTAGGTCTCACTTGCAGAGATGCCATGCAAATCTGATGCAAATATGGCCAGGTACTCCACAGGACTGCATTTAAAGTCATGTAACACCTTGTTCTCTAAGTACTCAAGAAAAAAAAAGTAAAAATCAAAATCAGGTTTGGAGTCCCAAAGTTGTTGTGAAGTAAAAGGTATTTCAAAGGTACTCCAATAAGTCCTTGGACCTGAGCCTTACATACCTGAAATTGCAGTCTATAAAACAGGGACAGCATCCTGCCCTCCATTTCAGAAACCTGCTAGCAAAGTGATTTCCCTTTTGTTTACAACACACTTGGACAAGTACCATAAGAAAGCCTTCCAAAATTAAAACCTTTGCCTTCAGGCAAGGGCTTGAATAGAACAGAGTCATGTGGTGAACAACAAGTGAGCATTGTCTGTTTTGGCACACGAGTACATTGGGAATACAGGACAGAAGGAGGCAGGTGCACAGGTCATTAGCTTACCAAAAAGCACACATCCAAGAAAAAGGTTAGATGGACAGCCTGATCCCAGCATTTCTAAGGGCCCTAAAAGAACACTGTGAGAGTCACACTGCATGTACAATTTTCTTGATTAAAAAATAAACATCAGCTGCAGTGAACTGCATCCAGCAGTGTCACACTGACACTTTCATGGCCCAGCTACATGCCTGTGCCTTCTCACAGCCAACACTGTTTCTAACACCTTGTCCTCAGTGTGGTTCTTTTTACCCCCCAGACTGCAACTGCAAACAGGTTGCCCTTGGAATTCACACAACCCTTGGAAGAGTACATGTGAGTGTCTCTGGACAAGTCCTTTCTCCTGACTGAATATGAAGGATGGGAAAGGTCAGAGGATGCTTGCTAGAATAGCCAGATACTCAGGCAGAGCACAGGCCCCTTGTTCCTAAGCTGCCAGAAACATGGAAACACCAACCCTGCTGTGATACATTCAGTCTGTAATCCTGAGCTTAGCACACCCTAACTTTCGGTTTAGTTTTTGTCTCCAACTTTGAAACATGTGGGTTTTTCCTTCTCAAAAACCTCTACACAATGTTCCAGAGGTTATGAAGAAATGGAGGGGTTCACTTTCAGTTCTGCTACGTGGCCCAGAATCAGAGCAGTTTGACTCTCACTCAGCTGGGAGACCCCTTCCTGCCCATGAACAGCCATAGCCAGTCAACAATTAACCACCACCTGAGGCCTGGCCCTCCTCTCTCTCATGCCCCAGGACCAAGTGGCCATTGAGGTTCCCTGGCATTTTCCTACCATTTCTGCCCAGGACTGTGAGGAGCATCACAGCCATGCGTTCACTCTGTCCACATCGTCACCCAAGGGCCACCAGATCAAATAAATCAACCTTCCTTCAAAATACCACAAGAACTCTTACAGATCACACTGACAGATCATACTTACCAAGGGCCATGACCAAATAGATCAAGTTTATTAAACATACCACTGTAATAGATCCTCTACAGACCTCACAGTCAGTCCTGTAATTCTTCCAATTTATCATCAGTCAGAAAGAATGGGAAGTACAGACACCAGGACTGAGCAGTTTTCTCTCAAGGGCCTCACTACTGCCTCAAACTGTTGTGCTCCTCTGCTTAAGCATCCAGTGGTTCTCCTCACTTTCTCAGCTACATCGTGGTACCAAGGAGCCTTTTTCTACCCAGTATATACGAGATGTACCTGTCCCACCCCAGAAACTTTTCAGAACAAGCCTGAAGAGCAATAAAATCCCTGGTTTATCAACAGTGAAGAACCTTTTATTTTTTAATTCCTTCAGTTCAGAGATGTTAAAGCGCATGTTGTTCAATGAGCCCACCAGGTTATCCAGAGCAGCCTATTAGAATGGGTCTTTCCCAATTTATCATTTTCTACTGTCACCATTTTGCAAGCAACACTTTCTTACTCTACTAATAGGTAGAGAAGATTCCTAAACAAGATATAATAAATCCCTGCAGGACCTTACTACTTAAGAACACTCCATGCAGATGGTTTTTGTTGTAGCATCAGTTATCGAATGTGGAATCCACACAGCACAGGCTCTACAAGATGACATGTAATGCTCACGTTCTTACACTCAGAGAACCCCTCCTTATTAATGCACAGAGATCCTCTCTGTTTCCCCACCAAATGGTTCAGTTCTTTGGCTTCTGTTTCTTACTGATTGCTAATCTCCATTTTCCCCATGTGGTTTTGTACATTAATTCTTCTTTTGCCTTTTAATTGTATTTTTTAAATGAAACTGTGTATTTTTTCACAGCTCCAAAATAGTGATTTTGCATTTTAAGAAAAATCCCACATCATTCCCATCTTATATTTAAACATTTCCCACCTCTCAGTTTTGCACTACATTTTCTGACTCGTTTTTTCCTTTTAAATATATGAAGTGAATATATTTTGCTTTTTTAAATATCCTAGATATAGAAATGGATGCTTCTATATGCATCATTAGCTACAATGCTCAAGTATGAAAGTTTCCGGGAAACTGCTTTGTATTAATAGCAGTAGATAAATACAGAACTAGAAATCCATTGAATAATCTAAATGGATAAGCATGTTTATGGACTTAAGTCATTTATTCAGAATTCAAGAGAGACACAAAAAGGAAAGAAATCTTATTCCAGAGAGACTAGAAAAAATGGAGACTATAAACCCAAACCAAAATTACCACAGAACTGTGAGATAAAATAAAATTTACTCCTCTGTCACTAAAAGCCTATAAAAATATCTAGATTAAGGGATACTAGGAATAAAGAAAGGCCTCATACATCACCAAAGAGATAGCTGAAAACTTAAGGCAAATTGAGGAGGAAGTAGGACTTTCAGCAGTGCACAGTAGTGATCTTCAGGTCACACCGGGGAAAAAAAATACCCGCTTTTCCTTTTCAGAAGCCCCAGATCTGGTATCATGCTTGAGAGAACAGCTCAGATGCAGCCACACCTGACCATCAGTCAGAAAAGGTTGCTTAATCACAGTTGTCAGAGAAAAGACAGACACAGTGGGAATGAGGAAAGGCTGCTAGTAAAGCAGGTCAGGAGAAGGGATAAGAGAGTCATATCTATTTAAAGATCTGATTCTACAAGAACTATTATTAATAATTTCCCTCTATAAGATGAAACATAAATCTTTACAGTAGCAACTGCAGACCTAATAGGCAAAGAATATAAGGGGAGCAAGGCTTTTTGTAGGGAAAGGCAAGGTCTTTTATTAGAACAGCTGGGGAAAAAAAGGAAATAAAGTAGACAGAAAACATTTTGGATTTAGAGTCCTTCCAGTTTTACACATCAAACACTGAGGAAGACCATTCACCACCCTCTAAGGCCCTCATGCATGTAGAATGCAGACTCTAGCCTCTCTATGTGACTGTTGTAATGTTGGGAAAAACCCTCAGAAAGAGAAGTATTGAGGACCAAACTAGTATTCTTCCCATCCCTTCCCTCCATCTTAGCTAATCTTAATGGGAGCTGAAAGCATTTTATTTGATGTGAAGCAAAAAAACAGATAAATATTTTACAGGACAGCCATAATTAATAGAAAGAAATTAATGAGTTCCCTTTTAGTGAAAGGAGTTCAGCATGGAAATAAAATGAAATCACGTAAAATGGATCCTAGGAGAGCAAACAGAGAAAGAAGCTAAGCACACAGCACTAGAGTTTCCAGAAGTAAGAGTCACTGCTGTGCATTGGAAAGAAGGGACAAAGACGAGCTGAGATTCACAGTGCCAGTCTATCCAGCCTCTGCTGTGCAGGACTGGCGTCACAGTCGGAAGCCAAGCTGAAGAACTGCTCTCACTTTCTTAAGATAGCATTTCCATTTTGTGCCTCAATGGAAGCACTTTTCCCAACTCCTACTCTCTCTGTGCTAATATGTACCTGCTGGAACAGTAAGTCCTGTTATTTATCATTAACCATATATAACCCATTGACTTCATGGGTCAGCCCACTACGTTATTTGTACCATCAAATGCAGGACTTTTATTCCCACTTCACGGCCTGCTTGGCTTTGTACCTTGTGCCACAACAGTAGAAGATCCATAGCTTTCTCTCCTGTCACCCTGGGGGGCCCTGACTGACATCTGCCATCTGAAAGCCTGGCAATCGACTGCAGCAATGAGAACTCCCTCATGCTAGAACGGGAACAACAGGTCCCTTTCACCTTGCTGCAAAAATCACAGCGCTATAAACAACACTGCACATTTCTCAGCACTCAATTAGAAGAAAGTGCCTGGGTTAGGAGGATGCCTACCGAGAGTCAGGCCCTGCGCTGGGCCCCCGAAGGGGCTCTTCGAGGACGTGGTCCCACCCAGCACTGCAGCATTTTTAGAGGAGAGGGAGGCGCACAAGACCCCGGGATGGGGTCAGGGCCGCGCTCGCCGCTTCCCGCACGCCAGGGACACCGGGAGCCACGGGTCCGTCGGGGCTCCGTCCGCGCTCGCCCGCCGGCCCGGTCTCGCCCCGGCAGCGGCAGCCGCCACCCCGCCCGCAGCC
>VXAD01013454.1:234892-257463 GCA_013399195.1 Dicrurus megarhynchus
CCCGCGGCACCGCCCCCGGAAGGGACAGGGGGCCCGCGCCCCCCGCGCCGCGCCACCCTGCCGGGCTCGGTCCTGTAGCGCGGCATCCTCCGGGCGCGGCCTCACGGGGGTCCCGGAACCCCCGCCGCAGCGCCCGGCTCCTGCTCCGCGGACCGAGGGCCCCTCCCTTGGCGGAGTCCGTGTCCGAGGAGGTGCGGGGGTGGCTGCGGGCAGCTGCCGGGGGATGGATGACCGGAGGAAGGGGTGAGCGGACCCTCCGAGCCTTTCGGCGGCCGCCTCTGGCCTGCCCCTCGCCCGTCCCGCTGGCCTGCCCAGGGCAGAAGGGCAAAGACCAGCCCTGCTCAGGCCGCGGGAGCCAGCAGTTTTTCAAATGTACACGAAATACAAACACAACCCGCAACATCAGTTGTTGGCATTTGGATTATGACTTCTCCTCAACCCTTCATTATCACTTAATGAAAAATAAGGCCTGAAAAAGCTGAAAAATGTCAATCTATTTCATGTAATGAGAAGCAGATTAAATCCAAGCTATTAGTTAAATGCAGCATTTATAGGGGTACAAAATCCCTTCTGATCCCACTTGTTGTATAGGACTTGTTCCTCCAGCTGCAGCACTATCAGTCAGTCCCCAAAGCCAGTTGTTAGGGCATCGTCTAATCAATTCTGGCCTCCAGATAAAATGATCTAGTGCTATGCTATGCCTAAACTACTAATTTAATGTCCAGTTTTGAAATCCTTAGGTTTAGGGGTTTTTTTTTTGTTAAAAGTAGTTTTAATTGTTTCCCAGGAGCAAATACTCAACTGCAGGAGGTTCCGATCCTTTCACCCCACCACCACCTCCCCTGTCACTTCTTGGTCTCTCGGCCACACCGAGCACAACCTAAACACCCTCCCCAGCACTTCTTCCAGCAACACTGCCCAGAACAGAGAACTGCTTATCTCCCCTGAGCCCTCTGCCTGGTGGAAACATGCAGCAGCCACAGCTAAAGCTTGTTTTAACCACATTTCTGCATGATCCTCTTCTGCAGTTTGCACTGGACAGATGGGATTACCATCCATGCAGCTGCACATTAGTGCCTTCAAGGCAGACAAATTGAAAGGGCTGCTGTCAAAAGAATTTTCTTACACATACCAGCTAAATTAAGCCTTCCACTTATTTTTCATTCCAGCAAGAATGAAAAATAATTTTCAAATACAATTACTGCTCTAGCTAACATGGAAAAATCCTTCACTTGTAATAGCTCTTTCCCAAAAAGATCCAAATAGTCACATTTCTGAAGTCTGCAATCCTATTATTATCACCCTACTCTCCACATGAGCTCCTCAGGCTATAGTTTCAGAAGGCAGGGGCTTCAGCAACACCACGTTAGAAAGTTCCCATGTACGAAGCTCTTTCTAATTGTTCTCCTTTCTGTGGTACTGCTATTGTGTCAGAGCTATTCTTCACGGAGCCTGTGATGAAGTCATGTTAATTTTGATTACTTTTGAGAAGGAAAAGCTATGAGGAAGGGAGGCTCATAGCACAGCCCCAAGGGCAGGGACACCAGCACAGCCAAAGAGTGCAGCATGGTAAATCCAGGGACAGAGATTCCAAAATGTAGATTCCTGGCAAAATCCACAGACTTGCCCTTGATCACCTACCTGCCTTCATCTTCTTCCAGCTCTTGGGTTAGTTTTCCTTCTTTTTACAGAAGACTGTGGGTAAGAAGAGAGAGCCATGCACCATTTATAGCAGAAAATCTTCCAAATGAAGCACTTCCAAAATGCTCTGAAACCCATGTTTTTGAAGGGTAGAGAATTTCCTTTTAGTCCTTTCTGGGCAATTGCTGCGCACAACCTTTGATGACTGCACCTTTGTCCTACATGGCAGGTATCCAGTTTAGTCTTAACTGAAACCAGACAGGCCTTGAGGTTTTTTGATTTAAAAAAAAAAAATGATTGCATCCAAGAATGGTTGCAGAAACCTCTGAACAGTGAAGTCACCGTGCAAGCTTTCCCCTGAAAGAGGAGAAACTTACTTGGTGATGCTTTTCAGAGAACCCAGAGCAGCAGTCAAGAATTATGATTGTACCACACTGCTCCTGGACAACAGCTCCATGGCAGCAAAAAGAAGAAACTGGATTAGAACTTTTTCTTTCAATTGTGAAAGTCTGAGGAAAGTCTGGCAGCAACCCAGATTCCAGACTGCTCTAGACTAACCCAGAGATATATCTCTGTAATTCAAATGAAATTTGAATTGAATTTTTAAATCAAAGAAAAATAGGAACTTCAAAAAAAGCCCAAACCAACCAAACAAAATAACTCAACAACACAAACCGACATGGAAAACCATTTATTTCATCTCTATTGTCTCCATGCAAAGCAGACCAATACAGATGAAGGGGGAAAATGCATAAGAGCAGCTGAAAAAATAAGAGCTAGAAAATACAATTCTCTCTGCATTTCCAAAAGTGACAAATGTGGTGGAGTGATGCTCCATTTCCTCCCAAGGCTCTCAATCCTCAGCCCCAGGGCTGACGCAGTAGAAATCTGAACCCCTCCCTCCCACAAGCCCCATGCTACCTCCTACCAGGGTATCTTCCCAACAACCACAGACTATCCATGCCTGTGATAGCAGCCAAGAAAAACAGCTCAGAAATTCTTTCTTCAGTGTCATCCACTTCACATTCCTGAACGCTGAGTATAAAATCCTGACTGTGGTTTTCAGTCTTGGCAAGGCTCAGTGCTGATGCAACAACGCCAACTCATGGGCACTCACCTGGCAATGCCTCAACTTAAATGCCAGCCTTATTTTGGGAAAGAAATCTTGAGAAACAGCAGGCACAACTTTCTGTGCAAGCCTGCTTCCTCCAGAGCCCTATTACAGGGTCTGCTTAGCTGCAGTCCCTGGGCAGGGGGAACCCCCAAAGCTACAACCAGAGGGTTGGCACACTCCCTCAGTCCCTGCAGGCTAACTGGATTAATCATCCTTCCAGGAAAGCAGGAAGTGGATGCTACCTTCAGACCTCAAGACAACTGAATGACGGAGAAAGTAGTTGGCACAGGAAGACAGCTTTATAAAGAAGAATAAAACAATTGCACTAAGCCTCCCTCCTTGTTGCAGTGGAACTAGTTACTAATGTCAGCCCAGGGAAAGGAAAGCTGAAAAAATTTCAGACAGCAGTTCCTGGGCAGACAGAACTGCAAGCATGAGCTCTCCAGCATTCACTGAAAAGTAGGACAGGAGCTGTCATAAGAAAGAACTGTGTCAACAGTTCAGGAATCTCTTAGGGAAGTAATGCCTCTGCTGTGGGCAGCATACCTGCCTTGCTGCTCTGACCCAAATCGCCCTCTCAAGGCACGAGTCCTCTTGATAAGGCCCTGTGCAGACTGGAGAGCTGTACTGCTTTACAAAAGCTGTTAAAAGACTGAGCTAAGTTGGTGCAAATCACACTGTGGCATCTGTTTTGTGTTCAGTGACTCTGCTAGTTCAATTAGAACTGTTTTTAAACTAATTTAAGCAAAGCGAGGATAAGCTCTACAGAAGGGATGATCTAGTAATTGTGCACCTGTCTGTGGCAATAAAACATCCCTGTGGAATTATGGCCTGGTCAGCCCTGTGAGCTGGGATGGAGGAAAGCACCAGAAATTTTATTTATTTTTATTGGTCTCAAATTGCCAAAAAATTTATCCCAAGCATCACGTAACAGAAAACTCCTCTTAAAGCATACTAATCGTCACCTTTCATATCCCTTTCTCAACTTACTTAGTATTTTCACCAGCAGTTTCAGCCTTCCCATTTAAGGGCTGTCAGTATTATTTCTTATCCATTCGTCCTCAACAGATGAACTCCACCATGGGGTAAGAACCCCAGAAACACACTACCATCTACAGCACACTCTTAAACAGTCTACACTGGACAGAGGAAAAGCTAACCAGTTACCAGTTATCAGCTGCTGACCAGGCTGTGGCGTTCAAGCACCTCTGCCATGACGGTCTAGGGGTGCTGCAGCACGCTGGGCAGGGCTAACATGCTACACCTCAAGAAAGCTCTGAAACATGCTGTGGGGCAGATGGTGCACAAATCAGGTCTCAGAGGCTTGTTCCACTAATGGTTATGAGGAAAGGGAGCTCAGTCACAACAGCTACATGGCTTTCCCTCCAGATGTGAACGAGCTGGCAGTATGGCAATTGAAGAAACATTTATTGATCATTTATCAGATTAAACTGTGCTGGCTACTGGAGTGGTTAGGGCTGAGGCAAGTAATCTCCAAGCTGAGTCATTTAATTGTAGTGACTTACCCTAAAGTGCCTCAAGCTTTTGGCTCAATTTCAACATAAACAAACACAAAATAGACCAAAAGAGCTGGACTGCTGAGGCCAATACTACCTTTAGGAACAAGTGGCATCAATGAAACACTGGAGATCAAGTTGGAAAGGGTCTCTTCCCCTCTATCTCATAGCACCATCAACTTCTCATGGGTAGGGGGTTCTGGCTAAAGCTGTTTATTGTTGCTTTGTCATGCCTGTTCTGCCTCCAGCCCTTAAAGTGGTAGGAAAAAATCCTTTCTCTTCATCAGCTTCAGGAATCGCCTCTGTTGTTTTCACGCAAGAGCTTGGGAGGTGCAGTTCCGTCAGAATGAACCGAATGAAACATCATTCATCCATAGTGGAGCAGTTGTTCAGTTCATTTCTGCCCAGTGTATCTTTTGCTCCATAAAAAGCAACCAACCAAAAAAAGAACAGAAGCCCTCGTGTGGATTTTAGCAGAACAGGGATAGGAGAGCCAGGGAATGAAGTCTTGCACAGCCAGACCTCTCTCTCACCTGCTTCTCATTCTAGCAGCCAGATCTGCACACACACACGTAGGAAGTAACATTAGTGTTCCTTATTGCTTTGTAAAGCTCAGAGTCACTGTGGTGGCTCTGGGAGGCATCATGAGGTCTGCGCAGAGGTCACTCGGTTGTGAGCGCGAGTAGCACCATGACTGTAATGCCTGTACACAGGAGCAGAATTTGCTGCAGGGAATTCCTGGGAAAGAAACAGCAGAATTAGGAGGAGCCATAGACCAATCCCCATAGGCAGCTGTGCAGAGCTCTCCAATGATTTGTTCTTTGCCCTTCCAAATCTACCACATGGAGAACACGACAGCTGTATGAAGTCACTAACACAGATGAGAAGATCTTTCCAGCACTCCAAGCAAAGAAGTTATCAATAAACTGGCATGTACTTGTTCCACTCAGCTGCAAGGCCCAACTCCAGGTTTCAAAATCAATTCAAGCTGATTCAGTCGTGCAGCTATTCAGATACATATTCATGTCCTTTCACTCACAAGGAAACCAGCACTTAGGCAGCATGTGCATAGACACTTTAGGGACCTCATCCAGCTAGCAACTACAGTTACAGAAAGAAAACCCAAAACAGTAAAATCGGCCATTCTTTTAGCACTCTCTCAGGTTTAGGCTGGATTGAAGTGACTGTGTGCCTCCTGCCTCTGCATATTCTGCCAACAACCTCTGCCAGCACAAGAGGTTACCAACCCAAATTAACATTTCTCCACAAAAAGTTCCTACTTCCTCAGATAGAACTGTGGAACTGGTTTTTTGAGCACTGTTTCAGTCAAAATTAACTAGGTGAACCAAGGCATCTTATTTAAACTACTGAAGTTACTTGTCTTATTACAACTAAAATAGGAGGGAACATTCAGGGGCAGCTCTGCCAGCAGACCTGAGAGGGCCTTTACTGTGGAACAGCTGGATTTGCACCTGCTACAGCCTTAATTAGACTGCAAGAAACTAAAATAATACAGGAAGGAAACCCAAACATACTGGAATATATATACCAGTGCAGAAGAGAGATTTCTGAGGTGGAATACAATGACAGACTGTAAATGACGAGTGATAAAGAGAAGAAAACTATTATTTTTTCTACTCACACAGCAACACAGTGACATCTAATAAAAAAATCAATAAGCAAGAGTGTAAAAACCAAATAAGAAGCAGCATCACTTAGTACAGTCAAACTCTGCAAACTGCTGCCAAAAGGAGGTTGCAGAAGCCCAGACTAATGGACAGGGTCAGAAAGGAATGCCAGAAGCATGGAAGGAGAGATTCACATGTGGTTACCAGACACACACACCTCTGTGGGGCCCTGGTTCAGACAGTCCCTACACCAGTACGTGCTGGAAGCTGAAAACACAGACTGGGCAGTGGTGTCCTTACTGGACATGTTTCCAAGGAACTTGCTCTAGCTGGCCCTGCTACATACTGTGCCAGCACAATCTCTGGGACTCACCCAGGCAAAGGCTCTCATGTTTTAGAGGGTCTTTGTAGTCCCATAAATGCAGCAGATAGCACAGCAGACTATTTTGATTCCATCTTTGTCCATAGGATTTGGAAAGCTGGCCTTCATGCACTTCCAGAGTAGGCACAGGAAAATGGTTATATCCCTGCCCCCTGGCAGCAAGAATTGCTGCAGAGGAACAGGAGGGAGCACTTACCAAGGATTCTTTTCCTCCAGGAGATCAGGCACAACATTTACCAAGGCAATGTACAGAAATCCTCCAGAAGTGAAAGGGAGGATCCAGGCTACTGTTTCTCCTGCACAAATACGGAAAACTTTGGTTATCACTGAGACAGAGCCATGGGAGACAACACAGAAGGGAAAGAAGATACACAAGGATGACAGGCACTGCCTCCCCCCAGTTCCTACAGAGGTCCCAGGGAACCTTACCTGCTCCTTTTGGCGACTGAGCACATATTGCAAAGCAGGCTCCCAGAATTCCCCCCAGAGCTGTGGAAAGCTGCATCTTGGCTGCACTCCAGCGGTCAAAGCCAGCCCGAAGTAGGATTGCAAAGTCTCCAACCTAAGAAAACCAAGAGCTGACAGTTAATAAACATGAATACTAAATTCTCAGTCACAAAGGCCATTTGCCACAAGGCCAGCACCTCAAGACTGTTCCTGGTTTTCAGTGCTGTCAGTCTCCCCAGAGGGAGCAGCTTTCAAGAAGACAAGAAAAAGTTAACCAGACCCAAACCTTCTCTCAGTAGATGAAGCACATTGTAATCCCCCTCACAATGGCAGGATACAAAGCCCTCTCACCTCATGTGGGATTTCATGCAGGAGAATGGCCATTGTGGTTAGGAACCCAACCTGCAGCAGAGAAAAAGCTATTAGGAAACAATCCCAGTATTCTTGGATTAATCCCATCAGGTCCCATCCACTTACAGGGATCCAGCTGGAGCAGCAGATCCCACACGAGTGCAGGGTTGACTGCGAGTTTGTCATTCTCACAGTCATGGTGCTCCAGCTTGGGCAATGAGAACCCTATAGCCCATCATCAGTGCTGAAGACCAAACCAAAAATGCATTAAATGTCTCTGCCTTGTTCATGTCCCTGTTTCTGAGGTGATCATCCTTACCATGTTATTTCTGGACTGCCTTTTGAGTAGATATGGGTAGGTAAGCTAATCCATCCCCTAATGCCAGTACAAATGACTAACATGTCCCAAATTTGAAGCAGCTCTGCATCAGAGGCTCAGGATAGGGTTGGGGTTTACTGTAGCCTGCATTTTCTCAGAAAATTCCAGAAAATAGGAAGGAACTCCTCGCATTTTTTGGCTGTTTTGCATGTTGCATCACACTTCAGATAAGGCCTCTCCATTTCAGTACACAGCTGGGGACAGAAAACTTACCTTTCTGCTAACCAAGAAGCTGGCTGCTACTGCCAGGCCGTGTGTGAAGTTATCAATGGTGTTGGCCAGCAGATTGAGGTATCCACTAATCTGCAAAGAGAAAGAAGAGCCCCTGATAAAGGAAGACATGTAAGAAGATAGAAGAAAGCACATGGCTTAGACATGGGTTATGCAGTCACGATCAGATGGGAAAGGTCAGACCATGATGCTTCTGCTGAAAATCTTAAACTATGTCAGTGCTTGAGTATGCATTAAATGTAATTTTTGGTTTTAGAGTAAACTAAGTTTTAGGGCAGGCAAGTATCGTCTGAGATTAGAATAATTATCGTATGCGAATGATGAAGAGCTCTAGAAACAGAAAAAGAGAAAGGAAAAAGAAGAAAGCCAAAATGCAAGAATATACTTAATTCTAAGTCAAACCAATTTTAGGTAACACTGACAAATTTACACAGGTGACTGGCTTCGAATATGACTTGATCTTGTTTTCAAGTCATGTACTTTAATATCCAACTGTTAAAATATCTCCTCTTCAAAAGCTGGCAAGAACAATGCAACAGAACAAATGCTGCTGGAATTGCTTTCTATAACTAAATAAATCTTCAAACATTGTACCAAAAAAGTTCGTGCTTGTGGGTTTGCTTTCCCTTAACAAAGAATCAAAAGAGAAGATAGTGATGACAGTCACCAAAAAGCCACCTACTAGAAGGCTGGATAGCACGTATCAGCATTTGCATATAAACGCATTTCTTAAAATTATAAGCATCAAGCAGCTGCCTTCCTCACAAGACCATCTCCGTATTAGACTTCCCTATCATTCTAACTAGGGTCATCTCCTGACAAAATCTGAGTGTTTGACCTAAAGTGATTTACGAGGCTACCACCCCAGCTCTTTAGCTCACAGGTTTTTGGGGGTTTTTCCATTAAATTTAACAAAAACTACTGCATGTGGGTCCTGAGATACTGCAGTTCACTATATGGCACTTCAGTTTAAATTATTATCAAACCAGGTGTTAGCCCATATATCAGACTGTCTCTGGACTGCAAGAACTCCAGATACAGGGCAGTATCCAGTGAGTGGAGAGACTGCCTAGGAAGTGTGAATCATTACCCTCTTACTTCACCATAGCATCAGATGCCAAAGTTGAGCTGGACAACCACAAGTGCTGGTGGACTTCATTAGCTCTTTTTGGTCTTGTGCTCTTCCCTGTTTCTATCAACTCTGCTTGGGGCATCTTTCCTTTCTGTCATTTGTATGCCACAGCTCAGGAGCCTTCTGTCAAATCTCTCTATCCAAAGCACCACCATTCTGCAGGGCACTTTTACTGCACTATCTTGGGGCACCTTTGTAGCCTCTAAATTTTTTAAAGTGCATTGATGATTAAATATGAAAATTAAGGATTAAGAAAAGCCTAGCCCACTTTTAAGTAATAATCTAAGTAACATCTCCACAATGAATGCAAAAGAAGATCCCTGCACGTTTTTTTAAGAAAGGAAACACAAATAGATGCATGCAGGCAGACCCAAGAATGGAGCAGTTTTACTTCTCATTCTCGATACTCTCATTCCTAGACAGTCAAATATGACTGTCTAAAATTCTCCTTTTCATGTTGTTTTTTTACATGACGGCGTTTTCCCCACAGGATAATAATAATAACTATTCACAGAAGTTTTACACAAAAATGCCTTCCCATACCACCGTATAGGGAAAAAATAGACTTCATGATTAAAACATTATGACTTTTTGTTGACAGTGGCTTGGGCAAAAGCTGTCACTGAAAGAAGCAAAGCTTTGGAGTGCTCAGAAATAAATTGGGTTGATTTGACAGTTATGAGCCTCTGACATTTACATTCTGCAAATCCCTAATAGGATGTTCCCGTTGCTCATAAAGAGCACAGCCAGATGAAGTGTTTATGTTCATGCTTCAGAATTAATGTCACTGTGTAATAAAACATACTTCCACAAATCAACAAGGACCCCATGTGCCACAGGGAAAAAGAAAGAATAAGCAAGGCAAAAGTACTGTGCACAATGTTTTTACTCAAGGGAATAAAGGCTGCAATGAGGGACGGAACTGATCTGTGTTTGCGTGCAAAGGAAACCTCCCACCTGCCGTTTTCAAGCTAGGACAAATTCTAGCAGCAGCTAAAAAGCAGAAGTTCTAATATATACGTGGACAACGGTCAACTGATTACAACTTACTAATCATTAAGCCCTGAAGGGTGACTGTGTTCATTTAAATAACATCTTCCCCTTTTTGTTTGCTGAAAAACTAGAGGTTTCTGAGTGAATAGTAGAACCAACAAAATCTGTCATGCTATGGATTTCACTCTTTTCTTCACAAGTACCTACTCTGGTTACTCCCAGCAACACCACTTCCCTGCACGTGCCCTGCACGGCGTGGCAGCCACGTCCCCAGGCAGGCGGACCTGCCGGGCAGCACGCGGCACCCGAGCTCCGACTGCAGCTTTCAACAGGGCATTACTTTGCATTCCTCCTCTACTGTCATGCTGATTTTTATGGAACTTGCAGAAATCTGATCACCCTCAAGACTCCTATCCTCTCTTGAACTCAAGGAAAATTAATTATGGGTTCAAAAGTTATCAAAAATGAAGGGCAGAACAGATGGACAGACAGATGGAATGACTGCTTATGTTGTTGCCTAAGGAAACAAGCTAACAACGCAGGAGTATCTTGGTAGGTTTGATAATTTCCACCCTACCAGGAAGACTATTAAAATAATCAGATTATATGATCAGAAGGTAGAAAGTTAAAACTACACCCATTAAGTCTTTGGTTTCTAATTCATGCATATCAACATACTGTCTGAACAGATGTGTTAGGATTTTAAAGCTAGAAGGGCTCTCCATGGTTGTCTAAACCTTCCACGTAACACAACTGAAAGCATTTAATTTAACTTGTACACAAAGTTCATTGTTTCTTAAGCTATAATGTACTCTGTAGAGAGCAGCTTAAACCACAGCTTAAAGCTCACAAGTGACAAAAAACCTGCTCTCTCTAAGGTAAGTTGGTCCATTGGCAAGTTCCACTCAGAGTTGTCTCTATGTTCTAGTCTGCTACTGTTTGCTGTAGCTGTAACTATTCAAATTTAGTCATTCCTCTTACATGGGTATTTGTATACTCTAAGTCACCCTTGATCTGTCATGACTACAGAGCTAAACTAAAGAAAACTATTTATCATGTACTGCAAACTTAAAATATTATTTCATCTCTTTCCTGACTCCTTTACAAATTATCAGTAGGATTTTGGATATTTGGAATAGCACTAATGGAAAAAGTCAGATAGCTGTTTCACTACTGCTATACAGACAGAGGAACTCTCACCTCTCCTCTTACATATTATTTCCTACTCACCCATCCTCTCCTGGCTGTAGCATCATAAGGGAAGAATGTGTTCAGACAATTTCCTACAGTAATCCTCATATGATTTTCCCAGGCATTGACCATCTAGAAACTATCCCTATCTTGTAAATATGGTCTGCAGTCCTTCTTAATCTATTCCTTATAATTGCATGTATCAAAACCTGTTAAAAATTCAGCACTTTTGATGAAGTTACTCAGTTTAGCTGCTATCACTGACTTCATGCAGTCACAATGTGCCATTTATGTAATGCAGTACCTGCAAATGTGAAGATATACTGTTTTTATAAATAATGACTTAGAAAAATCATAACCCACCAGTGAACAGATTTGAGGGGGGCTGCATTAAACCAGTCCTTTTTGATAACATAGAATAACAGATTTTTAATACAACTAATGTAGCAAAGTTGATTAGAATGGGGGAGAAAGTTATGTTTTATATACATTTGTCATGACCTTTATTAAACAATTTTATGCCTGAATAAAAGGCAGGAAAAATGTCTCATTGATAATAATTTATCTTACACAAAATCATATCAATTAGCATTAATTACATTATCTTTTTTTTATATTAGGACTATGCCCTGAGCAATTGTATCCCCTATCAGTGTTTCATTTCTACTTGAAATCAGTAGTCTACAGTTCCTTATATAAACCCTTCCAAAATTAGGGCACAATGTTTCATAACCCAGTAATACTGGTGTCTTCACTACTACCACCTCTAGAAACATCGATGTGGCACCTTGCAGTTTGTGCAGTGTTATGTACGAGCTACATGAATGTGACAGATGTCAAAAACACTCTGTGACCTCAGCATAACTTTCAGGTTCTGTAGGAAGAGCTATAAAGCTACAGCAAAACAGATTTAAAATAGAAAGACTCTTCTGAAGAGCCTCTCCCTGACCACATATCCAGCTTTGGGCTAGTTCATGCAAGCACACTTTCTGTTCATAGCTATTCTCATACAATCTTGCACATTTTTATGGGCTTTCAAACTCAAATTGTAGGTCCTCCTTCACCAAAGCGGTTGTCACTCTCCCACTTGTAATGTTCACCCAGAAAAGGGTTTTTCACAATACAAAGATAGTAACACTGAACTGAAAGCAAGGCCAGTGTGAGGGCTATCCACTTCCCAATGGTACAGGACTCCTCTTCCTCCTCCACCTCCAGTCCTATGAGCTTGCTGATCTCCCTTATCCCAGCACTACAGGCTGCCTGTCTACATGCCAAGCTGATTCAAGAAGTTAAGTTAGGAGAGAAACAGACCGGGGGGTGGGAGGTGGGTGTGTGGGTGTAGACAAGCAAATTCTTTGCCTGTTTAGCTCCCTGAATAGGCTCACTGTGAGGTCAGATGAGACCCAGTGCAAAGGAAGCAATGGGAAATACAGGTTTGGAGACAGAAGTGGACAAGAAGTCCATTCTGGCAGCAGATAAACTGATAATCTGAGAAACTGAACTTTTAAGTTCTACACCAAGTGGCTTCAACACACTTCCTAAAGGTGTCAAAACACTTCCAAAAAGTGCCTTAAAAGGGAAAGTGCAGCTCACAATCAGTACAACGCAGGCAGTAGAGAACAGAGAAATCATGGTGCAAAAAATTAGGCAAATGAAGACATTTTGACTATAAAATACAGAGTAACAAAACACGAAATTCTGTATTTTTGGTATCAGATTCAGCCAAAACACACATCATCAGACTTATGCCTTTATAATACTGACTTTGTCTCTTCTGCATATGCTGCAGTGTAGATCTTCTCCAAGTCTGCTATTTTCTCCCTGCTGCGACCAGGACAGACACTTTGGCAGAGCAAAATTAGGCACAACTTGAACGCTGAGTTCCCCACTCAGGCATGGTTCTTCCCACAGACAATTCCTGACTAAAAAGTGAAGGGGAGTTTGTGGGTGTCTTACCTTGATTCTGTTGGTTTTTGGACCAGACTGGAGAGAGGAGCCATTACACTGAGCTCGTGTTCTTTGGGACTGGCCTGCCACCTTTGGCAGGGGGCAGCCACTTCCATTGGGAATCTTTCCAGATGGTGCTTTGGAATCACAGTCCTAAATTAGGGGAAACAAACTTGTCACTGATTTTTCTTCCAGTGATGAACATGTGTGAATCACAATCAGAAATCCAATCTCCACCCTTAATCCTTTTGTCCTTACAATGTGAATCAGCAGCTTTGACACCCCAGTTTAATAACAACTGCCAGAAATGAGACAGTTTCAGAGAGCATTGTGACATGTGCCCTGAAAGACAGCAAGAGCTAAGACCTCCCAATCCTCCAGAGACATAGAAAGAGGAGGAATTGGAGTCACAGTCCCTTGGCATGGGTCAGGTTCCACTAGAAAGATAAGGCACTGAGCCTGCCCCTCCTGTTAGCAGCTGCTGCCCAGAAAAATACAACTTCATCTGGGCAGGAGATGGGAGGGAAAAGTCTTGCTCTCCCCAGTGCATCAGAATAACTAAGTCTACAGAATTATTCTACAGCCAGGATCATCATCTTTCAAACAACAAGATATTTATCTAGGATTTCAGCCTCTCTCTAAATGAGAAGATGAAGTTCCCTTCAGGCATTAAAGTCTCACATTGAGTCAAAGTTAACACCTAATTGCTCTTATGTAGCAGCTGACCCGCAGTTTCATCTCTCAAAAGTCATGGCACAGCAAGGACTGAACAAACTAAAGGAGCTGCAACTAGGAGTTGTGCAGATGTCTGAAGACTAGGTGCTCTCCTCTATCTTGGAATTGCCTTCTAGTACCTCATCTACATCTCCCCTTTGCAGCTGGATGACTCCTTTGAACTTAGTATCACCTGGTCAATCATAAACCCCTTCTACTACACAAAGTTACCCAAAGAAACATCTGGTCCAGGACATAACCAAGAAGAAACATCTTCAAGAAGGCTGGCCTTTGTCATAACGTGGAACCCAGAAAGAGAATGAGTCATGATGGGTCAGTGGAACATGTATCAGCAAGCTGTCACCCCTCAAAGCTTACTTGAGCCAAAGTCTCATTTGCAGAGTGCCCTGCAGCTCCCAGTCCCCACAAAAGAGGAGCTCTCTTTTACACTTACCACATAAAGAACAAAACCAAACCAGAAGTGAGAAATCTCAGTCAAAACCACAAAACAAAAGCCTGAAGATGAAACCTACTCCTACAGAGCAGAGGCAAAAAAGTGGCAATGGGCAATGACAAGGTACTCACAGCAACGGGATCATTTCCTGATGCTGTCAGATAGGGCAGATGAGGTGTTTAATACAGAGCTTCAAATGTAAGAGCACTCCCTCCCCTCAGGCTGCTAACTTACCACACCAGGATACTCCTCCTCTTTCTCTAGGAAGATCTTCTCTAGCACCAGGAAGGTCAGGAAACCAATGATCACCCATAGACCCAAAAGCTTCTGCTGCTGAAAGCTCTGCCCTTCTCCTGAAGGACAAAAGAGAAATCTTCAAGTCGCTATTAAGTATATAGTTTTTCATACAGTTCCAAGACAAAAAAATAAATTACAATGGAAAAACTCCCTGCGAGGTAAGAGGAGTGAAGACATCTCAAAACAGATTAGTTTAACTTGCTCATTCTTGATCTAATAGATATCATCATCACAAGACACTCAGAGTGAGAGCTACCATCCCTTTTTCTGCATTAGCTCAACCCAGAATATTTCCTGACAACACTTGGAATTTCCCTGACCTCCAGAGACAAGTGAATATTACATCAACAAAAATCCAGCAGCTATACCTACTGAGCAGCAAGCCCTGACATGAAATCTGCCATTAGTGGAGTTACAGACTCACCCCCTTTCTGTCACACCTCAGCAAGTTATTCAGCCCAAAGCTACAAACTTTCTTTTCAATTACAGGCAAGCTTGTGAGATAATAATCCATTCAGCCTCACTGCAGAAATGGAAATTGCATTGCAATGGAAGAACAGAACAACTCTGTAACAGGACTTACATGGGTCAAGGAAACCTTTATGCTTCAGGACAGTCTGAGAGAAGCAAACAAGCTTGAGCAGGAAGACAGAGTAATTTGGGAACCACTGTAGAAAGGGGTGAAAAAAAGGACAGCAGGTTCTGCTGACAGTGCTAGAGCTGTGAGGAAGAAGAAGACTAAAGGCCCAGCAGATTTGAAACCCCAGGACACAGGTGCAATAAAGTCTGGGAAACCCAGGGCATCATCTTCCCTCTCTCACATTTTCAGCAGTGAAATGACTTCTTGGTTTCTCAACAGGTGGGATGCAACAGCACTTGCCTTCTATGATAGTTTGCTGAAGCAGAGAGACATTACAGGTTTCAGCAACCTTGGCTATTTGAGGAATGCAGGAGCTACACTGATACCACAAGGTCTCAAACAGTGTTTAGTTTGCTGGCAAACACAAGTTTCTGTCACCTGCATTTCCTTTTTCTTTCTCTGCACGACCTTCCAATCCTAATTACAGCTCTATAGACAATGTTCCATGATTTCTCATGGAGCAAAGATTGCAATACATGAGCTCCCATAAATCAAAGCATTCAACAGAGGGACCCCAGTTAGTGACTAGAAAGAGGCTCTATGACACTGTTACAGGCACAGATTTGTTAAAAAGGTGCATCTGATCCCCAACGAAGATGATGAACATGGTCATGTACCAGACCACATACACATTCATAACCTCCCATCAGGTTAAAGAAGCATTCCCTTTCCTTAAAGAAAGGACAAAGGAAAATCAACAGAGATTTATAGGAGTCCAAGTCAAGATAGGAAAAGTTGACAGACAAGAAAACCATTCCAAGTTATTAAACATAAAGAAACCATGGCCAACTGAGGAAGCCTCTAATTTCAAAGTCTTTGGAGGACTGCTGAGTACAAAGATGAAGTACTACGTGTGTGGTTTTTTTTCCTCACATCCTTCCCTAGGCATTTCCTTTTATATACTGCTTGTAAAAGGATACCAGCCTAGACTAGTTTTTGGGCTGACCCAGACTGGCTGGTCTTGGGCCTTCAAGATGGAACAGACTCAAAACACATAGCAGTAGGCATAGCACAAGCTGCTTCCAGGCACATAAGACTCTCATACCTGTTGTTGCACTGCATGTGTAGGCCCAGGCTTCAGGAAGCAAGTGCAGAAACACATTCCCCAGTAGCCCACCAATTGCAAAACTCAACAACTGCTTCAAACGGTGTGACCCAGCTAAAAAAACAAAAAAGAAGAAGAAAAAAGAAGCAAAAAATGGATTACTACTCAGCCAGGAGCCAAAACATCTCCAGCTGAGATTTTGCACAAAGAAACCCAAATTGGAAGCATCTGCAAAGCAGGCTTTCAAAGGAGAGAGCACAGACTAAATGGAGTGCAAGAAAAAGCCCTTGCACCACTTGGCTGGGACAGAAGTGTGTGGGAGGGTCCTGAACCGAGCAGGGTGAAAAACAATTTGTACAAGCTCTATCCAGGGCTTACATTTGTCAAAGGACTCCCTTTCAAATTCACAGGTATGGACTAAAGCACCGAAAAGAGACTGTCTATTTTAGAGAACAATATTTCTGTGACAAGGTCCTGTTCACTGCTGTGCTGCTCTGTCACACCCCAGGACATGTGGCTTCAGAAAAGCCAATGCAGTTGGCAGGTTTACCTTCTGACCGCAGCGCAGCTCCTGTCTCAAGGGGGATCACCAGCAAGGGGAAGACGCCACTCAGCCCCACCATGAAGGAACCGATGAGGGAACAGATCCAAGCATCCAGCCGCTCGCTGCTGAACAGGTGTCCCCAGGACTCTGCCTCCTTGTCACACAGAGAGCCAGAAGTAGCAGCAACATGACTCCTCGGGAGCTGCTGAGCTTCACAGGCCGCGATCAGAAACAAGGAGAGCGTCCCATCAAGCAGAAGTTTTTGTTTTGTCATTGCTAAGTGGTCTCAGCCGGGCTGGCCAATCTCTGAAAAGGGAAGGGGAAAGCAGTCCTGAAAACATGTTCAACTCTGTCCCACCATCCCAGAGGAAAAGCCTTGGCCACACCAACCCCTCCCTTCAGTGTCTAAGCACAGGTATGAATACCCATGAGGAACACCTGAAACTCCTCCTGATTTCAACACAGCACTAAAGGACAGAGAGGCTGCTTATCATTGGGTGTATGAAACTGCACGACACATCCTGGGAAAGCATCAAGCTTTCACTATTTCCCTTCAGATGGGCTGGACAAGGACTCCAGGTACCCTTGTTCTTGCCCTTCAGTGTCCCAAGGCTTCAGAAAAAGGAATTGACCAGAGATGCTACCCAGGTAAATCTTCTCTCTGCCATGGAACAGCACCCATGTAACAAATTAGGATGCAAGACAGGCAACATAAGAGAGGTCTGTAAACTCATGAATGGTGAAAAGACAGGGAACAGGGTAGATTATTCACCATCTTGTCAGACACAAGTGCTGACAGCCATCCACATGGAGTCAGTCAGGGTCAGCTTCAAAACAAACAAATGTGACACTTCATCAGTAAGTAACTTGAGTGGTAGCACTTCTCCAAAAACATGAAAAATTTTACATGAAAAGACAGGACAAGTAATAGAAAGACAAATCTATTGATTGTTAATGGTTAAACAGCTCACATTAGGCTCAGGAAATTCCCTGATATGAGAGGAGTTGGAGACTGGAAGTGTACTTGTAAAATACCATATCTACTTGTCCTATTTTAATCCTTTTGTAGAAGGATAGTGGATTAGATGGTCTCTTAGTCAAAACCAGCACAGCTGTTAATAAGAGCTCTGCAGTCACAAAAAAACTGGAGAAGAAGGCATGTTAGAAGAGAAAAACAAAGATAATTACACTCACTGACAAACAGGGAAGGAAAGCAAATGATGTAAAGGCTGAAGTACAAATGCTCCTTCAATCTCCAGAAGAAAAAGTGAAACGTGACAAGCAAAATGAATTTGGAAATGGGAGAAAAGGGTGGGTTAGGAAAAGATAGACCTAAAAAATGTTCACAAAACAGCTCTTGAGTGAGAGGTAATAACAGCATTCACCCGAAAGCACGTAAGAAACCAGTCTAATCTCTGAAGCATTAGTGACCATCTTTGAAAATTTACAGGAGTATGGGAAGGCCACAAGAAGGCTGGAGAAGCATCATGCCTCACCTACCTTTATAAAATGAAAAAAAAAAGGTGGGAGAAGTTACACACCAGTAACTTCAATCCTCTGAAGGACTCTTGATCAAATTAAATGATCAGTTTGTAGTTACCTATAAGATAAGAAATTGATAAAGACATCAAAGCATTAAGCAACAGCCAGATAGAAAGGGACCTGAAATTCTCAAGACAAAATTCACGGTGTTGGAGCCAATCTAAGGGCCCACTGTGGATGAAAAGGGTGGTGTTGCCCCTTGTGCCCCCCCCCGCCCTGCTTCAGGAAGCATCACCTCTCCATGCTCACACCAGACTCCACCAGTGAGCAGCATCAGAACAAACAAGCAGGAAAAACTACTTTTTTTAACTCATGGTCCTTTGCCAGTTTCAGTCCCTGAACAAAAACACTGCAGGAGGAAGGCCAAGCTGCAATCAAAAGCAATCAAAAAGAAATTAAGGGACAGGGTCCCATGACTCCTGTGAAGGAGAACACCAATCTCCAAGCACACTGACCACGGACATCAGGAGCAGGGATGCAAGAAGGAATCACTGAAGACACTGGCTTGGTTAGTTGTGCAAGGACCGCTAGTGCTATCAATTTTTTGTTACAACAAAAATAAAATCCCTCAACACAGCAAGTTCAAACCAGCTCAGGATTTTGGGGCATCTTACTGCAGTGTTTTGATCTGGCTACAAGAACCCCACACCTACCTGTAACCTGCTATCAAACCAATCTCAGTAAAGATCAGTACAAAACAGCACACTAAGGGCAGGGGAGGCGGGTGTGGAACCAAATGGAAATGACAGAACAGTAATTCCAACATACAAAGAACAAGCATACTCTGATTGAGAAATTAGTTCCAAGCCAGCAGGCTTATGTTGCTACAAAAGGGTAAATGTCACCCTGGGACACAGTAGTAGTGCTGCTGTAGGCCTCACACGGGTGAGACTTTAGCCAACAGACCACATCCAGCCCCACATATTCTTCCTCATGCAAAAATCTGAGACACTGCAGTGGAAAGAAACAAAAATTAGAGTGTAGAGAGCATGACCTGGAAAAATGACCAAGGACCTGGGTGTGTTTAGATCTAAAAAGATAACACCAAAGGAACAGAACAGCCTGCACACATTAAAAGTTACAAGAAAGGGGGAAAATGCTCAACTTTTCCTCCACATCAGTTCAAATGGTAAACAAGATTTAGCCTGAATATGAAGAAACAAATATACCTACTGCTAAAGTGGTGATACACTGAAACAGGTTATCTAGGATGCAGAATCTCCAGCACTGATTTGTTGGGTTGTTTTGTTTTTCGGTTTTTTGGGGGTTTTGGGGGAGTTTTTTTGTTTGTTTGTTTGTTTGTTTTGTTTTGGAGGTTTTTTTGAATTTTGAGAAAAAAACAGCTGATGCAGATACCAATTCATTGCAAAGATTAGATCCCTTCTTTGAAGTCCTTCAGGCCTACATCCCTTCCAACCCTGGAGTGGGCCTGATGGATGTCCTCATCCTTTATGATAGGATTAGACCTATAAAATGACTGAGAACTTTGTGAGGAACACACCAAAAATAAATCAGAATTATACAACTATACATGCTTATGAAGAAGCAGCAAACACACAGATCAGCAATGATGGGAAGCAGCACAAATCTCTTTTGCAACATTGTCGTCACAGCTTTTGCGAATCAATCTGGAAAAGTAAATAACTGCAATTGATTCAACAGGTCGATTTCATGCATTTCATTCTCCACACTCACAACCCACATCAGCCCCAAGGGACACCTGAAATGGTCTTTGAGACTGAGAGGCAGTAGCACACAGGACAAAGGGCATGTCCAGGACTCTGAAAAAGGTCTGCATACTTGGCTTCATGTCCCTCTTCCAGCCACAAAAAGGATCAGGTTCCTCCAAAAGGGAATGGTAGTGGAAAATAAAAGGGTATAAAGGCGTAAAAAACTGATTCCCCTAACTCACATTAGTGTTGGTCAATTTTCTGTGGCCCTCAGGTCTTCATTCTGCTGTTACTCACATGAGGGAAAAACAGCACATTTCTTTACTTCTGTGCAGTCTGACCATCATTACATCATGCCTCAGGAACAACCTCCTGTCTCATGCAATAAATTCCTCATGTTTATAAAACATCTATGAGAAACTCAGTGTATTGTTCAAGACACACCTGAACTGCTCCTTGTGTCCCAGCTAATTATTTAGAGCATATTCCCAGCATTTCCTTATTCCTAACATATCATAACCACTTGCTCAAAAAAGAGAAAGCACTTTTTATCTCTACAGCCCCTCTGCTTCTCTATCTCACTAGTACATTAGCAAAGTCTCTAAATTCAAGCATTCAGACTGGTTGCTCCTATGACAAATATTTAAGTGGAAGAAAATAAGCAGAGAAGACATAGTCATAGGAAAAAACTGCTCAAGAGGAAAATAATACCCTGTCAAAACAGTTGCAAAGGGTGGAAGAAGTATCTATCTACCCTTATTTTTAGACAACAGCATCTGTTTTAGGAACCCAGTCAGAGAATGTCTTGGGAAATTTCTAGAGAAAGCACTGCAGGTTCTCAGAAACATCTGTGGTCACAAGGCAGAGGCATAACCAGGTTTAGAGATGTGTTTTCTCAAGAAGGGTTTATCACATATTTAAGAGAGTGCAACTCTCTGGGAGAAAAAAATAGCCAGCAGGTCGTTGATTTATCAGTTTTGACAATTGTCTGGGATCACAGCTCCCAGCTGTGCTTGATTCACAACCTGGTGACCATTACCACTGGCAGCACTCTCCAGAGCACCACGTGTCTGAGCATTCAGGAGTCAGGTCTGCTCAGCTCCTTCTGCAACGGCCTCAGGACTGGAATAACCATTAGGTTTTCCCAGCCCAGAAAGAACAAATAAATGAGAATTTGCCATTTACACACTCCTGAGCAGGGGCAGAGGAAGCTGCACACCAAGCCAAGAGACCCGTGAGGCTCCTAGGCCCTCCCCTATCTCATAGTGCTCACTGAGCACCTCTGTAGCAGGCAGTGACTGAGAAAATACAGAAAAAATTAAAATGCCAAGGCAAAAACCTACTGGAAAAGAAAAAATTAAATACTGACATGATGACTATGCTTCTATCTATTACTCTTTTCCTAGACACTCTGCCCTCTCAGACCACACTCTCAATGCAATTACTCATTGCCACATAATAACATTTTAGATATTGTTGAAAGGAAAGAAAATGAAAAGAAAAGGCTTTTTTACAAGTGCTTTGCCTGGAAGCCAGTTGCCTGGTCTTACAGTTGCAGAAGAGTACTGCATGGAATGGAAAAAAAGTTATTTTCCAGGGAGGAAGCATAATTTTCAGCCAAAAAACTCTACGTGAGCCACCTCCCTCCATGAGCCCCGTGGAGAGTTTTGAATTCCTCCTGGAAACTCTGACCTCGGCAGAGGCGCATAAGGTCTCCAGTACCCCCTGAGCACTCCCTTCTCTCTGAATCACTGCCCATCTCTAGGGAATGGGCTGCTCTGGTGGGACCCTTCCTTCTCATAAAAAACCAGTCTGCACAGACTCACATTTCTGCAAATGACAGCGTGCGCAGCTAAAAGCTGGGGATGCACAGGGTTACAAACAACGGGGTATCGCAGACCAGAACAAATTACAGAGCCGGGGCAAACCTACGGACTGGCAAGGAAGGCAATTGAAACCGACTGAACAGTAACGGGGTTTGGGAGACTGCGACTCCTTCTCCATCCTGCATCCTTTCATCCCTAGGATGAAAGAGGGAAGTTTGAGGAGCGGGCAATGGTGCTCATTCCCTCTGGGCTAGGTGGGATTTCTCTCCTCCCAGCCTACTCTCCGTGGCCGCCCGAAGCACAGGCCAGGCGGACCGCCCCGCTCCCGCCGCCCTCGCCCAGCCCGGGCCGGGCTGGGCTCCGGCCCCGCTCTCACCGCAGGCGACCAACGTGGCGGGCCCGCTCGTGGCATTGTCTCTCACATCGCGGCGGATGGGACGACAGCGATGGCTTTCCATTAGAGGAACGCTGAGCGATGCAAAGCGAGACGTATTTGCCGCGGGGCGAATTAGTAATGAACGCTGCTCACGCACCTTACTGGAGCAGCACATTAGTTGCCGCCCGGGGTCCCTGTGCCACTGTGGCCGCGCAGACCCGGCCCCCCCGCTCCGCGCGTTCCGCGGGGCAGCCCCTGCGCCCAGACCTTCTCGCGGCATCGTCTGCCGGAGGAGGGACTTCCAAAACTTTCTCAGCTGCGTCCCGCGGGGACTGAGCTCGCAGCCCCGGGCACGCCCGCAGCGGCAGCTGCACGGCGCCGCTCCCCCGGCGAGCTGCGGCAAAGGCGGGCTGCAAGGGGGGACGCGACCCCGGGAGCCCAGGGCAGCCGGGGCCCCGGAGCGGGCGGCGCGCAGCCCACGGTCCCGCCGGGCCGGGACACGGCAGCCGG
>VXAD01013454.1:257489-463153 GCA_013399195.1 Dicrurus megarhynchus
GTCGGTCCCGGCCTCCTCGGCTCCACCGCCGCCGCCCCGCCGGGCACCCGCCGCTGCGCTGCGCTTCCAGCCGCCGCCGCTGTGTCCAGCCGGGCCGGCGCGGCGGGAGCGGGGCTCCCCAGGGCCACGTCCGCACGGCGGAACAAAGTGCCGGGAAACAACCCCTCCCTGCTCGTACGCGGTGCGAGGTCTGTACACATCCCCGGCGCGGGCTGCTGGGGCACAAACGCGCGTGCTGTGCGAGACCCGGGCTTCTGGAACATGCTTGCTGAGATTTTTTTGGTTTATTTTTTAATCTCCCTAAATGGATTATAAATTCTTTGGGCTACAGATGTGTAGAGACAAGCACAGTGTGAAACCGGTTTTTGAGCAGAATTTCTGGAAGTTGTTAGAGCAGAAGAAAGTGTGGCTGAGGACTGAGCCTCGAAATGCTTTTAAAAGACACAATGACTTTTAAACAAACTTGCTTCCTCCTCACAAGTTCACTGCAGCCTTCATAATAACTTGTGAAACCCCAGAGGTCCTTAAGCACTGGTGTCCTATTGCTGGTGAAGGTTACTCACAGTTCTTGCAGAGATTTGCAAAAACTGCGTGTGCTTAGGAAACTAGGTCAGAAGAGAATAAAGATTAACCTTTATACAAGCCAAGCTAGGTTGGACCTATATTGTTTCCAATACAGACACTTTGCAAAATGTACTGAGGTACCTTTAAGTTCCATCTCTTACCATTTTCCCTGAGACGCAGAACTTAGTTCTCGTTCCAGTTTTCAGAATGAATCTTATTTCCCAAGAAGGCAGTGCTGATGTTGGTGCTTCTTGCTAGGGTTTCACCCGAGTCTCATTACATCATACCAATGTCATGCCCTGGAGCAGGAGTTAGGAATTAAGTCAGCCGCAGTTGCCTGCAATGGTTTAGCTGCTGTTTCTGCATTCATGTAACAGCAGCACAGTCCTGCAGGCTACTGCACTGCAAATGCAGTTAAAGATAAGCTGTATCTTTCTCACTTACAAGCAGAATGTTTATATAGAAGCCGAACTCTGAAAGCAAATTTTTAAGAGAATGTATTTTGCATTTTGTTCTCAAATTGTATGATTTATGGTTTTTGTGTCCCACAGCTGCCTTCCTACTGCTTGAATAACTATCATCAGCTTTCCTGAGCCTTGTTCCAGTGACACAGTTCCCTGTTCCGATGGATCACAGCTGTGATTATCACAGTTACAACAGGCACCCCCTCAGGTAAACCAAACGACACCGAGAATTTCAACTATTGCGATCAGTAGTGGTAACCATGGTCTCAGTGAAATGAGTAGGAGTTTGCTTTTGACTCCAGTGATGTAGAAATTCACTCCAAGGCTCTCAGTTTTTATGACATCTTGCTGTAAGTCAACACAGGAAGAATTCTGGATTAAATGTTCGCTCAGTACCTCATGTCATCAGGTGTCAGCTGCTGTGCAACAAATAGAGCTTTTACACAGTTGGTTGTTCTGTAGCAAATTTTCAGTGATAGTCTAGAGACCCATACCAAAAAATCAGGGATCCGGGACCTTCTCCTGCTTCCCCCAAGCCACAAAATCACTTCAACATGATTTATCTGAAAATTGCTCTTAGGTTTCTATATTCTTTACTGAATTATTTCCTCAGCTGAGGGAAAAAAACCCAGATCACTTTTAAATGTAGACTAGCAAAACCAGTCACTATATATTCAACTCTTTCTGACTTTTAACTGATGTTCTTGCCTCCCTTACTTGAATGTCTCTAATGCTTACCCTTATTTACAACCTTTGTAGTCTCTTGTATGATTCTCGTAGGAGTGGGACAGTGATGGAACTGAGGGAGCTTTCCAGAAGAGAATTAAAAACAAAAAAAGTAAACCCATTATAGTTCAGTGGCAGCCATGGAGGCAGAGACATGAGGAACACCTCATGCACAGCCCCAAAAGGCTGGTGTGTTGTGCATCCACAAAAGGCAAGAGATAGCAGTGGAGCACAGCACATACATTGGACAATTGATTTGGTTACTGAAAAATTAGGTCACTCAGAATTATTATTAGTCAATTAATGACAAATGCAACATACATATTATTATTATTATTATTATNNCGCCGAACGGCGCCGCCGGGAGCCGCGGGCCGGGCCGGAGCGTGCTCGGGGGGAAACGGGGAATCCCGCCCGTAGGGAAGCGGGTGCGGCCTGCTGGGTCAGAGCCCGTCTTTCGGGCACGAGCAGCTACGCCCGTGTGAGGCACCCGAACGCCGTGGGGAGCTCATGGCACCTGACTGGCGCCGCAGGTGGCAGCAGGGCGCGGGACCGGCCCCGCGAGTGCCCAGCCGGGCGTGGGCAATGAGGCCGCACCGCTGGTGGCCTGTCCCCAAGAACGCGACGTGCTGGGCTGGCAGGACACGAACAACCCAACGAGCCCAGGGATGGTGCCACACCTTCCCCCGGTCACTCCTGCGCTATGGGAGGCTTTCCTTTAGGCAGGCACAGCCTCGAGTGTCTCAGAAAGCCGAGCAAGCTTCTCCTCTGGCTGAAGGACGGGGGCCCTGCGGAGGAGCCTGGCTCCCGTGCCACCGCAGGGGGGAGGTCTTCACTAGAAAGACGTTTCGACAGCTGAATTTCCACCACAAAACTTGATAATAAAGGGGCCAGAGTGCCTTAGTAAATTCATGCTTCCTCGCACCTAGTAGTGCTCTCTGTACTCTGTCCCCAGGACTGTCTAAAATACACTTTTTCACGTGGTACAGTAAGAAGCTCACTTTTGTAAAAGGCTGGGGCATGAGCAGTGCCCTGAAACTGCAGTTACTGCAGAAAGAAGGTACCAGAGCCCCAGCAAAATCTCAAGAGAGGTCACATCAAAACATCTCTGGAGGGCCCACATGTGTAAGACTCAATGTGAAGCGCTGACAGAGGACACTGGCAAACTGAGAAACAGGAGCAGACCATGAATGTGGACAGGGCAGAAAGATTTTTAAATTTCCCAATAAAGGTGGTCAGGCACTGGAAGAGATGTCTACAGTTTCTGTGGTATCTCTTGGAGATTTTCAGCAGTTCAGCTGGCCTCGACCTTGAGCAACTTGATCTACTTGTGAAGCTTTGAGCAGGAGATTGGACAAAATGNCGGAAAATCAGTTGTGCTCACTGTCCCGGCTGGGTGCTGAGGCCCGCGGGGGTGCAGCCCCCCGGCTCTTGGAGCATCCCGAGCAGCGGGGCTGCAGTGGCGCGGGGGCCCCGCGCGGCGGCGCTGCCCGCCCGCCGAACGGCGCCNAATTTCCACCACAAAACTTGATAATAAAGGGGCCAGAGTGCCTTAGTAAATTCATGCTTCCTCGCACCTAGTAGTGCTCTCTGTACTCTGTCCCCAGGACTGTCTAAAATACACTTTTTCACGTGGTACAGTAAGAAGCTCACTTTTGTAAAAGGCTGGGGCATGAGCAGTGCCCTGAAACTGCAGTTACTGCAGAAAGAAGGTACCAGAGCCCCAGCAAAATCTCAAGAGAGGTCACATCAAAACATCTCTGGAGGGCCCACATGTGTAAGACTCAATGTGAAGCGCTGACAGAGGACACTGGCAAACTGAGAAACAGGAGCAGACCATGAATGTGGACAGGGCAGAAAGATTTTTAAATTTCCCAATAAAGGTGGTCAGGCACTGGAAGAGATGTCTACAGTTTCTGTGGTATCTCTTGGAGATTTTCAGCAGTTCAGCTGGCCTCGACCTTGAGCAACTTGATCTACTTGTGAAGCTTTGAGCAGGAGATTGGACAAAATGACCTCCCAGAGGTCTTTGTCAACCTAATGTTTTCTATGATCCTCTGATTCAGAAGAAAACAGTATCAAGGGGTAAGTGAATCAGAGAGAGCCCTCAAAGTGTGTGAAAGGAGCTGTGAGGCCCCCACAGAGGCATTTTTGCCCACTGTTTGGTGGGGGACAAATGCAGTAACGCTGTTGCCTGGAAGTCCTGCTCTGACTCATCCCAGGAGACATTTCTGCAAGGCACAGCAGAAAAGGAGAAGTGACTGCTGAGCCCTGAAGAGGGGGGGTGGGGGGGGAGCTGGCCCCATGGAAGCTCAGAACAGGGAATTTTAGTCTTACTCATCATATTATTTTTGTATTTGGGTTTTCAGATGTAAAGCTTAGTATTTCTGTCAGCATATTAACTCTGTGTGCACCTCAAGTTTGTCCACTAGCCCCAGTGACTCCTTTTATGCCTGACTCCGTGCACAGACACACAACTTCCAGCTGGGAGCTCAGTCTGACTAGCACTTTACTATTGTTTGTAAGGAATAATTGAACTGTTTGGTCAGTGCTGTTTAATCTGGGCAGAATTCAGTGTCATTCTGGAGAAAGAAGAAAAAAGATGGGCCTGGTCTGGGAAAGAAAGCCAGAGAGCAGGTGAGGGCAGAGGAGTGAAATGTGGCAGATGAGTAAAATGCAGCAGATGAACAATAAAGGATTTATAGCAGTTAGAATGGAGATTCATGCTGATTTATGTCATCTTAATAAATGTAAGGAAGAAATGGAAGGGAAATCTATGCGATCAGGAAAAACAAATAGTGCTGGAAGATCTAGCAGAATCTAAACCTCTAGCAGAAGACCAGCGTGTGTTTGTTCTTTGCTGGAGTTTCAGACTTTAATAGGGAGGTCACAATACCACCCTACCAAGCTGGGTATATGTTTTGCGTTTGATACACAATTGTCTTTGTCTTAGTCCTAAATGTAGTTAATGCTGGGTTCTGACCAGGAAAGAAGGTTTCTGTATGTTTTTCAGTGCTCAGTAATGAAAAACCTGATTTCTATAACCTAGCACAGCTTCCTGTCTCCAGGGCAGAGGCCCAACTCTCGTTCCTGCCCTTTAGTTTGCAGAGGACAGGCTGCAGTTCTGTATGCATGTTTCAATATCAGTGCTGCAGGCAAACACATACTTCATAACCTACATTCACAGTTCCATTCTCTGCACAGAGTGAGATCTATATCCCTCCTAGTGAGGGCCATATTCTGACTGCTGGTGCCAAGATTCACACTCTCAGCTACTGCAACTAGTGAGACCTACGCTGTCACTCACCTTGATTACTGCAGGCTTCACACTGTACAGAGCTACCTACCCTGTAAGTGGAGGAGCCATCACTTGGCAGAGTTGTAAGGGTAGTAGTTGTAAGGCGTGTTGTGAAGAGAATGTTTAAATATTGGGCCTCTGCAATGAAGGGGTTGATGGAGGGCAAAAGGATCTTCAAAGCTACTACTGTGGTTCAGAACAATGCCTACCTCAAGCCAGCAGAGACAGAATTAAATTTTCCAGCTTCCTAAATTCAGGAGGATCCATTATTAGCATTGACCACTCAAATTTTAAGTGCAGTTATTGCAGCCTAGTCCAGTTTTCTTCTAACGAAGAAGTCACAAGAGTGTAGAGGTCAGTGGTTTACAGTCTCCTTCCAGACTTGATGAATCTATGCCATCTCCATTTGGGTAAAACACAGAACTGCTCAGCAGGCTGGTACGAATAGCTCTGTAAAAAGACCGAGGAGGACATCTCCTGCTGTGTTTCAGTCTGACATCCTGCATTATGAAATAAGTTCTCAAAGACGGAAGAAAATGATGAGATCAGGGTTTTTCCATTTCTGTTTGTCTAAGGTGACAGAAGCTGTATAAAGCTTGCACTAAAAAAAAGTGCAATTGATAGCTAAGTTCATCTGAGGTACTCAAAGTAGGTGGGGGAAGCCCTTTTTTCTTTTCTAGTTGACAAAGAAGCCCAAGACTGGAGCAATAGTGGGAGTGTCACAGG
Source organism: Dicrurus megarhynchus (assembly GCA_013399195.1). Lineage (NCBI taxonomy): Eukaryota > Metazoa > Chordata > Aves > Passeriformes > Dicruridae > Dicrurus > Dicrurus megarhynchus. The sequence continues at coordinate 263,268 of VXAD01013454.1, forward strand.
CAAGACTGAAACTTAGTGGCAGACATTATGGAGGAGTATTCAGAAGAAGAGTAGCAAAGGGACTTGGCACTGTATCACAACTAACATTCACAAGAACATGTTACCAGTAATCTGAGGAAACTTGATGTTTTGGTTAAACAGAACTATTCACACGCAACATCAAGATGAGCAATCCAGTCCACAGCAATGGTTTCCTGGTGCTATGATCAAGGATAGAAATGTGCAAGCATAACTAAATTTAGCAGAGACATCAAGAAGACTAGTAGAAGAAAGAAACAAGCAGCTTGAGGCAACAAAAAAGTAGAGTCCAACTCAAAGTAAGCCTTAGGAGGAGAAAATTGGGATGCAGGCATAGCATCTCAAAGATAAGGTCTGTAAAACTGATCTTAGATGGATATGATGCCTAGGAGTGGCTACCTGAAAAGTGAGGCTAGACAAGGTTAAGAGAATAAAAGCAGGTATTTATTGAGGGCCTTCAAAAGGAACACCTCGGGAGTCAAAAAGCCTCCCAGGGGCTACACCCAAGATGGACGTCAGGTCACGGGTTTTTCACACTTTTATAAGTTTGGTTCATTTGCATATCAGGGTTAATTCTCCAATTACAATTTCAGGTAATGATGTAATTACCCCAGGTTTGTTCCCCCTCCCCAGAGGCTTAGTTTACATATTTCGAGGCCTGGGACAACAAGGTGTCCTTGGGTCCAGGCCCAGAGAGGTTTTGTTATGTCTAACACAGCTAACAAGCCATGAGAAGTTTTAGAGTTACACACTAAACCAGTACAGGGTCTGAAGATACAAAAGCCAAATCCTAAGGCATCAGATAGGGGTGGTGTCAGATACAATAGTGATAAAGATACATGAGAAAAGTAGTGAGACACAGTACTGCCAAATCCCTTTTCACCCCACAACTTTGCACTAGGTGATTTGTATTTTATCTTTTGTTTTGTGTTCTCAGAAGCCAAACCTCTTGGCATACTGAGAGGTCCCGTGGAATCTCAGTCTCTCTTTGCTTCAAAAGTTTTCTATTAGGCAGCTTGAAAAATTTGGAAACATGAAACTGACAAAATTGAAGAAACTGAGCACAAAAATAAGAACCCCAAATTAATATTGCAAGGATCTAAAAATGTTTTAAACCGCCATGACATTTTTAGGTTCATCCCATATTTCTGAGTGTCACAAATTTTGCACTATCAGAAATGGGCTATGCTCTGAACACAGTGCATTTTTTCCCAGCTCAGGCATTTACTTACACCATGGAAATGCATCTGCTGGTTGGCAGAGCCAGTGGCCCCACAAAGATCACAGATCCTGAGTTTGAAAGCTTATCTACCACCCTCACTTCTTGCTGTTGCCACAGACCTCTTCTCAGCAGTCTGGGGCTTTGCTCCCCTAATGCTGGGCTTGTCCTCCACAGCTGCCCACCCCTGATAACACAGCTGAGGAGCCCAGAGGAAGTTGTACAAGATGCTTTTGTCAACACTCCTTCCCACATAGACCATCTCCTGTCTCCTTTGTTACTGTAAATTGACATCAGAGCTGCTGAATCATGATAGGGAAATCAGAAAAATGTTATTTATGTTGTAGAAAGAAGGCCCCCTCCCTCTCATTTTTTCCTGCCTGTGTAAAAATGGAGTCACTGATTTTTGTCCTAGCTCCTCCTGCACTGGCACTTGAGGTGAGGCACTCTGAGTTCTCCTTTGGGCTGGGATAAAATCCATGTACAGACACAACCAAGATTTGATTCTGGCCTGTGAAAAGAACAGCCTTGCTAAGCAGACACTGTGTGGACAGCTCACCATGAAAAGCCATTTGAAACCAGTTTCTAAGCGATTTGCCTACAAGGCCAGAGCCCCAAGGGAGTTTTTCAAATGAAATGCTGCGCGTTTTAAAAGCTGACCTCCCACACAGAGGACTTATTTGCACTACAAAAAGATTTTGTTAGGGTCCTTAGTTGTAACAGGCTTTATTCACAAGCCTGTAGATGGAGCTGAACTATGGTTTGCTTTTTCAGCACTGTAACGGAGTTCCCAACAAACCACGGTGTTGAGGAAAGAAAACGGTGCTGTGTCTGGAAAGAGGTGCATGGAACAGGATGACTTGGTAGCATTAGACAACACAGAAGGACACAAAAAGGACGTTAAAAAAAGACAAGAAAGAGGCAGGAGGAGACACTGATGACCAGAGACAAGAAGTTACCAAAACATTAAAAATACACAAGGAACCCGACTAAGTTATGTCAAAGGGAAAGTCTGAGAGGCCTGGCAAAACACAAGGAAAGGAAGAGATCATTAGCAAGCCGTCCAAAAACTTCATGATGATCAAAATTTTCTGTGTATAAAGCCATAAGCATTTATAAACTTTATGTGCAGTTACTTTTGAAAGCCATATTTTCATAGCCCAGTGAGATTTAACTTTCCTACTTTAAACTAATACATAGGCTCCACATAGATTTGCCAAGGTATTCAGGGGAAACTTCAGACTTCTACCATGTAAAAAATTTACCAGGATAAAATACCTGTTAATCTCTTGCAGAAATTAAATTTAAAACTATGACATCAGTTAGAAAAATCTAGGAAAATTCACAAATTAACTAATTTAATTCACAAATTAAAAGAAAGTTGTAATTTCTTTCACCAGAATCCTGTTCCTCTGCTGTTCTCTTCCAAATTCTTATTTTCCAACCAACTAAAAAACAGACAAAGTTGTACTCTAAAAGAAAATATGGAAAAGCAATAAAAATTTCAGTTCTTCATTTACTGAGTCTTCCCCACTATGACTCACCCTAAGATTATCAAAATGCATAATGAATTCAAAATAATGAACCACTCTGGAATTATGTCATAATGTAGCCAACACAAATAATTGACTTTTAAGGCATTACAAAATTGTTATTGTTGCTATTATTATTGTGGCACTAGGTGAGAACAATGTGTGACTGAAATTAGATCTGTGCAAGAAAAAATCTTGTAACCTAGTTGGAAATCAAATGCAAAAGGTGAATGACAGAACCTGTAGAAGAAATTATTGGAGAGAAAAGAAGATAAATTAAAAAAAATATGCTGGTGACTTACATTAACTGTGTGACTTAGGTCATGTGAAAAATTTCTTTTTTAACAACAAATGGTTTCATCGTTCTTGCTCAATTCAGCTGCCATTGTTTGGCTCATAACACACTAAAACAGGACAAAATTAAAAATACTTGCATAGTCATTATTAAGTGTCTACTTAAAAACAGACCATAAAACTCTGCCTAAACTTCCCTATCATGTGCTTTATGTATTTCATAGTTTCAAATATATCCATCCCAATTCTATTGAGAAAACATCCTGCTGTACCACGGTTATACAAATGTTTATAGAACTGTGCTGAAATGTCACTGGCTGTTGAACTACAATCCCTTTGCAATAGTTAGCCTGTGCTAAGTAAAGTTGACACCACTTTTGCCACTGCATTTCCATTAAATGCAGGGCAGATTCAAGACCAAGTGGGTCATTTATGCTCTGTAACTGATAAAGGGTGAGTGACAGCAAGGACGGAGGGAGGAAGTCCTTCATTGGACTTGGTTGGTTTTTTTCCCTGGATTTGCTTGGATTTTAAGGTCCATAGCACAGTTTCAGCTGACTTTGGTAATACTATTTAGTGCTGGTATTGCTGCATTTTTTTTTTAAATAATAGATCTCAAAACACTTTATTCTTCTTTAGGCACAGTGCTTTACTTCAAACAAGGCACTAAACATGTGCCTGCCATGACCAAGAGGGAAAACAAAGGCATAGAGGGTGCAAGTGGCCAGCTAATCAGTCAAGGAGTCAGAAAACTAACTCAATATTCTAGATTACAGGCCAGACCCTAAACAGTGGAGCATGCTCTCCTGTGTCAGCATTTGCTATTCCATTTTCTTCCATGAAATCTGCCTTTCCACAAATGTAATTCAGAGGTTACAGTTAGCTAAAGTGACATTTCCGCAAGTATTTGAAGACTGAAAGAGAGCACCAAAAGTCATAGGAGAGGTGATCAGGGAAAGAGCACAGTGATGGCCACATCACCTGCCATTAATACAAAGACAGGTAAAGACAAAGGAAAATTTTAGGGGTTTGACAAGTGATATTATTGGAAGCAGCAGATTAGTTACTTTTCATGTTGGGGAGAAGTTATTTATAGTTCTTTGTTTTCCACATGGTTTGCTGGGGGACTTTGACAGAAAACACATGGTTCTTATGTCTGGCAATATGGAGAAGGATGACAGATTGGGCTTAAGAGCCACAAGAGTCTTCAGACCTCTGATTTTGCCAGTGAAATTAGTTGTTTTCCAGCTGCAGTTCTTCAGAAAACTTCCACTGTGCATCTTTGGTAGTTTATAATAGGGTAAAATAAAAAGTTTTAAAATTGGATTGAATATTCTTCCCCTCTGAGTTGCCATGAAATTTATCCAGTTATGCATGCAACATTTACTTTGGAGTTTTTCCTCAGAATTAATTTGAAATTGGTCATATTATGAGCAGGAAATCAGGATGGCCCAAGTACAGACTTGTCACAAAGTCTCTAAAATTTGAGCTTGTGTTTATCAACTGTTTAATACTCTCCATTCCTGAGGGACTGAGAGGATAAGCAGATTGTCTGCAAAGCAAAACTGTAGTATTTGAGGCTTGATGGGAGACGTGCCTTTTGGCCAAGAGACATGTACGGTCTTGCCTGCTATTTATTTCCTCTAACAATTAAGACACACATCCATCACTCAATAAATTGGCTGCAAAACAGCTGTTCCTAGACATCGTATGCCTATCCTAGGATGGGTTTTGTCATGCAGCTGAAACTGCTGTAGAACAACATAGGAGCAGGCATTACCTGGATAACACTGAGAAAAATGGTAGCTCGACAGGTCATTCAAATACAAAGGATAGGCCTGTTTCTGTTGCAGGATGGATGCAAGTTCAAATTAGAAAAGGTGAGGCGGAGACTGATATCGGAAAAGGCCTTTTTCCTGAGAGACTAAGAAGCACAAAATCTTAAAGCCACCCACATCTGTCATGAAGGAGCTGCTGTTTCAAAGTCTGCTAAAAGGGGGCTGGCCCTGCTAACAGACAAGGAGATGGTCTCAATGCACTAATGGTTCTTTCCATCCAAATTTCCTGTGTGTGTCACAGCTGCTGATCTGTGCAGCTGTCTCTGGTGGTTTGGTTTGGCTTTTTTTTGCCTACCCCATCTCATGTTTATAGACAATTTATCATTTTATGTTGTATATCAGGAAAATGAAGAGTGAGAAGTAAGATTCTGATTTTTGCAACGTATTGATCGTGAAACCCTCAACTGCCAAGTATCTGTCCTGTTCGTTAGCGATTAAATAGTAAATACCAACACATTATTACTCTGACAAAACTTTACCCACGGGCTTTAGATTTTCCTTTGTTTTCTCTTTGTTCTCCAGGCTTATAAACTCAGGGATTTATCCCCTGCCAAAGGCTTTAGAAGGTCCCATTCTGGTGAACTCCAATAAGCACCTCTCTTCCCCCTAGAGAGATGAGTTACAGAGAATGCATGGAAGAGTAAAATCAGTTTCCCTACTTATTTGTGGGGTTCAACAAATTTCAATTTTGGAGTGATGTGACTGTGTAGTAATGGAGCTTTAGGGGGGCTGCTGCCAGCAACACATATATATCCAGGTGCAACACATATAGTCCCCTGGGATGGGGGGGACACTGGTTTTAGTCATGGGTGCCTTCCGGCAGACTGGAGCAGGTGCTATCACCCTCTGATTCCTTCAGCTTTCTCTCATCTCATTCACCAGTTGTTAGTCAAATTCACCTCTCATCACCCAGAGGTAAAGACAACAGCTTGAGACAAAAAAGAAATGACTGATGAAAAGCCCATCCTGAGCACTCCGAAGCTCGCACACTGTGGGTAGGAGTAGATTGGCACTGGTTTGTGAGAGTATTGCTCCATAATTGTTAGTCCTCGTGCTGCCCACCCATCTTGTGTTCATGTCATCCTCCTTTTCCTGTTCCATTCTTTGGGCAGATAGACCCCAGTCGCTGAGTGTTGCCTCAGTGTAAAATAACACGTGGTGCTTGTGGTGGGGGAAGGAAGCTGGCTGTGGGAGATAAAGGTCTGAGGTTAAGAGCAGACCGACTGTTACGCTCCTGGGGCTTTGCTGCTCTTTGTATAACCTTGGTGTGGCTGAGCGATACAAATCAGCACTACCTTTTCTGATAAAATCCATCTACCAGAGGCAAGCAGCAGCCATACCTCCACATCTTTTTGTAGTTTATTACAGTCCTGGTGTTCCAAAGGGTCTGGATGGGTCAAAGGTTAATTTTCCATTACATTACTGGAAGACAGCGACCAAGTTTGGTTGGGGCTCAGAGACTTAGGAAATAAACTGAAGGAAAAAAAGTATCTGAGAACTTGCAAGAAACAAAAGCCTTCGGGGAAATTCCAAGATTGCCAAAGAAAAGAACAGCCACTGAGAATGTTTGTGCAAAACCACCATCTTCTTCCTTCCCAGAAGGATTAGTACAACTCACTTTGAAAGAGAAAGAAAGAATCAAGAGAGCAAGTAACATTTCACCCAGCTGTCCCACTCTGCAAAGCCCCACTGCTCTGCTTCACCCAAAGCAGCAGGCAGAAATGCAAAATCATGCCATTTGTGATCTACAGAAACAAAGCTCAGTGTTTGCATGGGTGGGGGAGAGAGACAGTCAAGCTTATCACCAACTGGAAAAAATGCAGAATAGAAATGCTCTGGTTGTTTTTAAAAATTTTTTTCTTTTTAATTATTTTTTTCTCTTTGTGCAAGCCTTAATTATTTTTCTTCACAGGAAATACAAATCCTAAATGAAGCTTCATTGCACATAACAACAGAGATTGAGCCATAGTTTTGAAGACTAGAGAACAGAAGTAATGGTTCTGGAAGGTGCCACTCCAAAAATCAATCTTTAACTCTTCAGTGGAAAACAATAATTAAAATTAAGTCAGGAAGCATGGAAAAAACAGAGATCTGAGCTGATCTCCTCAAAGTGTTTCTTAGCCTATCTTAAGAAAAATCTTCTACCTGATTTCTGAAGTTCTATGCAGTAAAGAAAGTTCTTACATTCCTGAGGATTATAGAATAAGCAAATGTGGGTTTACCAGGCAGGTCTATGGCAGCTGCAATCTCTTCATTTGCAATGTCCAGAGCAGACAGACATTGTCCTTAGACAACCTTGTCCAACCATTCTGTCATCTGATTCAGACTCAAGCTGACTGCTCAAAGGGAAGAAGTACTGTGGGCATCTGCATAACTGAAACCTGAGGCAAGCAGCATGTGAAATAAGTCTAGAACTGCTAAAAATTTTCACAACAAAGGGAAACAAAAATCTGCTTTTTCTCTGAGGTCAGTTCTGTCCTGAAGCATCGCTGTAGCTCTGTCACATAATCCTGACATAAGGAAGTTACTCCGTCTAAGAATATTTGGTGGAACCAGAATGGAATTGTCATGTAGAAACCCTGTAATTCAAAACACACCGTTTGCATATTTTAGATACTGATTCTGTTAAAGCTAATAAAGTACTACTGATGCTATAAAATACTTTATAGGTCATATTCAGCTCTGAAGATTATTTTATCTGTAGTATTAGTAGTCTAAATGTTCCAACAAGTGCAGGTGAAATCAAGAGAGCTCAAGACCTATGAAAATCAAGTCTGAAGTGTGTAAGAGGAGGACAAACTGTCTGCCTTCCACACTGCAGAAACAGTAAGCAGTGAAATGAAACAAAATTATGCTTCAATTGATGTAATAAAAATATGCTTTGATCTAAGGTTGAATTGATAAATTGATGGACTAAAATATATGTTATGCTGAAATTGATGAAACTGTGTTTTGAGTTTTCAGCCTTCCTTTTGTTTTTCTCTTTCTCCATTGTTCCAATTCTTTTTTGGTCTTTCAGTTTTGTCAATGAATACAAATAAACAACAGAATAACGAAATAAATCTGAAACGTATTTCACAAAAGGAGATCTAAAGAGTTCTAGCTTAGCAAAATTAGGTTAAGAGGGGTTAAAAGAAGCTGGTGACTGGTGAAAATACAGTAAAGATACCAAATAAGGTGAGTGAAAACCTTGCCAGTGAATTTAAGAGAACACATGAAGGGACAGGATGAAGCGTGCAGGGTAATTTTTAAATAAAAACACAGGTGGGTTTGAAGTAAGAAATGTGTGTTCTAGAACAGCTACTGGAGAAACGGTGCTTCTTCTTCCTCTCAGTGAAGGTCCACAAATCAAAGCATTTATGGGCTTTACTTAAGGCCTCCTATACTCTTGGTAACAACAGCTGAAAGGAAAACCAGAGGAGCCAGCTCAGAGACTGCCCAGGCAGAGCCATAGGCAGGAAGGATAGCAGCGGCTTGCAACTTTGAAAAAGTTCTCTCTGAAAAAACAGTAAGAAATAATTGTTTGAAATCCAATCAAATGTAACTAATGTAGCCTCCTGTAGGAAAGATTTTGTTCTCCAAATCACTTATCATGTCCATATTTTAAAGACTGCTTTCCATTTTCCAGTCTGCATCCACATAATGCAGTTTAATACAATATCTATAACACATATCTTTGTTCACAGAGGGTGTTTTTTCTAGCTTTAAGGGCGATTTTGACTTGCAAAGGGCTACATCAAATCCTATCAATCAATGCTTTCTCCAACGAGAGACAAGGAAAAAGTCTGACAACAGGAATCTGTCAGTTTCCAAAGCACTTAAAAATCAGTAGTCCTGAACACTTTCTGGGTTTATTTGCATAAAACGCACCCCTTTCCTTCTATTTCTTGCCTCACACATTAGATTATTTTCATACTGCATATTAGACCACTAATAAGGCACAAATTTCAGAGAGCATGATCTAGTCTAATAAGCACAGAGAGTTTAGTGCTGAAACCCCCTGGTTTCCCACATCATCATCATTGGCTCTACGTTTCAGTGCAATGACAATTAATGTATGATTTTTCTGGACTTAAATTTCTATCTGCAGAAGTTTATAACATTCAGTTTGGACAGGTCATAAGGAAAAAAATCAATCTCAATAAATGTTAAGCACAAAACAGTTTTAGACCAATCATGAGAACTCTGGAAAGAAGCTGAAAGCCAGTTGTGAGTTGTAGTAAAAGCTGAATAAAATAAATGAGGAAGAACTAGTGGAATAGTTTTTCCTAAATGTTTGGTTTCCATATGGAAATCCAGTATGTGTTTTCACAGTAAAAGACATGATAAGAATCTCTTCCTTGCCCAGAATAGGCTAATTTTCATGTCTATATGGCTAGGAGTTCCAGAAGTCCAACCTTAATGACATGCACAATATTCCCAAAGGGGCAGAGTTCAGTGTTGACCTCAAAATTAAGTGAGCTAGTGATTTGTTTTTCTTTTTTTTTGTAGTGTGAATGCACAGTGGTAAGACATATCTTGAAATTTAAGTATATGCTGATTTGTCGCCCCCCAAAAAAAATCACTAAGCTCTCCATGCAAAATCCATGACAAGTGTGTGAACCAGGACATTTTACTAGGAACAAACAGGATCAATCTTATATTTTGTTTAGTCTGATACCAAGAGAAATGGTAACTATCACAGTTTTCAGGAGAAAAGACATAACCAGTATGGCAGCATTCTGTCCAGTAAATTTCAAGATTTTAATAACATTTTTAGAAATTTGAAAGCAGCCAACAGACAGAATAGCCAGCGGGAAGAGAGAGATGTTAGATCAAAATGAGAAAAATATGGATATGTTCATTTTAGAACTAGTCATGTTGTTAATCTCTGAGGACATTTGAAAAGAAAGTTTATTTTATGGCAAGAAAAAACCCACAGTTGTGATCTTTAAAAAAATTCCAAAGTGTGTTTTGTTAAGAGTTAATGCAATGAAGGGAGTTACAAGACAAACTGACGTTGCCTACTGAATGACTGTGCAAAACAGAAGCAATCTGTATAGAATGAGTTACTTCAGAAGGAAGTATAATGAAGTTTTTATCTCAGATTAGGTATTTTCAAAGTTAATGTCTGCTGGAAGTGTTATAAATTCCATTCCAAAGCAATCTGGAGAACAGAAAACAAAAAAAAAAAAACCAAAACCCCAAAACAAGAAAACAAAACAACAACAAACAAAAAACCAAACAAAAACTACACACACAACAACAAACAAAAACAAAACAAAAAACAGTAAAGAAAGGCTAGAAAATTCATTTTCACTCTAAATATTGACAAAACAATTCAGAGAATTTAACAAGAATTTAGAAATAGTTTGGTTTCTGTGACCAGATTCTCAAATCTGCATTTGTTGGACAGCTGAAATATCTAACAGAAATATAAAGCCTGAATCTAGTTTCAATAGCTGACATCAACTTCCACTCTTGACCCTCTCCTGCCTTCCTATTATTGGACTTCTTTTGAAGCAACTTCTCTAATTAAGAAATTGTGCTTTTTTAATGTCGAATCCTCTACTAAAATTTTACTCGCCCATCATGCTGCATATAAACTTGCATTTTTCCCCTTTGTCTTTGCAGAATAAATTTTCAAGATTATTGTAGTACTCAAAAATAACAAAAAACATTCTCAAATTTAAAACATTTTTGCGTGTTGTATCTCTCTTGTCTCTTTTGTTTGTTGTGGAATATCCTGTTCTTCTCTTTCAGCCTTCCGTAGTTCTATTCCATGCCCCACAGCACCTCCAGGGAATGGTTTCCTACTTGAGAGCAGTCTGTCATGCACCACCTTTTATAAGCAGGAAGCACCTCTATTCTCTGAAAACTTACGGTACACTCTGTTCTCTGCAACCATGAGTGTGAGAAATAATTTTTCTTTTTTAGTATGAAAAACATCCAAATCACAAGATATACAGATAAATCTCTCCTCTAAAAACACCCATTTCTTCCGTGTTGCCAAGGAAATGAGTACATAGTTAATCACGATCAACAAAACAGAGTCCTCTCCACCTTCTCTATTTCTATCTTTCAGCCTGTCAGCCCTCCAGACAAGAAGCTTCTTACTGCATTTTTGTACAAATTTTGGGGATGAAACAAAATAATTAAGAAAAAGCCTTTGCACTCTGCCTAAGAGCATCCTGCTATAGGCGATCTAAACTGAGAGACACAGGACATGTTGGTGACTGAGTTAGGCTGCGGGCCTGAGAAACTGAAGCCTGGAGTTGCACAGGCACCCGAAGGTCAGCAGATTCCTCATCTCTTTCTCAGTGTACCCTGCAGTGTTCTGTTAACATTTTGCAATAGGTTCGGCAGCTAAGCTTTTGGGGTGGGTGTAAGAGTGCACCACTTCCTGTGGTGACCGTTCTTCCTGTTTTCTCAAGGCCGATGGAGACGAGCTGGCGGGGCTGCTGATTTTGAAACAGGAGCAGATGCATGATTGTCTTGTGAGAGCACAGAATGAATCATCATCCCATTCTTATAGAAAAATCCCAAATCTTTCCAGAGTTGGAACTCTCACTCCGTGGCTTTGGGCTACCTGCTCTTTCATTGAGAAGAGGGTGGGAAATGCCCAGAACACCAAAGAGTCAAAAATCAAGAGCCAAACCACAATAGATCATGAGATTAGTTAAAAAAACATATAACTTTTGGAATATATTTTCTCTGTTCACTGAATTTCCGTATTTTAACCTACATCCTATTCTCTGCAATAAAAGCAAGAAATATTTTCTTTTTTAATATGAGAAACATGAAGTATCATGAGACTTTTAATAAAACCACAAGTCAGTAGCCACAGATGGGCAGAAAGATTACTGAAACACAGAACTACTTTTACACAGGTTTTGATAAACGTTCAAACAAAATAAATATTTAAACCATCGAAGGGTTCAAGGGTACAGTAATTCAGTTTATTAGTAAAAGAAGAGAAATCTTTGGTAACAGACTGGAAAGGAAGGGAAAATAAATTGACAAAAGAAAAATCTTCTGCTGTAAGATAAAAGATGCAGAATAAATCTATCCTTGTGCAACTTTACCTGGTTGTTATTATTATCAAAACCTTAGTATCAATATGAGAGATTCCCCAAAACTGTTTACAAATAACTGTAATATAACCAGGATTACAGAAGGTGCTTCTCTGAGTAGTACATTCTCAAAATTGAAATGAATATTTGAAGAACCTGCTTGCAAGAGCAAACACTGCCCCCCCAAAAAACCAAAAGGCAGTCAAATTGATACTGTACTTAGAGCTTCAGACTCATACCAGCCCCTAGATTGTCTAGAAATTTTGAGGCTAACACCTGTTAGCTAATATATACTAATAAATACGCTTGAGAAATCTCGTATAGACAAGGCAGTGTGCATTTTACCGTGCACTAAGCTCACATATTTAAATATTAGGCGTTCCTCTACGCTTTGTTATCCATCATAGCACTAGATGTTTTTGGCAAACTGATTTTTTCTTAATCTGTTTCAGTTCATATCCAAGCTCCCCAGTGTTCTCCAGACTGTTTCATGATTAAAGGTTTAATACATTGCTCTTGTCATCAGTTCCATGCCCAAAAGCAGCCTGGCTCTACATTTTGGAAACAAGACCTATGCAAAATGGAAAGGAGACAGTGAGAAAATAAGAGCATAAAATATCTCTCTTAAGGCTGAAGGGAGTGATGGTGAAAGGAAGGACTGAGGGGGACCCTCCTGGGGAGATACATGTGGTCAGTCTTGACATTTGGAGCCAGCCCAGAAAGGAACAGAGACTACTATTTCAACGAAATGGCTCTGTTTCTCCTTGATCTCATTGCAAGGCTCATGCTTCAAAGTATGTTCAACCCAGCTGACTGTCAAATGTTTACTTTGGGCTGGATGCATTTAACATCCTCAAGAATACTTTTATATTCCATTACCTGTATGCTAACACCTCTGCTTTTGACCATCTATTTGATCCTCATGTTACCAAGTCTAAAATGCTTGAAAATATTTGCATATCATTTGCCACTTTCTGGACCCTCATATTCTCTTCTTGCCTGGTCCCCCATAATCTTGGACTGTGCTTTACATAAATATTTTATATGGGTGAATATCCCTTTGCTTTCTGAATTCTTGTCGTGGGCCTGACCTGAGTTTTCACAGAGAAGTGAATATGAAAGAGCTTGAGTTCCTCTCCTCATACTGCATTTGTTTCACTTTCTCCTCTTTTCACTCACGGATTTAATCTGAATCTCTCTGAGCTCAAGTGTAGGGTTTTTGAGTTGCCAGTTCATAGGATGAAGACCTTGGTGCTGCTGGAGTATGCAAGCAGTGAGGACACCCCATTAGATATCTTCCAGATCTGTGTCAGTGGCTCTACTTTCAAGCATCCCTTCCTTTAATTACATTTTTTTCTGAAAATCTCATCAAGACTTCTTAGTGGTATCTACACAGAATTTTGCATATAAAACTCTAGAATAAGAAAGAGCACTTCCCAGTTTCCTTACCATATGACTGAGCAAAATATTTCTGAGAATCAGTCTATGGTGCATTACAAGATAATTTATTTATTTTTCCTTCCTGGCTCTAAAAGCAGAATGACTGCAGTCATCAATCGCACAGAGCTTTGCCAGTCTGGCAGCTCAGTCTGCAGCAATATGGGGCTAGCATGGTTATTGTGGGGCAATTACTTATCACCTCAGCTGGGGGGTTCACAAACTGGAGAAGCAGTGTACAGAGGTGCAGACAGGTCTTGGAACTTGAGAGAAAATGTAATGCTAAAAGACATGGATGGTGGAAAAAACCCGAATGTGGATGGTGGTAAAATAAAAAAGAAACTACAGAGTTATGTCATCTGTGGACTTAACAGCGTCCATCACCTTGGATGACATGATGAGTGACACTAACTTTCCAAAAATGTCCAACACGGTTTTCTGGAACTGCTCTAACACAGAGGTTCAAATCCCATCACTCTGCATTTACTGATGTACTACAGTAGCTCCAAAACCTCTGCGTGAGGAAACAGACCTTTACAGACCTGTGTGCTAAACCTGCCCAGCCCTTTGAAAGCACATGCTGTGAGTGACAGAGCCCATGCTGACCAGAGAGGCAGGCTGCAGGCTGCAAATTGGCTGCCCAGGGCTGCTACGAGTCCGTGGCTAACCATCAAGTCAACTGTCAGGCTGCTGGGTGGGGGTGGGGGCATTGCAGTGATATTATGAAAGTTGTTTATCCACTGATTATCAGCAGCAAGAACATACACGAAATAACAGCAGGCTTTTACAGAAAGAGCCTCTAAATTGCATTATGGTAACAGACAGTGCACTTGTCCATGGTTTGTGCTCCAGCAGAAACCCCTGAATAGGTTAACTAAAACCAATCCTGCTCTTCTCTTCTTTCAAGGCTTCATAAACATAGACTGATCAACGCCAATGGAAACAGCAGTAGCAAAGTTTGGAATATGGGAGTTCTAGGGAAATAATGCATATGCAATGCCAGACACTCCAGAACCTAACTCCTTCCCATACAGGCAATCATCAGCAGAGCCCAGGCACTGCTACTCTGCAGTCCTGCCCTTTCACAGAACACTGGTGTTTTCACTTCAGGTGGTCAGTGGATGCAAGCACAAATGCAAGCTTCAACTTACAGCTATCAGTTAGATAAGCCTTAAGTCTGTTAAAGAGGAAAAAATTGTGGTTACAGAATTTCCCAGAATTTAAAAAATTCATATCGCTGCATAAAAGAACACATTTGTGAGAAGTTTTAGGGCTGGGCTGGATGACAATTCAAAAAGAAGTAGTTAGAATGCAGGGCCCAACACTCATTTTCCAAGTAACCTCTCTTGTCTGCTCAGAACCAAGACCATGTGTGTTTATGAAGTCTACAACCTTTTTAATTTGGATAAAATGGTATGGAGTACGGAAGAACAAGAGCTTCTGTTCTCATGTAAGAGGCCTGTAAAAACACTACTGCTTCAAAAAGAAAAGTTCTTCATCTTGTTTTCATGCCTGCTTTTCGGGTTCCTTTCCTCATCAAACTGGAAAAATAAGTAATACTCTCTCATCACTGTAATAAGAAACTTTTATTTTTTAAAAAAATAAAAACCTTCTTGGCCTGGGTGAAACTGCTTTGACTCCCTTCTGTATGTGAACCTAAGGAAATGTTGGAGACAGGTACAACCAAAGCCACTTCAAAATATGAAAGGAGTAGGAAAGCTTAGCAAAAAGTTGTTACAAGGTATGTTTTTTGATTGTTTTCTGAATATTTTTTAATGTAATTTGAAGAAACTGGACCTATGGGAAAAATTACGAAAGAAATACTTTGTGGAAATTCTTTGCATTTCCAGTACAGTCAAATAAAATAAACATGGTCCCCTGAAACATATGCACAACATCTAGAGATAGTTAATCTAGCGATTTGTCACTATCCAGAGAAGTTCTGTTGTAAGGAACAATATTCCTCATCTGTGCAAGGCTGGTGAGCACTGACTGCATTTGTAGGAAACTTGCATGTGTGAAAGGCCTAAAATTTTTGTCCAATAATTGGCACTGAACAAGATGCGTGCCCTTTATCTTTATACAGCTGGAAGAAAAACAAATAAAATTAGTACCTTGTCTTTATAGCCATGTATTCCAACATCTCATTGGTAAAAGGCACATAACAAATGTGAAGGAAGAAAGAGGCTTGGGAGCCATGCTCACAAAACCAGAAACCACAGGAGTACATAATCACTTTAAAAATATTTCAGATGTTCTGTTCATGTTGTTGCCAAGTGGATTCCCTAAAGACAAATTAGCAATTTCTGACTGCTAGGATGATGAGCACTGCACTACAGATTCTAGAAGAGATCTCCTGCAAAATCTAGCATTTAATCTGTCAGTCAGAGCTCAAAGTAATGTAATGTAAACGCAATGCATCTAAGGCTGAGAAAACAGTTTTAGCCTCAGTGGAGTGCTAAAATGCTAAAAGAAGAGGAAGGTCCTGCTGGCTGACAGGATTTGTGAGAAAATATTCAAGGGTTGAGACAATTCTCTGGGGGTGTTTTCTTTTTTGGTGTGTTACAAACTGTCACAAAGCATGTCTTTCCTGAGTAACATAATTAATCTGTCTTTCCTGCAGAAATCTTCGAACTGATGCCTGGGGAGGTATGTGACATACAGTGGCACGGCCAGGCCTGTGGCTGAGCTGAAGTTTCTGCTCAGTGCCTTAGTGCCCAGGTGTACCAGTTTGTCTGGAGGATCTTGAAGGTGCTGCTGCACTCCGGGGTCAGACTATGCCCCTCTTAACTATTTGGTCTTATTCTGAGAATAGAAGGCCCTTATTGTCTAAGATGTGTGTTTAGTATCATAACACATAGGAATTAAGTTTAGGGAATAATCCCTGAGAGACCTTAAACTCCCTGACATTTAAATTATCAGTTATTTTAGTTACTCTTTTATGAGGGCTTTTTGTCACAAGGTGACCCTATAAGGAGGATCTGCCAAGACAGATTATGTTTGGACAACTTGCCTTTTCTGAAGTGACAGCAACAATAAACAATTTTTGATGATAAAGTGGTAAATGAACAGACTATCACAGATTTGACAAATTCAACTCATCAGATTGCCAAATTGGAGGTGGTTCTCTATAGGAAAATAAACACAAATCAGATTTAAGAAGAATGTAATGCCTTTTAAACTTAGGACTACAGGCTAATGTATCTAGTTTCAAAAGTTAAGTCTTGATTGTTTAAAGAATGTAAAGAATAAAGATTTTAAAAATTAATTTGCGATGGATTCAGACTTTACTTAAAAAAAAAAAAACACTGAAAAATGTTTTAAATTAATTTTGTTGAAACAGCGTAATAATGACTTCCTGATTTGGGTTATTTTACATACTTCAGTCAAGCACCTTTCATCAGTGAGGTTCCCAACACCTAGCCAGATATAGTGCTTTGTTGTCAAGGTGAAAAATTTGCCCTTACTTCTTTGAAAGCGTATCTAGGATATTGATGATGAGTGACCTTGAAGGTGTTGAAGATCTGTAAAATATCTTTGTCTCAGGAATCATGGTTTTAGGAGTAAGTACAATAACTGCATTCAGTTTTGATCTTTCTAAGAACAGATTGGATCAGGAGAATAAACAGAAAAATATTTAAGAAACTTCCTTTCCATGATAGGAGAAAGGCAGCTGGGAGTGATCCCAGGCCTGGGCACATTGTAGAAGAATGAAGTGTATTTGTTGGATGGAAAGGGAGCTACACAGTGTCTCTCTCCAAGCCTACACAAACTGGCCATAAAGAAAAGCCTGGTCTCTTCTGGCTTCTTACAAAACAGAAATGGAAAAAATGGGGAATGATTTCTGAAGGAGATTCTGAGGAAGGTAATCATATTTACTAGGCCATTCTTACATCATCGAGAGGTAGTTTGTGAAAAGAAGTAATTTTAGTGTTGACTCTGTTGAAGGTTTGATGTTAATATTTGAGCAAGAATAAAAAAAAGAGCACTGCAGATCCCAGTACCAGCTCATAGTTGTTTGTTAAATATAAAGGGCTCTGGCAACAGAGCTAAAAACACCTTGGTATTTACTGACACCTAAGGCACTACAAGAAAATGTACTCATCCATTTGGAGCCAAAAAAACAATGATGAAGGAAAATAAATCATTATTATAAATTTTGTGCACTTAACTCTTTGCAATTACACTCAGCATTTTAGCTGCTAGGAAATCATGGGAGTCATGTTCTCTTGCTGCCTTTTGCCTCCCACTGAAAGACTGATTGCAGATTGGTTGTCCTCAGTTTATCCTCAAGGACCATGCTCAATTCTTCCAGGGTATGCCAATGGCAGCCCTCTCCCTAGGACTAGCATAGCCACTAAAATGGATTCTGACATCTTTGTATGGCTTTCATTTTGATTCTTTGTGTTCAGATGCAGAGCAAGTGAGTCTTGCAGAGCAAGTGAACAGGCAGAGAGACCCTGCCAGGTCCTTCTTTCAAGAACTATACAGTGTAACACAAAATGCAGTTCACCTGCAAAGCCCCTAAGGTCTTTCCCTCTGCAATGTTTTCTTTTGACTAACTCTACAAGTCAATCCCATCTCAACTAAAATACACAGAATCAAAGATATGAACCCAGAATGACACAAAATAAAGAAGTCTCTAATGCAACTAATTTTAATCATCAGTCTTTCTCACATTATTTCTCATCTTTCTGAGTTTACCTTTTACTCTCCCACTTTGATGCAGCATATCTTCCATCACCTAGCCTAGCACTAGTAGTAACCAAAGTGGAAGTAGTCAGCCTGTGCACCACTCCCCAGCTGAGCTCTTCAAGACCACCTTCCCATAGACCTCATACCCAGTGCAAGACAATGCAGTGCCTTAGATGATTTTCTGATACTGGTGGTTTGAGGATGAGAAGCAGTTTTTCACTTTTCATAGGACAAGAAGAATAATCAAGTTAATCCACAGAATGAAGTGGATATAAACATCAGGAAACAATCTCAGGAGAACAGCTCAGCATATCGTGCAAAGGGGGAGTAAAATGGCAAAAGCTGTTCTAGTAAACTTCTATTTACTGGCATGCTGTTGAGCAATAGCTTCAGTAACATGGTGTGTATTCCTACTTACATAGCTACACACATTCTCACATGTATGCACAGAAACACAGAGGAGTCCCCCAGAATTTGGGTGTGATTTGCAGGTGGTATTCAGAAAGATATAAATATTGTGAGGATTAGTTTGTAAGATTTCACAGCACCCTCAACAGCAACTTAGAGCCAAATCTATTTAAAAACAGTAAAGGCAGAGAAGTGAAGTTGCCTTTGGTTGTGCTGTTTTTCTCTTTCCCGTTGTAGCTTCCTCTTTCTCTTCACCAGCTCAGCACTGCTGGCAGCTTTTTATAAACCACGATTCCTACTGCTGTCAGCTTGTTTGGAAACTACATGGTGAGCTCAGTCCCGCAGCTACTGCTGTGGGTTTGTGTTTCATTGCAGGCCGGATTTGCTCTAAATTCTGTGCCCACCACCATAATTTTGATTCCAAAACACTCAAAATGCTCTATATATTGAAAAAAACTTCTGTTCAAAGCAGAATTTTCCACTAAATGTACACAGTTATGGAGCATAAGCTAAAAGTGGAAATGCAATCTCCTAAATACATAGTAAAAAACTTCTGCACAGAGGGACAGCCTCTGGAAGGTTAAACTGTGGCAGGGTGGGCAGTAGTGCTGGGTCATTCTAGGTTGACAGGAATCTGCACTGAGCATGCAAAGGGCGTGACCAGAACAATAGCTGTGGAACAAAAAGCGATATTAAGATTTCCTTTTTTGAGGAATCCTCTCAAATTCCTCAGACACCAGACACCTGTCTCCACCAGAGACAGGGTGAATAGGTGAGTAGAGTGCTGTTCAGAAAGATTATGACTACAGGGATGATTAGGAATGAAGCAGTGAAAAACTTTATTTAGTCATGGCATCAAGGATAGATTGCTAGGAAAGCAGGCAGAAGCAAAGGGAAAGAGCAGGAGCAGGACTGAGGAAACACCATGGATTGGGGTAGTGAGATAAACAGCACCAGCACTCCTGAAGTCTTTGTACTCTTCCTGCTCCTCCAGTGGCAAACTTTGCCATTGGTTTAGTGGAGAAGCTGTTGGGACAGACATGTTTTTCTCACCACAGTAGAAATCCTACAGCCCATTAGGGACTGGGGCGTGATGGCAAGATCTTGGCTGGAGACAAATGGTACTCAGAAGAAAAGGTATACAAAGACAATGAAATAAAGAGGTACCTCTAGGCCACAGAGTTAAAAAATATTTTTACTTGTAGATCTCTAAAATTCATCTGTGTAGGTGCAAACATGCATGCATTTTACATGGTCAGCCGAAGCCCACTGATAAGAGGGTTAGTTTTTAAATTTTTCGCAGATCCCTTAGAAATGCTGTATTGACTTGCAGAAGTCTACAGACCACGAGTTGAAAAATCCCTAAATACTGACTGGAAAATGTAGGTCTAAACACAATACTTTTAGTGGTTAAACTGAGTTTATTCTGTATTACTGAATTAAAGGAAAACAACAACATTGGTACAGCATGCTTCAACTGTACACTATGTTACATTTCATCACTGTTTAAAATACACCATCCAGTACTTAAAGGCTTTGTATATAGGTGAGGTCTGTGACTAAAGAGACAAGAAGCTCGAGTAAGCCCAGGGGCATGGGAGTGGGAATAAGGTGACTGCAGAAGAGTTGAAGCTCCATTCATCAGCAGAGCATATTTTATCAGCAGCTTTACCTATTTACCTGTTACCTTTACAGTATTTGCCCATGCTGTACACAACTGCACACAGTACTTCTAGCAGAACTGTAAGTATCTCAGCCTCTTGTGTTATCAGTCACAGAGGGTCACAGTGGCTACCAGCAAGACCTCCACTCAACAGAAAAAGCCATTGGGAAAGTTTGTCCCCTTCTCAGCTGGCAGGAGTCCTGCAATCTGGGGACAGTCAGCTGAGTTATAAATACTCAGCCATGGCTCTGTTTTGGTGTCTACTCCTCTGTCTCTTATAATCTCCTACTCAGAAAAGAACCATTTCCCTTTTCTTAATGACCACTGAAATCATTTAGGGAATTTCCAGCACATGGTGTGCAGATTCTGATTCACTTTAACCCCAGAAAATGTTTAACTCCTTCTGGTAATTATTGTGAATTGATCCAGCCCTTCAAATGAAGATACCCCAAGTTCCTCTTTCCCTTTTTCCCTCTCAATACAAGCACTTGGCATTCAAAGCATTCTGCTCCTCTGCACCCCACTGTCACTGCACTGAAATCCTTGTCATAAAATCTTACCCCTCCACATGATTAATTTGTTCAGATTTGTGACTGTCTCTTCTCCTAAAACAGGAAGATAATTTCATTTTTCTCATTTTCCAAGATACTTACCTCTTAGCTTATTCTTCTGTACCATTCTTTGAAATGCTACTACTAATATAATACGGTCAAAACAAAACCTCCCAGTTTTCCTTCTACCTCCTTCTACTAGCAAAGCTACTGTTAGGCTTGCTGTCCTTGAGGGTTGTCTCTGCCATTATGCCAATCTACACAACCAGGCTTTATCAAGGATGTTCAGTTTCCTCTTGCAGAACACCTGTAAGAACAAAATTTTTCACTTTCCTTTCATTGCTTAAACTCTTGCCCACCAATGACCTGAACAACAACAGTCTCCTTCTCTCTGGTGTTCCTGGCTTCAGACTCTCTTCTCCCTTTCTCTCCTTTCTCCATTGTAAGGGGGAGATCAAACTCCTGTTCAAATACTTTCTGTTGTATTTTTCCACTATTTTCCTTTAAATTATCACATCAAAACCACATCTTGATGTCCTTTTAAAGACTCTTCACACAACTATTCCCCCCCTAATATTTGTTTCTTTAATGTGTGATATGTAATGTAACTGTTTAATGTTTGATGTAATACTTCTGGCACAACAAAAAAAAAGAATTAAATAGATTTCAGTACAGTACCTACTGTACTGTAGGTACATAAAATTGCTTGCATTAAAATGAAAAGATTGCAGCATTAGAGGCCCAATAGCTACAGTCATGAGAACAAGAGGAGGGAGGAAATAAAGTATCAACCCATATATTGATAGCAGAACAACTTTGCCAAAAAACATAGTACTGAAAAAATAGAACAAAACAACTTCAACCAAACAAAAGTTATCAACACTTTCAATGGGCCTGTAGTCTTTACCTGGCTGACGTAGCATTTGTCGCAGCAGTAAGCAAACTTTGCTGCTAAAGAAAGGTACAGCTTAAAATGGAGCTACTTACCTCTAAGCTGTTAATTTTTTCTATCAGATTAGGTAGAGATTTCAGTTTTTTACCAAACCCTGCAGATTTCAAGACACCTGAAAAAAACCAGAGGCAAGAAAGTAAAGATGAAGACTGAATAATCTAACTGCATGTGACTTACTTAGTAGAGATGGTCCAATGTTACAAAAGAATGAATTGTAATTAATTCTAACACAATTTTTCTAATTATTAATTACTTCTGTAAGGAAAAAGTTTCTACAGATAAAATCCTCCTGAGTGTGTCTAGTCACAGAAAAAGCTGTGACCTAGGGCTTGCATACATGCTTCAGCTCTTATGCAGCCAAATGTCTGCGGTGAGGACACATGAAGAGCACTGGCTCCTAGTACTTTAGTTCCTCTGTCTGTGCAACATTCCAGGTACAAAGTTCTTGTCAAAGGGGTGGCAGGCAGCAAGAAGCACAGCTGCAAACCCACGAGTTACCAAAGCACATTTATTTGTGAATAATGTTGCTCTCTTTAGAATTCTGAGAGATTGCTAAGAGGTATAATCCTAATAAAATGCAAGTCTGGGAAGTATTATTTACATTAGGATAGCAAGACTAGATACAGCTAGATACAGCTGAGCTCTCAAGAGAGAACTGCTGCCTAAATATCCAAATCAAGCTCCACACAGCAAAGGTATCTCTGACACAGCTTGGCTGAGGTCACTACAGGCTCCGGGTAGGAATCCTCTCCAATGGTGAATGTAGATCAACAATTTAGTTCAGAACATAAGACCACTTCTAAAACCAATATCCTGATCCTTCCCACTTACTACACTTTGCACCACACAGCACTCTTAGGATGCATAAACTGGATTCTTTTCAGAGTAAACTGAAGATATAGCTGAGGTCTCCAGCTGCAAATGGGAATTCAGTCCATGGCATCAGACTAGAATCAGTCTGAAGCGACACCCTGTCAAAAGAAATACAGGGAGTACTGAGCCTCCATCAGCAGCAAGTATTTTTCTCTACAAAGATGCTCTTCTTGAGCCATATTACAGATTCACCTTAACCTGATAGCTCAGTTTTTACCATTAAAGTATCTGATTTTTTTGGGCGTGGGGGAGGGCGGTGTGGAGGCAAGAGGGAAGGTAACCTGTGTTGGATTGTAGGTTCTTTATGAAGGGATGTTAGACATCCCTACCTTCATCTTACTGGTGCTGCTGAGTGTAGGCAGGATGTACACTGGATGTAGACTTCAAAAGTAGATGGTATTAAAGCACTCTTCCATGTTAATTGCTTGAAATGATACAAAAGGTTTTGAGACATTTGATGACAACAAGTGAGCGGAAATCTGTGAATTGAAAATCTGTTGCCCACAGAATGCAGAAGATCATTGAAAACTGACATAAAATCTTAATAGTTATTTAAAAATGCCTTAAAACCCACACAAGTTTTCCCAAATAGAGTAAATAATAAAATGCAGCTGAGATATAAACAGATCTTAAAGCCATATAAATTGCCAAAGAGAGATTTTCTTCTTTGCTGAATTCTGTTCTGTGAAGAGTTTAAAAGTTACTAATCAAATGAAAAATTAGGTGCTTTTCATTTCTGTAAGTGATTGCATATCATAATTGTTCTTAAAATATCTATGAAGTTTTCTCTTCCTCCAAATGAAGTGGCTATCTTCATTCTGATATTGATGTAGTCTAGCCTATGTTTGAAAATCTTTGCCAATATGTTGAAGTTAGTTAAAACTGATGTTTTAATGACATTTTTATGACATTTCCCACTAGCAAAAGTCCTTGTACAGATGCTGTTACATAAAACTCAGGAACTCATGAAAGGTGAACGGTCAAAAGCACTTTTTTGCAAGTAGGAACTGCATTAACTCTGGGAAGGGATACACACATGGTGAGGAAAAGTCTTTATTCAGATATAGCCATGGCAATAAACCTGTGGGTATCACAAGGGAACATCAGTGAGTGATAACCTGTCACAGTGGAAATGGGAGCACATATTTCAGGGGAGTCTATAGTCAGATTGTTAAAGACCCTAAGGTGCAGGTCCACATGAGAAAAAGTGGTAACAACTTCTTTTTGGCCAGAATTTGCAGCAGCTGTTTTCCTACCCTCTCATATTATACATGAGAGTATATTTTTCCTACTCTCTCATATCAACATATACAACAAAGACATTTTAACTCATATCTTCACCTCGGTAGCAGTCATGCAACAAGAAGTTAGTCATATGCAGAGGACTGTCCTCCAGACCCCACAGGTTCCACAGTCAGAGAACCATCTCATCTCAATAGGTAGTCAATGTTAAAGGATGGTATACAAGACCTACAAGACATATGAGGTCTAGATAAAAACAAGTTCCATGGAAAACATAGTACTCTGAAGAATGTGGAACACACGAGGGAATTCCTTGCTTAGAGTTATTGTCTTTCTGCTACAAGAAAACTCAGTAGCAGAATCTGTGTAAATACCTGTTTCTGATTAAAGGACTTCAGAATGAGTGATGTCTGTGGTTTTAGTAGGGGGGAAAATTACCTTCCAAGCCCCATATAAGGTTTGAGGTGACGAGACCTCTCTGTGATGTGGCTGCTAGATGAAACCCTTTTGCTTTGGTAGTTTGTGGTTAGAAATAGCTTAAAGAATAAATGGCTACAGCTAGGGGAAGAAATGTTTCAAAAAACTGCACACAGTGAGGTGATGCTTAGAGGGAAAAGATTAATATGAATGTTAAATGTTATCAGAAATAATCTTTCAGAAACTTAATCTTTCAACACCGCAGTTTTTTCTCTAGTTCTCAAAATTTCCATCATGGGGAAGGATCCCTACTCTACTTCAAGAGTCTTTTTGGAGGTCAGAACACATTCTGTGAGTAGCAGTTCACATCACATACCTCTGGAAATCAGTTTGCTACTATGCAACTGTTTTGTAACTCCATCTATTTTCTGCGTGTAAGTCATCTAATAAGGCAACTGCAAGGATCTGGGGCAAAAGTATCATCTCTAGTAGGCCTTGCTTTAGGGGTGAGAATATTTTGTGTTTACAAACAGGATAAAATACCAGTTATAAGCAATTGTGAGAAACTAGTCTGTGTTAAACTTCAGCACGGTTGTTACTAGTGATGTTCCTATACAAATACGATAGAGTAAACAAGTGTTTTATTTCACTTTTAGCATTTCCATTTATGGAGATACCCTCCTTCCCAGGAAGCTTATTCAGTTGCTGGTCTGCTGGTCCTGAAACCTTATGGCATATTATTTAGATTTAATTCAGCATACAGAGAACCAATTTAATTCTTTATATTGATTACTGTGGTGCACTTACAATTACTGTATGTTTGGACCTGGTTGATAATGCTGACAATCTAGCATTCCCCGAGTGCAGTAAGGCTGGTGCAAAATATCTGTCCTTATTAGGTAATTTCCTGGGCTAAAAGACAGTACAGAAATATCCTCCAGCCTATGGAATATTGTTTCATTCCACTTTCATAGAAGCCTCTCTGTGCAAAACACATTTTTAAATCTTGCAGAAGCTGTTTAAGCTATCTTTCAGTGTGCAGTGAATCAGATAGCATATCTTCTTTGTTCTGAATAGCCTTGTTAATAGACACACAATTTCCACAATTGCTTTTATCGCCTATTATTCAATTACCCACTGTAAGATTTGTGTGTTCACTCTCTTCTCCTCTGTTTGCACTGAATTTTATCATCAGAGCAGTACTTTGCTTCTCTCCTTTTCCCCCAGGTGGTTTGATCACTTCCAGGCTGCTATTCAGGGAGAGACTTAAGAACCATCTCAGAAACAGAATTGGACTGTTACGCAGCTTGCTTATTCCTAGGCTGAAGTCAAGAGTTCATGGTACCAATTAAATAAGAAGGAAATGCTTATGTATCAACTAATGCTGATGAAATTCAGTTTGAGGCTTCAAGAGTTAATCTCCCATCATGTTCTTGATGTTATCCCATTGCTAATATGGTTTTCTTGTTGAGTTCCTGAGGGTGGGGAATGAGAGGAACTTGTGAGTGGCCTCCGGTTTTACCAGTGTACAAGGGAGGAAGTCTGGAGTGGCTGAAATTCCCCCTTGCACACAGATCCAGGTGAGTGGTGAACAGGCTGCTTTCAAAAGCAGAACCTGTGGCACATGGGCACAGACTGAAGGGGAACAAACCAGACAAAGAAAGTTCACTTTTCCAAGACATTAGTAACTAACTGCAAAGCAAGCAGGCATTTTGCAGAATGAGAGCATTCTCCCCTTGTAGCCAGGCCCCATCCCCTACATCCTGCCCCGTGCCCCACTTGCTTCTGCCACTGCCAGAACCTCCATATGACAGGCATTTGTTTAGCACAGCCAAATGGAAGTAGAACAGTGGGATAAAGAGAGAGAAGGACATCAAGTGAGCAGAGCTACCACAAAACCTCTACAAGGTATTTCTGCACCTGACTCTTTAGATAGGAGTCTATAAATCTTGTTCTCTGTTCACGGCTAAAGGCACTCAGGAACTGAAGGAAGTCATCGCAAGGGACATGTAATACTTTCTCCTTTCCCCCACTCACTTTCTCCTTGCAGGAATTATAAAAGAAAAGAGCTCACAAGAAACAAATAAGAGGACAAAGTATCTTTCACTGGATCATTTACTCTCATGCAAAGCTGATGACGAAAATCTCATGGGCATAACTTCAGTGTTTTGTATAAACCTAGGGCTGTGTATTTGAAACTACATACTCTTTTTTTCCTACCTGCTAAGTATTGCCACGTAATTTCAACACGAGATTATTATTATTAACGCAAGTCTGTGCCACTGCTCTGGCCTCACAGAAGTTGTCAGGACTGCGTCTTTATGATCTATCATTAAACCTGAGAGCAGCACCATCGTTATGGTTCATGTACAGTGGGAAGCACACAGCCTTCCCCGGAGTGCTGCACCCACATACTTGTTTGCTGGTAGCAGGCTCAGGCTCTGGGCTGCTGATTATACAGCAAAGCACCTGTCCATGACTGGGGCAGACTTCCTGCTACAGCGCCACAGCTCCCTGAAATGAGATTT
Organism: Dicrurus megarhynchus; assembly: GCA_013399195.1. Classification (NCBI taxonomy): domain Eukaryota; kingdom Metazoa; phylum Chordata; class Aves; order Passeriformes; family Dicruridae; genus Dicrurus; species Dicrurus megarhynchus. Next base: position 289,987 of record VXAD01013454.1, read on the forward strand.
ATGCAAACTGGCTAAAGTGTGATGTCACAGCGCGCTGATAGACCCAAGGGCTATCTGCCTTCTACAGACATTTGATAAAATCAGGAACTTCACATACAACTCGGGAAGAAGTTCACCTCAGAACCTATTAGGGCAAACTATGAAAACTTGTTAGGGTCCTCCTATCCTGAGATCCACCACTGCCAAGGGACTTTACGGAGTCCGAGGATCTCTTTTTTTTCTTTTTTCTTTTTTTTTCTTTTCTTTTTTCTTTGTTTTTCCTTTTTTCCCCTTTTTTAAATATGATTTTTTGCAAGTTAGTTTTTCTGGATGTTTGAAAACTGAATTAAGAAAAATTCACTCAGAAGTTGGCTGAATGTTGCAAGCTTGCAAAATGGAAGGATTTCCCCTTATTCCCCCTGTGAGTATATGGATTTATTTCTAATATGGATCATTGGGCTCAGTAGCAAAAGGCAAAGTAAACCAGGTTTTATTATTTGAGAATATCTCTGTTTTGGTCTGTAATGCCAGGAAGTTTGGCTTAGGTCAATATATAAAACTAGTGACAACATTGCAATGAAAGGGAAATTAACATTTCCTCTCCAAACTTGTATCTGATTTTGATCTCCATTTGTTTTCACAGATTAAATGTATGGTATTTTTGTACAGTACATTTATAGCAAGTCAGTAAATCTCTTTTCTTCAGTGCCGCCTACGTGATATAAAAGCCGTCTTTTTTCAGATTGTAATTCCTAATCATCTGAAGTCTCTGACATAGTTTATGTATTTAACTGTCTACCAGTCTGTGAGAGAAGAGTTGTTGAATGCTGATTTTATATATTGCAGATTTTAGGACTCTGTGTGTTCTTTGCAATGATGGCACTTTAGTTTTTAACTTAATTTTTTCTTGAACTGAGTTCTCTTGAATTCACTTACTATGAAAAAGCAATTGGCAAATGGGGAAAAAAACCTACAGCCCTATTTGGGTCTTTCAATGTTTCCTCTAAGATATAAATTTTTCTGTGTGCTTATGGGGCAGGTCTGTCCTTTCCTTAACTCTGAAGCATTGTTGCACTGCTGTAATTTATCGTATGGTGAGTTCGAAAATTATTATTTATGAAGAAAATAATGTCACTAACCTGTTGTTCAGAAACCGACCCTAATGGGTAATCTCTAAGCAGGATGGGCACAAGAGGCCTTAATTAGATTTCATTAAGTTTGTAGAAGCTGAAGAGGTGTCAGATAAGGTGGTTTACTTGGCTTTTTATGTGGTAGATGGCTTACAGTAATTGCTATATACGTGTCAGAGAACAGAGGGAGACAGAGCAGACCCAAGAGTTCTTTAACAAAAACTTGCATCAAATTTTGGTTTTGTCTTGTCCCATTTAATAAAGACTAAAGACATTTCTTATCTTCCATCCAGAGAGATGGCCCTTTGAATTCCTCTCATGTTCAGAATTCATGATGACTGAAAGTATTTGTCTTCTTTTTGAGGGAGACCCTTTATTGTCTCAGTTTATCATCAGTGTCCCTGAGATCACCTATCTACCCAAAGGGTGAGAAGACCCTAAAAATCATTTTTCTTTTTCTTAAATACACAGAGTTGCCCAATGGGTCTACTGTAAGTGCGACAGAATAGAAATCTGAATAGAAACCAAGAAAATAAAAACGTATATAGAGATTTATCAACATGTTACTTGTTGGGCTTTAAAAAAATTAAATTAAAAAGGAACACAAACTTAGCTACCCCAGAAAGCAGCATCTCCATTCAAAAAAACCCAGTTGTTAATCTTCTGTCCATTCATTAACTCATAGCCATGTTTTCTGGACCTTTTTCTTTTTTCAGTATTGAATTCCAGGGCATGTGTTGAAAAAATGGACTGAAAATCTAACACAGTTTGGCCCATATTCTAATTTGTGTTGCAGTTAATATTCTGTCTGAACTCTGTTCAGATGAGAGATACAACTGGCAGTGAAAATGCAATTATATCTTAGTAGAGCACTTGACAGGGCAATTCAATTTTTTATTTCTGTGATTAAACCATCAAAAAGTTAATAATTTTGTGGTTTGTACTTTCAAAATTGCTTTAAGTGCACTTTGAGCACTGCCAGCTACAGCCCTGCATGTCTGTGTCTCCTGGGACTTTTTCAGCGGGGAGACATGAGCCTGTTTCTAGGCAGGGGTTGCAGCAACACTTCCCTCGTCCACCCCTCCCCGTTCAGTTGAGGGTGGGTCAGCAACTGCCTTCCTCTTGCCTGTGCTAGGAAACTCTTATCCTTCACTTGGAAAACACTGTTTAAATGGTTTGAGAGTACTGCATCTTCCTCTGAAGATTAGGAATTTCGTGGGGAAAAGTTCTGCAGACTGGGTCTGTGTCTTCCAATGCATGATAGAATTTAGTCGTTTTAAGGGTCAAAAAACTAAGTCAAACGCCTTTGCCAAAAGAGTGTTCCAGTTATATATGAATCCCTAAGTAGCCACCTGTAGAAATCACAGCTCTGAATCAAGTATTTTTGCATGAGAGAAAAAATGCCCCACAGAAGTACTCTGTTCCACATAACTGCATTGTCAACACGGTCCAGTGAGGCTGGCCCAATGAGTAATCATGCTAGTATTTTTACTCATCTTTTCTAAAATAGTTATACTGTAATTTTTTTCCAAGGAAATATAGTTAATCTTGGCTTAAAGCTTGTCTCAGCAGCACATCATTGGAAATTGTCTGAAGTATTTTTGAATCACATGCCAGTGAATACTTATATCAAGATAACAAAAAGATCAGCATTTAGTGAATTTACAATTTCCTGAAATCATCTGACAGTCTTGGGGAGTAATAAGATTTTCAGACTGCTATTCAGTTGTGTCCAATGTATCTCTCTTAACCAATGCCAACTGAGCTTTCTCTGAGTGGTTTTGTGGCTTTTCCCTTCAGTTTCAGGGCAAAGATGGAAGACAGAGGCTACTCTTAATTTATCAAAGTCTGTGACAGAAAGTATTGTTTGTTGACCTCTTACTTGAGGGTAGAATATGGTTTTAGATAGTGTACTGCACCTCATGGCATGCATGAAAGCAGATACCAATTTTAGACCACAACTATGGGTCCCTAACAAAGCTTTCAGTCACTCTTTTACATGGAAACTACCGATAGAAAAAATGGCTATTGACATCAGTTAAATATTAAACATAAGCTATTCTTTGCTTTTTGTCAGGAGTAACAAAACAGTTCGGTGTCATGGAAGTGCTGTCAGTAAGATGATGAAATGAGTGTGGGTGGGGACGTTCCAGAGAAGGACAGGACAAGTGGGTAAAGATTGGCACAAGAGGCAACAGAAGTACATGGTGAAACCTCTTCTCTCTAATCAAAGTTTCTAAAGAAACATTTCTTAAAAAAAAAACCAAAACAACAAACTGCCCCCCAAAAAACCAGAAAGCAATTAAAAACAGATTATTGGAAATAGCCTCTATAATACATAGAGGGAAATATCCCACCTTCCCACAGGATAATCAGAGAGAATACATGCTGTGCTATCTCCTTTAAACACCATCTGATTAAGTTTATGATAAACAGACTTTAAAATATTTAATATGCATCTTGCCATGTTAGTTACTGTACCCTTGAAGATCAGACACCAAGATAGAAAGCCGTGGCATTACAAGTCATTTGTGGGGACAGATTGGTCCAGTTGCATGAGTTAACAAGGATATACACACATGTATTTTATCAAAAGGATCACTGCACAGGAAACAAATTCAAGGACAAAAATTCCAAGAATCCATAATAAAGAGATTTTAAGCCCCAGAATTTCAAAATAGCGTTTATAGTACCCCAATGCCCTATGTAAAAGCAGATGGTTTTAGATGTTGAGTATCTGCAACTCACTCTGCAGTCAGTCAGATCTGTAAATATTAAGGGAATCATTGTTTTAAGAGTCTATTTAACACACCTTCCTTTAGCTCTGGTCATTGAATACACATCTGAACTTGTAAAAGTAGCTTTTGAATGGTAAAATACTTCTTTTTCAGCTCTCAGACTGTGAGACGCCATTGTCTGTTAATGTACATTGGTCTGAAGTGGGGGAGTTTGGAAATTGGGAAGAGACAACGAAGGAAAAGAACAATTAGGAAAAGTCAAATGTTCTTTTCCAAGCCTAAAATATGTATTGTTTATCTACTTTTGGACTGGTGCTTGGCCTTCCTGCCAAGCTATACTTCTATAAAGATATGAGTGATAGATGCTTTGTCGTAGCAGTGGAAATTTTAGCAAATTAAGCCCACGTTGACAGGACACTGATTTCTTTCAAAATTTGTTTACTTTTAGCTAAATAGTTACCAGAGTTAAAAACTTCAATGCATTTAGGTATTAATTTTTTAATAATTTCTATCAGTTTCTAGTATTTTAGTTAAGAAGAAACAGAGATTCTTCTTTCAAACAACATACATTTATACGACTTTTTAACCTCTGTTTTTCCCAACTAGTATGATATGCATTTTCCATTTAGATGTTGATGTTTCCCCTTTCACAGAACATGAATGCTTTCCTTTTCCTAAATTACAAATTTAGTTTATAATTTATAATATAAATTATAATAATTTACAATTCTGAATATGAAGGCATAAGTTTATATGTTTAATAGGAAGCATATATTTAGGGAAAGGAAATCAGGGAGTGGGATGCACTAATTTGCAAAGATAATGAAAAGAAGAAATTCCATTCAGAACTTTATACTGAAGAAAGCAAGATACAGTCTCTTTATTTTTTCTTGTCAGAGATCAGAGTACCCTAAAGGTCAAAGGAATGAAGATGAATAAATACTCATAACCACAGAGAGAACACCAAGAAAATACATAGCGAAAAAGCAGAAACATCAGAGACAATGCATGCTGTACTGTCTTCTTTGACCACCCCCCTGAAATCTGGAAAATACTTCCCATTATACCTCTGTGTGGATAAAGGGCAATTCTATTTCAATCACATAGATTTGGAAAGGGAGACTGTACCTACAGAACAGCTCTGGAGACCAGAGAAAAGAAGACTCCCTTCACTGGTACTCCTGCTGTGCATGCAATTAAATGATGATTTGTCCCTTTTCCTTAGTCTTTCCCTTAGCCTTTATTGTATGTTATCTTCTCAAGATTTCCCCAAAGCAATTATCCACCACCACTGGTTATATTTGGAGCTTGTGATGGAATCACTTCTGAGGCTTTGAATATTCCGTGGATCTGATTCCCAGATAGTGTGTGTGCTGAAAGTAATGAAATTTTAGACAATCTTCCCAGTGTGATTTAATGATACACTAATACAACACGTGGCTGCTACTAAGGATTTAGCAAGGTACAAAGTAATTTCTAAAAGTGTTTTGTTGGGGTTTTTTTTGGTATGTGTTCTAACATCTTAATCCTCAGAAAGGGACAATCTTTAAATCCCCAAATTCCAACAGAATGAGCTGAAGGAGTTAACCAGAAGAATTAAAGAAACCAGGGAAAAAAAAAAAGCCCTTTCCTTTTGCTAGCTGCTTATCTACCACCTCCATCTGGTTTTTAGTGGCAGCTGCTACCTTAGGTTTCATGTTCTCAAGCAGTCTAGAGGAGTAAGAAAAAGAGAAGCTCTTCTGTATTTCTGTCATGCTGCCACCACAGCATGAACTTACAAAATGCAGATATTCCAAAAATGTGACAAGTTCGTGGAGGGATAGAAAGGATTTGGGACACAGAGATAGGCATATGAAATATGAACGCAAAAATATGCCCATCATGTTATCATGTTATCATGTTATTTTAAATATTTGTCCTTCAAAGTTAGTTATGATGGAGTCATTAATAGAATTAAAATGTTTCTATTAATACTAGAAATAATTTCCTTTCCAAAAAAAGGCAAGAAAGGTGGTTGAGTTCTCCTTTGCTGTTGACAATGCAAGAATTTGTTCAGATTGGAAGGAAATACTGTAACAAATTTAACTGGACTAAGGTTTAACAAAACCCCACGAGAAACACCATCTTTCTCTAACTCTTCCTTCTGGAAATAAACAAGAAGGAACATTAAATGAAGCAACAAAATTGTGCACAACTAATAATAAACAACCTTTATTGCAACCACATAAGATCTTAATCTGGCATTGGAATACTAGGCCTGAGGAGGAAGAGAAGTAGGCAAGTTACCCTATGTCACCTGTTTTCAGAAGACAGAGAAGACTTAAATTCTACAGCTAAGCATCCAATAGGTCACAAGTCACTATTTGCCCCCCATTTGGAATTTTTAAGTCTTCACTGTGTAGTTGATTTGAAGCAGCAAATGTTCAGAGTTCAGCATGGACAGAAACTGAGAAAGAAAATGTTTTTATGCCCTCTGTCGATGTCACTACCCTTGTACAGACTGCCACCATTTAGTCAGACCTTGTAGAAACAGTCAGAATAATATATTTAGGCAAGACTCTTTTCTGCTTTCTCTTTTGTGTGCAAGAATCATCATCATCATCATCATCATCATCAATAAAAGAAAATATCTGTTATTACCAAAGAAAATATTTCACCTTTACTTGTGCCTAATGTCCACAACAGCTCTAAAGCAGTATCCTCAGAAGGCTGGAGTGTTGGATACAAGGGATTTGTGTATTACAACAGGACAAGTTCTGCTACACAGGCTGGGTCTCTTCCACTGGGATTACTCTTTTTTTTTCTTCCAAATCAGTGTTTGGAGTCACACATTTTATTTCTGCTGATTCAATAATAACTTGAAGTCTCCCCTTTCTTTCCCTAGGCAATATAAAATGGGTTGGCATCAGCCCTTCACTAACTATATGAATAATTTGGAAAGGATTTGTGTAAACTTACAGTTCTAAAAATTCCTCTTCTTTTTACAGCCCTCTGAAGATATGGTACCCTATGAGTCAGACCTCTACCGACAGCCCCATGACTATTACCAGTATCTCAATAGTGATGGAGAGAGTCATGGTGGTAAGTCAAAAAATATCTCCTTGGAGCATAAAGTCTCATGAGATGCTGATGAAATTTGCTGCTGTGATCTATAGTGTATAGGCAGATATTTTCAAATCAGAAATGAACATTATTTTATTCTGCTTAATGGCACTGTTCCAACCCAGCAACTGCAACATGGTTTCTCTGAAAGAGCATTTTAAAAAGCACTGTATAATGCAAGGAGCTTCCAGGAAAGTGGGATATCATGATCTCTATCCTTCATTATCTTTACTGTGTTTTTATTTTCCTCTGCAGATCAAGAGCATTCAGCTTGCTTCTCAACTTTTTGAGAATATGGGTTTGCAACACTATTCCTCCTCTTATGTTCCCATGTCCAATTCCCATTTGACTTAGGTCCTAGATAATCTATTTGTGCTTTCATTTCAATTAGGTTTATTTGGTATTTAGCCTTTTCCAACTCCACATATTCTTCTCTTTCTTTTGCTCTCTATTGCATGCTGCCACACCTAACCTTAACTTTCACTCTTCCTCCAGTACACCCAAGTACTTCCTCTCTCTAAATCTATGTAAAACTTCCCTGTAGCTGTTTGTATGTAAACACAACTCAATGTAAAAATGCTGTATGATTATTTATTACTTCAATTTACGTATGTGATTTCAAGGCTTTGGTGTCTATATTTTAATGTTGTCCGGGCACTGGACTCTAAATCAACAGAGAGGCGAGAGTCTTGCTTTGTGAATTTCATCTCCTGTGCAATACAATGATCCAGCAACACCACCCTGGAAATACCAGAGTCAATATTGACTCAGGAAGGAAAAGCACCGTTCTACTGTGTTACTGGTGGCAGTCCCTGCAGATCCTGGAGTTTCCCTGAAAGACTCCCACTGATATAGCAACTAGATCCATTGCTGTTATAATTTAAGACATGAACTGTTCATAGCGCAGCACTTTTCTGTCTGTGGCAACAGAAGCTATCTTAAAGAGCAGTGAGTTACAGAGCAAGATCGCTCTGAGCATTTAGCTGAAAGAGATTCCTACCTAAATTTGTTCTCTATATTGCATTCAGGAAACACCTATGATATTGTTAACACCTGGAGACAAAGAATTAATTCAGTTTTTATAAGTTATCTCATGGCATCTGTCAAGTCTCATTAATCAAACCCAGCAAATTCCACATGGAAATTCAGGGTTTTTACATTATACCCTGTACCTGTTTGCACACTCATAAAACAGGATAACATTGATTATCTCAAAAGGCAATGGTGACAATTAAACAATAAATATAAAAGATGTCATGTAGGAAAAAGCACTTGGAAATATCTTTTCTGTCATTAAGTCTAGGCTACCCCACGCAAAAACATCCCTTTATCTTTCATAATTTTATCACCTCATCTGGTTTACTGCCCATTTTTCTGTTGAAAGGCTGTTCCTAAGCTACATTTCTCAGATCACTAACATGATTTCACTCATCATGATGAAGACAATAAAAACCAGATAGTCACCTACATGGGTTATAGCCTAAGCAGCACCTAAACACCCACTTTAAACAGAAATTTGTCTGTTCCTAAAGTTGTGCTACACTTGTCCTAAAGAGCCCAAAACCATATTTTTAACTCCTAACATAAGTGCTAATGGAAGAGGCAACTTAAACCCAACCCACACATTTCAATCAAATTTTTATTTAGGAAAGCACCTGTAATGTAGTTAGTCGTGTATAAATATCAAACGTGCCCTGTGCTGTCCTGAATTGCTCACTGTCCAAAAGAGCAGTGAACAACCAAAGAATACAGATGGAGAGTGAAAACCACAAATTATTGCAGTTTCCTTCTTTCCTATAAATATTGAAAAACCCAACTTTGGCTTTCATTTTGTTTACATGACAGACGTATAGGGTCTTGAGAAGAGCAATGCAGAAGAGCAGGAAAAGGATGCCACAAACCACGTTTAGAAATATGTACTAAGTGTTCAGAACAAATTGGATAAAGGTACAAGGATTGAAAAATGGAGGGGGAAAGGAATAAAAAAGGTACTGCAGTGACAGCAGTGAAAGAGACAAGAACCTGATTAGCTAGGGGAAAAAAAAAGAAGAAATAAGAATAGAACAGTGAGAGAGAAGTTCAGCTTGGGGTACAGGGAGATCACTCGCAATACATAAAAATAATTTTGCAGGTCTACTCAGTACCACTATGCACCTCAAAACTGCCAGTTAATGTAAACAGATGCCACTAGACAGAATAATACTGATTTTGCTGACAAGGGACTGCTAAAGAAATAGGAAATTTTCCTCAAGTGTCAGACTACCTCTCTCTCACTGCTAGCAGATTAATTTTGTGAAAGGGAGATGGCAATGTCTTAATCTGTAGATCTGTGCTACATGCATTACTGTCACTTTTCCTCAAACATATTTACACAAATAGGCAGTAAAGTCCACAAAGAAAGCTGTAGATCTGTAGATCTACACTACTAGTGTAGCAGGAAATAATTTCCAACAAGTGAACACTGAATTTAACAAGCAGAACCACAACATGATGCACTGTGTGACTATTTTCTGTACTGCAGTGTAACTATGTTTTAAATGCTGTAATAAACACAGAGACACAGTCATGCAGGACAGAAGCTGCTTCAAGTGATCATGTATTAGTCCATCACCCTATCCGGAGCTTGTAAGTCTGTAAGCATAACACAGCATATTTTGTAACACTAATGCAATCTTAGTAATTACAAAATTCCACTGCAGCTTTGTCTCTATGTTATTACCAAACATTATAGGTTTAGTAAAAATCACTTTCTGTATGAAGCTGAATGCTGACCCTTGTTCGCTGCATTGCTGGCCTTATGGAACTTACTAGATTTCATGATCTGGGATTTTATTTTTGTCCTACATTCTGGAGTAACACGGTAATTTAAGAATCTCACCTTTGATTTTATTAGCCACACAGAAGTGGAGGAAAGTCCAAACATGTGAATCTTCATCTTAAATCCCATATGAAAAAAAGAAAAGATTCCAAACTTCATTTAAAAATCCCCTCCCTTCAAAGTTATTCTCATGATTTGATGGGGCCTAACTCACAGGTTTTTGAACATTTGGCATTAATTAAGTCATGAAGTTTGTAAAGTGAGAGCTAATGAGATTCTAACATTGTTTTAGATAAGACTGATGCTCTGCCCAGGACTACAGTACTCTTCTCAAGTGTTTCTGCAGTGTCTGATCAAGACATTGAGTTTCCAGTGTCCTTCAGTATTTTTCTCATTTCCCCTATGGGTTTTTTCCTTGACTTGTTTTTTCAGATATGCAAAACACAGTGTGACTTGTAAGCTATGCAGTGTGGAGCTGTGAAAGAAACCCACTCCTAGTTCAACATGTGTTGGAAAATCTGCCCAGCCCAGAGCAGAACCAGCCAGAGCCATTAGGCCAGACCTCCCAAGTGTATCCATGCCAGCAGCTGTCTCCTCAGCCAGGGCAGAGCGCTGTGCTGACAGAGCTGTCACGTTCCCGGTTCAATAGCTGGCTCATGGATTTCTGCACAGTTTTGCACTGCATACATAATGCAGATTTAGCCCGTTGCTCCACTTTTATTATAAATACCTTCCTTGAGCCTATTTCATATTCTGACTGCTGGTTCTGCCATTATTCACCTACTGAAACAGGAGCACAGCAATTTACAGTGATGAGAAAGTGCATGAAAAAGTTCGGTCATGTCTTCTCACTTGTGGAGTGAGAATCTAGCTCCATGGTGAATATTAACACAATGCCTTTAGGTCAGCTATGGCTTCCCAACAGGCTAACATCCTCTCTGTCATGGGAGGGAGTTCAGAGTCCATGATTGTCCTTCCTCTAACCTTTCACTACATAAAAGACCAAAACAAACATGCTCTCCATGTCTCTGTAAGAGAGAATTTTTTTCACATCCTCTTTCACTTCACATGAAATTTCTCATAATGACTCCATTGTGTAGCTATAGCTTGGCTTTTAATGATATTTTCCTTTACCCAAAGAACAGGCACTTTCCATTTCTACAATTTTTCTCTCCTGTCTTTTTTCTCCTTTCCACCTTCATGTTTTAGAGAAAAGAACATAATTGCTATGTGTTACTGACATAACACTAACAAAGAGCATCGAAGTAAATTTTCTGGTAACTCAAATATCTGCAGACACAGATATTTAGATATTTCTCTTTTTATTTTTATGTGCAATAACTTAGCCAGGATGGTTAAGAATGGTGCAGAAGGGCTTGTGGAGACAGATTTTTAATTTCTCTTCTAATGTTACTAAACCAATTTGTTTTTCCTAAGCATCACTGGGAAATTATAGATAATTTAGAAAGAATAAGTACTTTGGTCCCTATCACAACTTGAATATTTGGACATAAGTTTGTGCTGAAGTAATTTCTGACATAAATTTTTTTTGTAGTGTAATACTATTATGTCATTACTTTAAATCCTATATGCTGTGCTAATAGTATTATTTTATTACTGTATTTTTACAGCAGCATCTAATTCCATCAAAAAGGACTTTAGTAATTAATATGATAATTACTAATTAGTTATTAGCATGAATATGAATAAATAGTGTTTCAAAAGTTAATTAATCTGCCAAGGGAAAAGTTAAAACAGTTCTGGAGCAACAGTAACCTTGTCATAGGCTCCAAAAAATGAAGAGGTATCTTGAAGTATAGAAACATGACTGCTGATTAAAAAGTATTTTAAAAGAATCAAAAGTAGACCACCTAGAGGGTGCACAGATACTCATGGCTATGCATGTTGGAAACGTTCTTTGTTCTCTCTTGGCCACCATATTTGCTGCTAATAAGACATTCCGCAGCTGAAGACCTGCCATTGACACCTCAGAGACTTTTTCCTGGTCTTTGTCATCCTCCTGGTTATGCACTGACCTCATTTGCTGTTGTAGATTATCAATGACAAGGGCTCTTTGGGAATATACCTTGCCCTCTGACGGAGCACTTTCCACACAGCAAGCAGAGCCAGATTGTTCTAAGGAACAAGAGTTTAGATTACTCCTGCAATGTATTCTCAACAATTTAATATGCAGGGCTGCCCATGGTACATGGGACCTCAATGGTTGGCTCTACTTAGAGAAATCTGCAGTAACTTAAACCAGAAAAACCATGAGTTAGTATGGCTCAGTCTTCCAGCTAAATGGAAAGGTTTCACACTGAAAGTGCTCAAAGCTTCCTACTGCGACACAGCCTTAGATAACCACTGGATTTCAACTCACACGCTCTGCTGTTTCCTAGGTTGAAGTAGATGTGGATGTAAAAATACCTGGGTACTTTGCGCCCATAAACCCCACTTTTTTTACCCTAGAAACTGAAATTTTTCTCTTGAACTGCAACATGAAGAAATGCTACTGTGCACTGTAATTATCTTAGGGCCATAAAATCCATACATAGCCCACAGAAAGTGCCATACAACAAAGCAAATAAATGACAAAGTAATGCAGCAGGTCCCTGGATGCCTTTATAAGCACGTTTTCACCCCTTTCACATGCAGTGATGAGGTTTATTCATGAAAAGCAGAAAGGACAAAAAAGTAAGTGCTGGTGTCATAAACAGTCTGATAGAGCCTCCAAATAAATTTCTACAGGCCTGAGAACAAAGGCAGCTAAAAGACCTTACAGTTTCTCAAGTACAACTATGTTTGGTATTGCATTCACTGAGTTAACTCTAAAGGAAGCCACATTCAAAGTCACTCTCCTGGATTTCAAATCCTCAATGTTTGAAACACAAATGGGGAAAGATGAGGAGATAGAAGGTGAGAAAAAGAACAAACTTGATATTTAAGAAAAATATTCATAGCACATTAGTATCTTAACATCCTGATAAATAATGTCATGCACAATAACATTATATTGCAGAATGAGACAACTGATCCTCTATAAATTTAACTACATTTAGAGGAACATGTTCAATTCTGTTATTGAAAGGATGTCAACAGCTGGGAGGGAGCTTGGAGAAGTGTACAAGTGTGAATAGGGGGTGAATATACTGATTTACACTGAAAGACTGAGAGCTGAAGCTGGGTAAAGTGATAATTAGAAGTAGATTGTAAAAGTACATGACAGCAAAACATGTGAAAACATGGGAAGGGCAGCACAGAAATTATTTATAATAATACAAGGGAATAAAACTTGGAATAGTAAGATATAAATTACAACGGGTACACAGAATATCATAAAGAAATTTTGGCCATGCATAAAATGATGCATGAAAAGGTAAACTCTGGAAGATTAGTTCTGAGCTCAGTCAGAGCAGAGGACATAGTGTTGACTCTGATTTTAAAAACAGGCTGCACACAAATATGTGCAAAATTATGTATGCAGCTATTGTATATGAGAAATGGAATTAGCAATACTTCACATTTCTTGTAGAAAATTTTAAATTTTGAGCAGCAAATATGGCATTCTAAAAACTTGAAGGCTTACGTTGACCTAAAAAAGACAGAAACCTAAAACTGAGAATGATATGGAATTTAATTTCAAAGATAAATTAATCAGGAAACAGGATAGTGGTTATTTAAGTACTTCTTTATGTTTTTGAAAAAAATCCAAATTATCACAGAAATTTCGAATGTATTAAAGAGATAAAAAAGGTAGAGAAAGAGTCTGCATTAGAATTTAGCCTTCCTGTAAACAGTGTACACCAGATTTCCACATGTGTTTATCCTTTTATTCTCTAGTATTGGTACTTAAAAATGTGTGATATAGCAACGCAGGATTACAGGAAATATCTAGAAAAGCGCCTTTTCTACAGCATTACTGAAATTTTGCTAGCAGAGTAAAATAAAGACTAAAGATAGCTGCCAAATAATCTTAACATTTTTTCCACCTCCTCACTTCCATGCCACAAGGAAGAGTGTAATAAGTATATGACAGTATGTAGATCAGTAGAATTTCTTGTCTCAAGAATGACAATGTTTTGAAACTTGTTATGGTCTCTTCTTGAGAAAGGTGCCAGCATTAACGTCTTTTGCATCTTGTGTTAAATTATCATTGAAATCCATCTCACTATCTGAGAGTATTGTCCTACTTAAAGTGGCCTGAGTATTACTTCCCGGCCACAGGAATTTATGATATTAGGAAAAGAAACTTTACAGGGATCTATACAGATTGTCAGCAGAGACAGGTCAACAGGAGTGGTTTGGAGAGGGCAGAAAGGGCAGTGACAGGGGTAAGAATCAATGAAAGCCAGGTAAATACCATGTTTTTGAATCTTGCAATGACAGACAATTTTTTTTAACTTTCTTTAGATCATTATTGGGAATATCATCCACACCACATGCACAGTGAGTTTGAGACCTTTGGGGACAACCATTTCACAGAACTGCAGAGTGTGCAGCCTCCCCAGCTGCAGCAGCTCTACAGGCACATGGAGATTGAGCAAATGCACGTCTTGGATTCTGCAATCCCAACCACACACATCGGACTCAACCATCAGGTATGGTTACCAACCCCTGCTCAGAATTTCAGATGATAATTAAGGGTAAAGAAAATAATGCATTAGGGAATGCATACTATTAAGTGAAAGAGATTGCTGAAATTAATTACTCGGGTTCTTTGGGCATGCAAAGATCTTCAGTCTCAGGACAAATGTATTTTACCCAGATGTATTTTAAACATTCTTTTTACCCAGATAATGAGAAGTCATTCTCCTCACACTGTCTAAAAAGAGAACTGCATTTTGTGGAGGTATTTGGAATTTCTAATTTTTGTTTTGTTTGGAATGAAAATCAACTGGTTTGCAATTCTGCAGATGAACTGGACCTGAGAAACGTTGTATCATCATAGCAAGGGTACCCATGACTCTTAAGAAGTAATTCTGAGCTTTGAAATAGTAGTAAAGTTTTAAATATTTCCAAGGAACCCTGACAGTTTTACATGACTTGTACAAGAAATGCTAACAAAGACAAGTCACTGGTAATTTCTACCACAGGCTGAGGAGAACGTACTTGTGCTTCTATCTGGGAGTAAATAAGCCACAAACCAAAGCACACTGTCTTGTCTTTGCTCAGATTTTACATGAAGCCAGGCATTTCCCTGTAAAAAAAAGATACTCCACTATGCAGTAAAGATAGTCACCAAAGCACCAGTGAATTTTCACTGAAGATGAAATTATAAGGTGTTCCATCATACTGCAAAGATACTAAGCACAGTACGTGTGGAGATCACTCATGATCCTGCAAGAATATGCCCTAATTCATTACCGGGAGCAGTAAGAAAGCTGGGAGATCTTGTGCTAAAGAGTTTCCCAATATACATGAAACATCCTAAATACAAGACAGAGTAGAATCGAAGTCAGAGAACAGAGCATTTGCTGATTACAGTGCTGCATGTAACAGTACTCTTGCTGAAACTTGATGGGAAAAACCACATGCATGGGGTTATCATTTAGGGTTTCTCTGTTCAAAGCAAACTGAAATTGTATGTTAATACTGTATTAATCAAAAAGAAAGAAGAGAAAAAAATAGAATGAGTAAGTTAACACTGACAACAGGAAACTGCAAGCCATCAAAAAATCAGGAATAGAATATAAGATGTCGATACAAACAAAGAATTAGGAACAGAAAGTTACAAATATAAAAAATGCTTCATGGAACAGCAGTCTGTGGGAAGCTTCAAGCTGTTTCAGTTGCTCATTGCAACTGCTAATACCTAATGACCAACCACTACCTCTGGCCAAGGGCAAAGGATGAAAATGAGCCCCTTTAGGAATGCCTTTGGAAGCACAACCAAAAAACAAGAGAGGGCACTTCTGTTTATCCCCCTTCATTCTACTCAGCTATGGCCTTTCATTTCAGGATGAAAGGCAGGGAACTGATTTTGTTACAACTTTTGATGAAGAGCACTGTGCTCTCTCTGCTCCATCCCATACCAAGCTGCAGAAAATGTTAGTATGCAGAATTCAGCACTACCCTCCTTTTCCTTACCAGCAGGGGCTCTTTAGCTTTTTACTTTACTTTTATTCCTAGAATAGCTCATGCAAATAGTACTTGGCATGCTCTGAAGTTCAGCTTCTGGTGTGTCTCAGTCACAATCCCAGGCAAAGAAACAGAAGTAAGAAGCAAGTTTTAATCCTCCTCTGAATTTACTAGTTTCTAACTAGCATGCCTATCCTGCAATGTCAGAATTACTGTTTGCAATAAAGGAAGAACATGCAAAGATATTTCTTTAATTTTCTGTTGATATCACATTACTTCATGAAGTCAAATTTGAAGTTTAACCTGTTCATGAACAAGATTTGTTTGAAAGTTTTGTTAGCCTGCCAACAGGGGCCTCACAAATAATAAAATAAGAAAATAAGTATTCATTCTGAAGGGAGGATGAAATAAAAGGTTGGAAAACTGTGAGAACAACTTTAGAAAGAGGAGAGTCACACATGGGTGCCACAGACCCTGAGAAAACATCAGAATATGGAAAATAGCTAGCAGTTCCTCAAGTTTTCTCTCTCCAGAACTGTGTTAGTAACCTGGCTCTTTATAGCACACTGGCCGGTCCTCTGCAACTCTGTAAATCTGTCCCAAAACGGTGTGACACTGCATTGGCCTTGCTGAGTTTCAGGTGCAAAGGAAGTGTAAGCAAAGATAGAGCAGTCAGGGAAAGCGGGGACAGCATGGGGAACGCTTACTCAACTGCCCAGGCGGGCCTCTGCAACTACCTTTGCTTCACAGACACCGTGTCCCCTCCCACTCTCCCAGTGTCACACCCCAGCCCCAGAGAAGAGGTTCCTTACTCCCACACAGCCTTTTTCTCTGCAGGGGCACCAGTCTCTGTTCCCCTCCCCTCTAAGGCTGTCCCACCTTCCCATTCCCCTTCCCCCATGGCACAGTCTCTCCCTTCCTTCCTACCCCCGAGGCTGCAGCTTTCTTAACTGTAAAAAGCTAAAGGGGACTGTGGTGAGGGCTGAAGTTTCGCTCTTGGGGATCTGACAGGAAGCTTACACGCACTCTTGCCCAATCCTGCCCTTCCTGCCAGCTCGGCTCCAGCCAATCTGCCAACTCATTAACTGCCGGCTGCTGTGCCCCACACCAGCCCTCTGCACACGCCTTATTGGGACATTTTAAGGTGGTGCAAAACTCATCCGAAAAGCACTACTCGGCAAAGCCCAGCACGGGGTGGGTGGTGTGACTCATGAACACCCACTGCCCGCTTCAGTGTCTGAGTTGTCCCAGGAAGGGCATCAGACTCAAAACATCCTTTCCTGGTGAAGGAGAAGAGCAGTTCAAAAGGAGCTCACTTTCAAAGACCTTCATCTATCCCATTTCATGAAAGCTACATAAGATATGCTGCTGGGTCTGGGGGATGTTGGTTGGGTTTTTTTAAAGTAGGAATTGGGTTCTTACTCCCTGCCCCTCAGACTGATATGTTTCTCATTATTAAATAAGAAGATGCAATAATTTGTGGCAACTGGTCATGTTTCCTAGCAGACCAGACCACAACTGAGAACTTACAGAGCTGAGGTATATTCCACACTGCTTCTGACAATACCTCTATATAAGGGCAAGAGAATTTAACACAAAAACTAGCTTGCTAGCTTTGCAGATGAGAAATCCCCCCAATGGGGGATTTTCAGATAGCCATTTGGGAAAAGAGAATATGGGCTGATATGATGTATCCCTTATCTTAGTGTTAAGGCTATTCCCCTCTTCATGGGGGGAATTTAAGACAGAAAGCTGATGGACCAGTATAATCCCATCTCCAAATTTGGATGCAAGTCCCATAGGGTTTTGGTGATGTCAGAAGGTACTGTGCCTGAAAAAGGAAGAGGACAACAGAGCCAAAGCCAGCCATGATAGGGCAGAACTGTTAATCTCTTTCAAATTTAGCTCCAGATGGTCTGTGTTAGAAAAAAAGTTGTTCTGACAAGCAGTTTCACTCTGGGGATAGACAACTGGGATCAGAAACTCATTAGGAAGAAAGCAAGCTCTGGGGAGATATGGGGGAAGAGGGGTGGTGTTACTTGCACAGGATATAAGATATGGGAAAGTTCTGACATTCACAACATTATTCGTCCTTCCCTCTTGTAAAGGTGCATCATTGTACATGTGTAAGTGTTGACTATTATCTGAAAGTGCTTCTTAATAGGATGGCATTTATTATAAATGTCAACAACTAAGTCACTCAGTATTACACTAAACATTTTCCCATGCCTCTTACTTTCTCCCCCTTTTCTCTGTACCTCTCTTCATTACATTTCCTTTTTTAATCTTGATGCCCTACTTTCTATCACTGCCTTCTCCCTCTACTACTCTGTTCTTCAAAAGGTGTCCTATTTGCCCCGGATGTGCCTACAGTACCCCTCTCCACGTCAGCCCAGTTCTGACGAGGAGGACATAGAGAGGCAGAGCCCCCCATTGGAGGTGTCGGATGGGGAGAATGATGGAGTGGACCCTGGGCCTGGAATTATGCATGGAGAAACAGGTCAGTGAAAACAGGATTTTGTCAAGCTATGAACTGAGCAGCTGTTACATTACCACGATGATAATGAATGAAACTGTAAAACTGCTGTGCTAGTATTTTATGCCACTGCCAAAGCTTTCCTTTCCCTGACTCCTTGCACTCTCCTGTCCTCTGAATCTTTCACAACCATAACTATCTCAAACCTCATTTCTTTATGTACTCTCCTCCTTCCTTTCACTTTGTCTGTTTGGGCTTCCTGAATGGAAATGGCTTTTGCCATTTCTACTCCAATTTATATTAACAGCTGGGAAAACCAAGACAAGAAGGTCAAGGAAGAACCAACTTTAAAAAATATTTAGCTCTCTTTGCTCAGTACCTGAGAGTTACATTCTGTATAACCTGCCAAAACTAGGTTTAGATTAGTTTTGAATTAGCAATGTTTTTTCAAGTAGCTTCAAATTAGCAAATTAATTTCAGAAGTTTAGCCTTTGGAATTACTTATTCTTGTTTTTTCTTCTTGGTACAACAACCCACATTATGTTCTCACAGTGTTACATTGTCTACTGATATAAATGCTGCAAACTGAAGAAGTTAGTCTCTCCCAAGCTAGCTGAAACACTTAGATGCGTTCTGCTCTTTCACCAGGAACTGCACAC
Organism: Dicrurus megarhynchus; assembly: GCA_013399195.1. Taxonomy (NCBI): domain Eukaryota; kingdom Metazoa; phylum Chordata; class Aves; order Passeriformes; family Dicruridae; genus Dicrurus; species Dicrurus megarhynchus. Next base: position 308,967 of record VXAD01013454.1, read on the forward strand.
AAATACTAATGATCCACTGGCTTTCTTCTTTGACTCTTACACAGGCAGCAAGAAAAAGATACGTCTGTATCAGTTCCTTCTGGACCTTCTTCGCAATGGGGACATGAAGGACAGCATTTGGTGGGTGGACAAGGAAAAAGGTACTTTCCAGTTCTCCTCCAAACACAAAGAAGCATTGGCGCATCGCTGGGGCATCCAGAAAGGCAATCGCAAGAAAATGACCTACCAGAAGATGGCACGGGCTTTGAGAAACTATGGCAAGACAGGGGAAGTCAAGAAAGTTAAGAAGAAGCTGACCTACCAGTTTAGTGGAGAGGTGATGGGAAGGGGGGCCACTGATAGGAAGCATTATCCTCACTGAGGCCATGGGACCCTAAGCAAGAAAAATATTAAGAGCTCCTGGCTGGATACCAGCAGAGGAGATGGACGCATCTTTCTCTTTGCTTCCTGTGCCCCCTTCTCTGCCTTTAAACAGCCTTTATCATCAGATGTTTCTGGTACGAATTCCCTTCTTCAGCATCTGAGAATCCTAATCATGACAGAATTCTTTGCTTCCATCCTCCAAGTTGGACAGAGTTGGGAAATTTAAACAATGTACAAATAGATTGTTGTCAGGAAAGATTGGTTTTTTTGATTGTATTGTAACTAAAGAATACAGCCGATGAAGTTTTGCCTCCAGAGGTGGTGCTGTGTCACTCACGGTGACACCGCGTTAGCTTCCAGCTTTTAAACTAGCATTAATACAGGCTCTGCCGCAGCTCTCAGAGCTAGAGAGAAGTTTGCAGATCTTGGAATGATACTCGTTCTTTTAAATAGTAATAACATGTACATATTTAATAAAATCAGATATAATGAAGTTTTGATGTTTGCATAATAAATGATTACTTCACAAACAAATGTCACACATTCAGTTATGCAGACGCAGCTCCTGTGTGGTGTCTGAACAAAAGGTACCCTGGGTTATAGGGCCATACCCATCTGTAGCTACTTCTTAATTTACCTGGAAACATCATCAGTGGTGTCAAACTCAGTAACAAATGTTACGGGTGAAATACATTACTGTGAGAGAGACTACAGTACTGAAGGAAAAAAAAAAAAAAAAAATTTTTTTTTTCTCATTATTTTTTCCTGTGCAAACAAAACGCTGCCAGTTCAACATTTTCTGGTCATGTATACCAAGAATTGCATTTATACTTCCATCCTGTTTAGAACATAATAATTAACCATGTTCTTCTGTGGTTTCACTTATTTTCCTGCTCCTGTTCTTTCTTCTTGCTTTCCCCCACAGTGATACCGTGATTCTAGCTTATGAATCTTTCTTGGAAATAAGTTGTATTTAATCATGTCTGTGCAGAATTCCAGTAGAGAAGAGTTTCAAGATTTTAACTGTGGATTTTAATCCCTACTGTAAAACAATTAATAGTAACTAATAACAACTGCACTGTATAGAAAACACTCAAAATGCAAAATAAAAGATAATTCAATACCTGAGATACCATGGTAAATTTACCCAGTACATCTACACACAGAAATTAAATCCAAATTCAGCCAACAGTAAGAAAACTAGAATTTTAAGTTTTAGCATTATTTAACATATCTTGACTGTTTCAATCACTCAAAAATCAGGAAATATCATTATGACTTTCCCAAAATAGATACGGTGAAATGAGGCAGATCGAGAATGAAGAGAAGGGGGTTTTTTAACAATATTGAAATGCAGTACAACATGCCAAATATCACTAAATAACTCTGAAATTTTCAGAGCTTGCTCCTCACTGAAACCAGAAATAGTTGAAAGTGATGAGCATCTTACAGACCTGAATTCTCAAAATTAAATCTAAACATAGTCAGTGTTATCTGCACTAACAATCTCACTGTGGAAGTGAAAAGTCTGGTGACATCACGGCCTACAGTGTCTCTTTGGAGCCAAACAGAAAGAAGCTCCTGCTTAAAAAACATCACAATGTGCTACTTCCCAATTCTTCTTCCCAGTTCATGAACATGATTAATACATCAGTCAGTGCCAAAAATTAACAGAGAGTTACCTTTCATACTTTTAAAAATCTTGTAATCCTACTTTTAGTTACTGTTCTTTAAGGATCGTGTCAAATATTTTTCATTTAGGGTTAGGATAAGTCAAAGCTATAAAACAAATTAAGAAGACATCTTGTTTCTAAAATTGTACTGGAACTATTTACTTCCTGTAGGACATAATGTAATACTCACTAAATTAGACTCATATAACTCCCTCTGCATCCATATTGAAATTTTAGGATGGAAGCTGAAGACATTGAAGGCAGCTCTCAGAAGACTAGAACACCCAACACTGACACAAATAAGGTTCCTTCTTGCTCAGCTAGAAACTCAGGACTTCTCTGCTTGGTATTGATGATGACTCTCCACCACTGGCTTGGAATTTAAAAGAGATTAAAGACATTTGCACTCATCAGACTTGCAGACTTGATATTCAAGAAAACTAGAGTAATAATTCCTCTCTTCATAAAAATATCTTTATCACAAATGCAGCTTCCAAAGCAGAACTGATCCTTCTCTGACACTGTAAGTTGGAGGAGAAGAATCATTTCCTCTTGGAGGAAAACTATGATAACTGAAAAGAGCCAACTGATGAGTTAATTGTGGAGATGCTTAGGATATCGGAAAAGACATTTCAAGCTTACCAAAAAGCTTTCTAAGATCTATGAGATCTATTTTTCCATTTCCCTAGCAAGTCTTGCATAAAATCCCATTATATGCTGGAGAAATATTACAAAATTAAAAGAAGCATTCAAACAGAAACAACAAGAACCTTTAAATGAGCTATTTGAGCACTGTGCATTACTACAAAATGTTAATTTAGAGAAACTACTTGTACTTGAATTAAAGAATTTGCATTTTACACTGGTTTTGACCACAAGAAACATGGAAATAGAAGAATATGAGAAAAATATTTGGGGGAACAGTATTATTCATAATTGAAACTTTTTTTAAGTAATATTGAATATACTTTATTGAGAAATTTAAAAAAAATTTAAAATTTTATCTCCAAAGCTGAAAACTTTTTCTCTTCCTCTTGTTAATGCTTTGAAATACTGTTTCTAAAAATATTTGCTCCCCATCTGTTTCTGGTTAGGTTTTTCATCTGTGGCAGAAAGAGTGAATAATCATGTGTTGCAGCTGTGAAGGAGACCAAATGATGATGCTTCTCTGCCAGAGCACTGTTTGTCTGCCTTACAACCCAGCTGCTCGGGATACTAGGCTGTCTAATCAAGCTGAATTATCACCACTCAGTTGCACATGCAAGCAGAAGCTCTTCAGCTGTTTTAGACAATACCAAAATGAATGTGACAAAATCACAGGTTCTGCAAAATTACAGAGGAGCAAGCATTCAATTTTCTCTGAAGGTTGCCAAGTACTAGACAGGCAGACGTGCTCGAAAAAGGCCAGTGGGGTCATTATTTGGAGAGATGACCCATGATTAGCACAAGTTCATTGGAACATTTTGCAGCCCGCTGCTGTTAGAGATCATCAATCCTCTTTCAAGGCAAGTATTCATACTACAGCCGGATATTCAACTTATATTTGGCCCTTTGCAGCCTACTTTAAAAACCAGCTTTATTAGCTGCTGAGTGGTTCCTAATCAATTCTTGTGGAAAGATTATTCAAGAAACTATCAGTGAGTTAAATTCAAAATACTGAACTGCTCCTACAATATTTGAGACTCCCTCTAGCTGTACATCAGAGGCATCAAAGGTAGAAAAATTGCACTGACTATACTGATAATCTGCACATAATAATTTACAGTGGTAGGATGTATTTTTAAATTCTACTCTGTCAAAGAGAGTTTCAGACATTTCTAGATGTAAGCTACTACTCACCTACATCAGACAGAACTGCCATTAAAGGTGCTATTATTTATTTTTGCCTGAAAGCCCACATTTTTCGAATCCTCCAAACTTCCTGAAAAATGCATACACACACATCCTAATATATCTGCTGGAGGGTTTTTGTCTCCTTCTTCATGAACTTTTATCTCTATACCCTCATTTCAAGATTCATGCACTGACAGAGTCTTATAATCCGTGTTTGTCTTCACTTGTGATTACAAAAAGACTTAGGCTCTATACATTGCCAAGTTTCTTTTCCTCAGCAAGCCTTTTGCCTTAGTTTACTTTTTCTATTTGTATCACTTAATCTCTTTGCTTTTCTCCCATTTCTATTTTTTTCCTCCCTCATTCAAATCTCCACACAACAAAATTCCCTTCATAATCATCGAGCTTAATTCAAACTATAGTGCCAGCTTCATAACTAGAACATACATCACATGACAGTTCAATTTAGTCTATTTATATTGTTGCTCGAAATTTTCCTTGTACTCTAGCTGCACACTGTAAATTTATAGCAAAGACTTTATTGCTGATGACAACACAATAAGCATTTTTTCTTTGAGAATGCCCAGAACAGTATGTTCTCAATGGAAATCCCACACTTGTGTATTCAAAATTTATGGATTACAGATAGAAAAGACACTGATATGACACTCATTGTGGTACCAACTCCAAGAATTTGCATTTATTTCTAATTTATTTTGTATGTTAACTTGCTATCTCACCACCTTTCCTTGTTTTAAGAAATACTCACATCAGATTTACATAGTTTTGCATACCCATATACCTAAAACACAAAAAATGTAGTGCTTGTAATAAAAATGCTACTGTAATGAACCCACTGAAATATTATAGTCAAGTAGACAAAGAGTTTGCTCTTTAAAGCAGCTGAAACAATAGCTAAAACTTCACCAGGTTTCACCTTTCATCTCTAATAAATGTGCACGTTGCAATTCAGTTGGCTCAGCTGAGCCTGTGCTATTAGAGAGATCTGTATATAAATCAAATATATAAATCTCCCAAGACCTAGGGAATGTGAACTTCTTCCAAAGAACATGAAAACAGCAGTAGGCTGAGATACTCTTTTTTATTTCCTCACTCAAAACTTATCTGTGTCTGCCTTAGCCCAAAACCTCACATCAGCACACAGGATCACAGAGCAACCTGGGTTGGAAGGGATGTTTGGAGGTCAACCCATCCAATCCCCTACTTGAAACAGGCCTATTAGATCAGGTTTTTCAGGGCAACTTTCTTTCCACTCTGTGTTTCTTTCCATTCCCTCCATTTATCCAGCCACATCCTCCTCCTTCATGCCTTTAGTTCCCCACAGTGTTACTTTTTGCTTTTGGGGAGCCAAAGCAGTACGTGAGAATGAGCAGAGCAGTCTATGGACAGGAGAGGAATGAGGATGTGGTAGAGCAGATAAGGGTTAGCAGGAGGTGGTGGAGGAGAAAGAAGGGTGGGAGGAGGTATTGGGGAGACCAAGGTTATGCAAAGGATTGGGGAAGCGGCTTTGTGGTAGGAAGGAATGCAGTTTCTGTGCTTTAAGGGCTCCCTCTGAGCTGCTGTTCCAACTCCCCAGCAGTAGAGCAGCAGTGCTCAAGGTATGAGAAGCCCTTTCACCACTGGTGCCTATGTGCAGAATGCTTCGATTCCTCTGCCGTATGCAAAGTGAAGAATGTTTGGGTGCTGAGGTGGGCATTTGCGTATACAAATCAGTTTGGGTTCTGTTAGATTTACCTAACTTTCTGAGTTTTGGGTGTCTGCTTTCAGAAACATAATTTTAGATTTCTTCTTTAGACATTCCCTCTTCCATTTTTTTCCCACTCACTCACACTGTACTTTCATTTCTCTGCCAGCCTGAGCTATCAATTCCCAGCTCTTTGTTCAGCTTTTCTCCATGTCTAAACTCAGCCACCAGATGCCTCCATACTTAGTAGATTCCAAGTGCTTTATTCCCAATGTCCATTTTCAACTTTTGCCCAGCTAGTTTATTGCTTCCTCTCAGGCCAACTTTTCTCACATATGCCTCCAGTCAGCTTCTCTTTATGTGAATGGTTCTCAGTTCCAATGTATTTGTTCAGCCATTTATAGTTTTCCCATCCCACATCCTCTTACAGTTTCAGTCTTATCACCAGTTCTCTTCCCTCTGCCCCATTTCTATCCCAGCTCCCTATCTAATACTCTTGCCCTTTGAGGATCTATTTCAAATCCCTCCCATAATACCTAAAAAAATGAATTTTTACTCCCCCCATCCACGCCCTTCAATTACATATTTTCATTTCCTTCTCCCACTCAACTTGGTGTGATCCCTTCCCTCTCTGAAGTTCCAGTTATCTGCCCCCCAACCCTGTCAGTTCTCCCCTTTGATATGCCTGAGGGAGATACTGTTTGCAGCACAGGACACAAAGGCTGTTTGCTTTTAGTTCAAGTGCGTGGACTAAGTCCAAGTCCCACATTAGCCCAGAAAACTGCTGACCCCTGCACTGGACCTCATTGGCACAAACAAAACTTTTTCAGAGGATAAAATATAGAAAGTTCTCACTGAGCACATGCAGTCTGCATTTTTTCCTGTAGCCTAGAATATGCAGCAAGTCAGGTTGTTTATAATGAAGCCAGTTAAAAGAACATTGCTGAAATGAAAGCAAGTTGCTGTCAAATGTACAGAAAGAACTGAAATATGGAGTGCAAAGGGTAGGGATACAAAATGGTTGTACAGAGGAAAGCTCGAATAAGCAGGACCAGCATGACCCAAATCTCCTAAGTCCTTGTAAACTCAAGTTCTGTCAGTAAGGCCGAGTGGCTTTGCATTGTACACACCAGCACTCTGTGTTTCAAAAACTCAAAGGAAACAGTGAGGTTTAGGTTGGATATTGGGAACAGATTCTTCACCCAGAGGGTGGGTGGGCACAGAATCCCCATGGAAGCAGTCACAGCACTAGCCTGACATAGTTCAAGGAGCATTTGGATAACGCTCTCAGGCACATGGTGTGAGTCTTGGGGCTGTCCTGTGCAAAGTCAGGAGCTGGACTTGATGATCCTTGTGGATCCCTTCCAGCTCAGGATATTCTATGATTCAATGAGCACTTCAGTGAATGAGTCCTGCTGAGCCTGTGCTCTGCACTGAGCCACCTCAGCTATCCCCCACCATTCACACCAGTAAATCTGTGGCCACTGAGAGGCAATTTTGCTGCCTTGTCCTCAGAAACTGCCCAACCACCAAGGAGGCGGCATTTTCATGAAACGAAACAAAGAGGCAGAGAGGTGAATAAACAGAGATAGAGACAAGAAATTAAATGGCATGACAGAAACTACCAGGAAAAGAAGCCCAAAATAGAAAAGTAATATATAGACTTTCCACCTGGATAGCTACATTTGGGCAGAGTCACAACCACCTAAATACATAGCCTTTTAATAAGAAGTTGGATAGTCTTATGAGAAGGAGGTACTGTTAACTTTGGCTATAAATAATAAATCCTTGGGTTTCTCTGCATAAGCCATTGTGCAGCTATCCAAAATCATACAGCCTGTCACTGCAGGCCACCAATTTCTGTCATTTTTTAACTTGATATTGAATTACGTGGTGAAAGCCACTGTCTGAAGCACAGAGCAATCATTTCAGAGTAACTCATCTGACAAGGAAGAATTTTCCCTCTCACTCGCTTTTTAAGCACAGACCCTGAGTGATTTATTACATGTTGCTTCACTGTTCTTGTACATCAGTTTCATTTGAATACAGGATGAAACTTCACACACTTGCTAAACAGTTCTCTAGTGTTGCAGTGCACTAGAAAGTAGTTATCACAATCCACTACACATCTATTTTGGGTTAGTGTATTGAAATTATATATTTCATTTGCATAGCACTTTTGTTATTAAAAGTACTCAAATAAATTGGTATGATGTGACGTGACGTGACGTGACGTGACGTGACGTGACGTAATATAGAAAATGCTAGAAAAAAGTTTACTATTACAACAATGCTGCCACCTGGTAACCTAAGGTGTAACAACAGACAAAACATTCATTTTGCCCGGTCTTGAATATAGGAATATATTTTAAATGTTACTTTAAATAACATTAAAACTCACAAAATCTGCAAAGTTATTATTAGAGTGGGGTCATTTCCCTGCATCCGCTCTCTTTCATTGCGGGGAAGAAGTAACTTCTGCCTTACCCAGACTGAGCTTCATTCTGAATCTTGTAAAATATATATGAAGAAGAATCAGCTAAGTACTCACCACAGTACTTGAATTAAATGTGCCTGATTTTGAGCACACAAATAGTCAGAATTAAGTCCACTTTAAAAGTTATACATGTACTCCAGTTGCTCGGTGAATGAAAACTATACCACTAAATATTTACAGAAAGAATCAAATCTACAGTGAGAAAGATATGAAAATCCGGTAAAATGAAATCCTGAAAAAAGAGACTTAAAGAAAATGTCAGGTGTTGTCATAGGTGGAAAATCCGTTCATTAAAAGGGAAATCTACAGTCTCACTAAGTAAGGAATATTTAGCTAAACATAGAAAAAAACACTATATATAAAGTATGGGAAGCATTAAATGCATTGGTAAGAGGTTCCCAAGCACTTATGAGACTCTTCAAGTCCAAAAGAGTTTCTAAGTATCTGTGATAGATAAGCAAAAGAGATTGCAAAACAGAATAAACTTATTTACGTGATCCCAGCAAGCTTTGTTGGGATGAACTCCTGCCCAGCATACTCCTTATGCTAATACAGAAATGCAGAGTATATTGCCTAGCTTTCCTGTCTAGTACACAGTGCAAATTCTTCATCATCTTATATATATTTAGCAGCCTAATCTCCTAGCATATTACACCTTTTGATTAGGATAAATTTCTTCCAAGTTCCCCAGGAAATAATGGCTCACAGACAGTTATTGTAATACTGTCCTTAAACAACACACCCTTAAAATTCAATCTAATGACTGACTGTATCTCCCTTGAATGGCAACACAATTTAGATTATCCCACAGATTTCCAGAGAAACATAAAACCACAATTATTCTGCAAGCCACGTGATGGCAGGATGAACTCCCCATTTGCCCTGGAGGAAGCAGGACCTTTCCGTCGCTGTCAAAGTGATGGTAGTGAGCTCCTTCAGACATGTCATTGTCAGGCACATGCCTGACAATTTTAAAGACAAAAACCTGACAATAAGAAAATGGCAACTAAACAAAAAAGCTTCAACTTGTAATGTCATGGTTAAAAGTGTTTCATTGTACAACTGAAAAATACACAACTATATTTTTTTGTCCTAAGATTTTGGAGATCCTGCAACCAACATTCAGACACTGAACGGCAATTTCTGTTCTCCCAGAACAAGAGGACATTAAAATAAAAGCTGAAAAATTCAGAATCGATAATAGAATTCCTATTTTTAATATGTGCGTTTTGACAGTGGAATCATCATTACTGGAATTACTGCTATTGATTCCAAGGAGTTAATGTCATTTGAGAGAGAAATTAGTATTTAGGTGAATTAATAGTATTGAGCATTCCAAGAAATTTGGAAAAATATCTAAGATGTACTTAATATCTATTGGCATTCAGAATGAATTCTGTGTTAGGTATGCATTAGCCTATGTTTAATTATTCCAAGGTTCCCAGTTCCTGCTTTGAAGCACCTCCTTCTGTTCACTCTTAGTGAACAAATACAGAATTGGTGTGTGTGATAAATACTACAAGCATTTTAAACAGTTTGCATATAAATATGCATTTCCTTTAAATCCATACAAATGCGTTTATTTCCACTTACACCATTTTAGTTAACAGATAAAGGCCTGTGGTTCTAACTGTAAAAAAAATTCAGAACATTGGAGAAATGCCCTAGAGGCAAAAGAAGGCTTGAGAGGGAATACCTTGATCACGAACAAGCAATCAAAACACAACCACTCAACAGGACTATGGGGTATCCCTGGGATATTGTCACCATTAAATACTTCTATTAAATGCCTGTACATGAATGCATGCAATTTGGGGAACAAACAGGAGGAACTAGAAATCTGCATGCAGTCACAAGGCATCCATCCCATTGCAATTATGGACAGAGAGTGGGATACCTCACATGACTGGAATGTTGTCGTGAAGGCCTACACGCTGTCTAGGAAAGACAGACCAGGAAAGTGCAGTGCTGGAGTTGCCCTCTATGTGAGGCAGCACTTGGAGTGTGTTTTGGGGCTCTGTCTTGGTGAGGATGATGAGCAAGTCGAGAGCTTAAGGGTCAGGATAAAAGGGCAGACCAATAAGGGTGACACAGCTGTGGGTGTTTGCTACAGGCCGCCTGATCAAGAGGAGGAAGTGGGTGAGGTTTTACAAGCAGCTAGAATCAACCTCATGGTCACAGGCCCTGGTTCTTGGGGGAGACCTTAACTACCCTGACATCTGCTGGAGAAGCAACACAGCAAAGCACAGCAGTCCAGGAGGCATCCACAAGTACAGAGAGAGCTGGCAGATACCATAGCTAGGCCTCTCACAATTGTCTTTGAGAGGTCATGGAGTTCAGGAGAGGTGTCTGAGGACAGGAAGAAAGCAAACATCATTTCAGTCTTCAAAAACTGAAAGAAAGAGGATGCAGGGAACTATCAGCAAACCAGCCTCACTTCAGTCCCTGGAAAGGTGATGGAGCACCTCATTCAGGTGGCCACCTTTACCCACACGGAAAACAAGAATGTGATCCAGAGTAGTCAGCATTGGTTCAGTAAAGGTATGTCATGTTTGACCAATCCAAGTGCCTTCTACGATGAAACAACTACCTGCATGGATGAAGGGAAAGCACCGGATACCTCAACTTCAGCAAGACTTTTGACACTGTCTCTCATTAAATCCTCATAGGCAAACTCAGTTGTGGGCTGCATGAGTGGACGGTAGGATGGACTGAGAACTGGCTGAGTGCCAGACCCCAGAGAGTAATGGTCAGTGGTACAGTCTAGTTGGAGGCCTGTCACTAGTGGTGTCCCCCAGGGTCCTATGCTGTCCCAGTGTTGTTTAACCTGTTCAATAATAATGTGGATGAAGGGGCAGATGCCTCCTCAGCAAGTTCACTGATGACTCAAAGCTGGGATGTCCGATATTCCTGAGTGCTGGGCTGCCCTTCAGAAGGACCTTGACAGGAAAAAGAGATGGGCAGAGAAGAACTGACTGAAACTCAACAAAGGCATGTGAAGGTCCTGAACCTGGGAAAGAACAACCCCCTGCACCAGCACATGCTGGGGGCTGATCTGCTGGAAACCAGCTCTGTGGAGAAGGACCTGGGGGTCCTGGTGGACAACAATCTGTCCATGAGCCAGCAGTGCCCTTGTGGCCAAGAAGGCCAATGGGATCCTGGGGTGCACTAGGAAGAGCACTGCCAGCAGGTCGAGAGAGGTGATCCTGTCCCTCTGCTCAGCCCTGGTGAGGCCACATCGGGAACACTATGTCCAGTTCTGGGATCCTCAGGACAAGAGAGGCATGGAGCTCCTGGAGCAGGTCCAGCATAGAGCTACTAAGCTGGTCAAAGGTCTGGAGAATCTCTCTTATGAGGAAAGGCTGTGGGAGCTGGGCCCGTTCAGCCTTGAGAAGAGGTGACTGAGAGGGGATCTCATTAATGTGTATAAATATCTGAAGGGAGGGTGTGAAGAGGATGGACCCTGGCTCTTCCTAGAACAAGAGGCAACGGACAGAAACTGGTGCACAGGATGTTCCACCTGAACACGAGGAAGAACTTCTTTACTTGTGGCAACTGCGCACCAGAACAGGTTGCCCAGAGAGGTTATGGAGTCTCCCTCACAGGAGAAATTCAAGAACTGTCTGGATGCAATCCTGTGCCACGCGCTTGAGCAGGAGGGTTGGACTAGATGACCCACTGTGGTCCCTTCCAACCTGAGCCATTCTGTGATTCTGTAATAGGTTTTAAATACTGCACAAGTGACTCTTAGTCACTAATTATCTTTGTAAACATTATTTCAAGGATCCATACTGGAGAGACAGCTAAGTTGAGAAGAAACATGGTCCTGATCACAGTTTGAGAAGAAACATGGTCCTGATCAGACTATCCTGTTCAGATAGTCTGAACACATATTTATTTCTTTGTCCATGGTAGCTCTGCCTCCTGTGGCCTCTATTTTCTAAGGCTGCATGGAGACAACTCTCTCCACAGAACAAATCTGGGTGCAGTTCCAATGGTGTGTTGGGGATTAGGTCTGAAGAGAAGAGGAATTTAATGGCATTTCTCTAATATGGAGAAATATTTTAAAAAGCAGTAAAAATCTCCACTATTCAAATGACAAACTTTTTCATACTGTGAGACCCAAGCCCTTTCAGAGGTTTCAAGTCAAAGCAAATAGCCAAGATTTCCTGACTCCCAGTGAAATACCTCAGGCACAAGATCGTAGTCAAATACACATCATGGTAACTTGTGCTCCACTAGAAATAGAGGCAATGGAAAATAAACACAGGTGACATCCTGCCCATCTTCCTCACTCATCCATAGAAAATTGCTTCAGGGGAAGGGGAGGAAGTATTTGGCCCAAAATCAGGAGAGGTATTAGCAGTGGTTCTTATGTGCTCACATTTGTTCTATCAGCCTACCAAGGGAGTCAGGTGTGAAAGACAGACACAAAGTACAGTGACTGATGAGCTGCATGCACACTGGTCTATTCTGAGCTCTGTGCCACAAGATGATATCCTTTAAAATGAGTTTTTTACAGGATAGTAAAGGTGGGGGAAAAAATGAAAACCACACCTTTTTTTTTTTATTATTTTGTCAATACTAGTAGTGGCTAAAATATCCTAAATGTTTGGCCTCCAGAGTTTGGTAAAGCTTAAAACTCAAAATTGATAAACCATCAAGTTAATAAAAGAATGACTGTCCACAGTTACTATTTTGGCATATGCTAAATATATTAATAAATAAGAAGCAATGATTGGAGCATGAAATGGCCATACAGGAATAATTTTCTAGTGAGATTTTCCCCCAGATCTTTTCTATATGATTAAGCAAAATTGAAACTTCTAGAGGTATAAAACAGAACCTTGGAACTATTTTTAAAATGATATTTAACAGAAGAAGAAAAAAAACTTGCTTGTTATCAAGAAATGTATGCTGTGGATCAAGTGGGTGGATGGGGAGGGAGGACTAAAACTATTTAAGTAGTGTCATGCTTTCTACTTGTGACTGCAAATGTCAGTAATGTGTAAGTGTCTCTGCAAAAGAAAGTTCTTTCCTTAAGGTTCACAGTTAGTTCTACAAATACAGTCTTTGGTTGAAGAGCTAAAAAAAGAAACAAGAGAAGCAGTTTCTAAGGGGCTGTTCAGCTCAGACCCAATTATGACAATAACAAAAACTGAAATAAGTAGTAAGAATGTAAGCAAATACACACTTAGAGTAAGTAGGAACTATCAGATCTAGTTTGCTGAATGTGCTATAAACGTGGCAGTGTTGGAATTCTTAATGCAATACATGCCTGAAGCTAGAAAATGCACTGTACGCATGTGCAACATCATATTGTGCTCTGGTTTATACCAACAGATCAGTGGTAGCCAGTCTTGGGTGGCTTGAGCTCTCTGGCTCCTGGAACTTGGCTATATTTATCCCAGCTGATGTAGCCTGTCAAGTGTGTCCTGCTGTTGATAAGGTGCCGTAGTTGACAACAGTGGGGGATCAAGGGGGAGGAGCAGGATGGGGGCTTCCATCGAGTCATTCTTTAGGGGGTCTCAAAAGCCCTGCAGTCACATTCCCATTTAACTCATACCCTGCTTTCTAGATACAGCTGGGAGCTTCACCAGAAACAAAGTGAAGATGCCAGAGCCTGTAAAGAAAACAGGTAAGGATCATAACTGACAGACAAAACTAAGAACAGCTTGACAGGAAAAATGTGAGTAGATTATGTATGCTAGAGAAATGAGGTGCCTCAAAGGAAAAAATAGATAGACAGGAAAAAGAAATTTTATTTTATTAAGTTATGGATGTAAGAGATATTGAGTGACCTTGCAGAGAAATCACTAACTGGTTTGATAAACCTCAGCCACAGAATTTTCTCAAGAGACCTTGGATGAGGAAAAGTTAAGAGGTGAAATACATTTGATTCTCAGATTCTTTTTATTTCTCATTTCCTTTCCTAGTCATATTTAGGACTCTGAAAAGAAAAAAAAAAAAAAAAAAAGGCTTGTAGTCTCTCTCTTGGACAGTTAAATAGTGTAAACCTCTCCTGCTTTTATTTGGGGTTTGGGGGTTTTTTCCCCCTAACAATTTGTATTATTGGCAAAATTTGATGGTATTTATTGTTAATGAAATCTCTGTGAAAATGAAAGCAAAGAGTACCTGGTTCGGAGTTTATTCTTTCTAGTTCTTTCTACCACTGTCAACAGAACTCTAGGAAAAAAAGACAACATTGTATTGTGAAGAATATATGCAATTTCTTTTCCCTCACCCTCCTTCATCCTTTCCCCTTGAACCAGAAGATAACTAGCCCTTTCCAGAAAGCCAAGGTCACAGAGAGACAGAGAAAAATGCCAGGAAGGTATTTCAGATTTAGGAATGTTTTAATTTAAAATCTTCAAATAAGGAATCACTCAGAGGCTGCCCACATAGAGGAGGCCTAGGATGGGGTGCAAGGTGCAGTGGATCTGGTGTTTTGAGGAGGAAGAGAGCCTGGGAAGAAAAGGTAGAGACAGTTTAGCTTCAGGACACCTGCAGAGGAAGATGCCTTAGGAGCACTTTGTGTCCACAAGTAAGTTTGGGGAAAAAAAATTGACCACAGCTGAACTTATGATTGTTAGTCAAGTGTGGACATATTCAGTACTCAGGCCTGGAGAAACTTGTACTAAATCTGGGATTGTTCACTTTAGAGCTCTTACTTCAATGATGCCAGTGCATACCCAGAATCACCACTACCTCAATGTACAGTACAAGGTGCACATGTTTTTAATAATGTGCCATTTCCAGAGTTAGCCAGTAACAGCCGTGGAGATTTATTAATAAGTCTTTGTGCTTTGCAAAGGCCTGAGCAGGCATCAGTCTCCTCTTAGTTTGGCCAAAGAGACAATCTCCTTTGGTCACTGTAACAAAAGAAGAACTTGTTAAGAACCTTCATTTGACCAAAATATTTGGAATCAGCCACTGCCAGAGGCAGACCCATTACACACCCAGAGGCTCTCCCACTACAAACTGCAAAGCACTAAAGCATGGTTAACTCCAACAATATTCTTTATGTTCCCTCTGTACGATAACCCCAAAGCAACAGTGGTGTCACCAATCCTTCCATTTTATTACAAATATAACATCATTTCATATTCATAAGGCTGCAATTTCTGCTGAAAGTAGATTTGTATATAAAAAAGGAAATATATATTAGATCTTGTAGTTGTAGACAAAACCTTGAAAATATAAGCTGCAAAGGTTCAGTAATCAACCCAAAAATAAATTCAAACTCATAATCTGTTTTTAAAGTCACATGATTTTTAAGATGTATTGAAATGTCTAGTGGTTGTGAATGCAGATGAAAAGAAACACAACAGAGTAGGCAAAAGTTTAGTGTGATCACCCTGGCATTGTGACTTCTGATTTCTAATTGTTTAACTGCCTTTAAATTAACATTTTCATTCTCCATGGGTGAGAGGTAATGTCTCTGTTTGTGAAGATGCCCACTTTTGCTGGCTAATGGTGAAGAGAAATTCTATTCCAACTCATTTCTCCAGAGAAATCTAACAGGTGTCTAACATCACTAGTCCTACACAGTTCTTATGAACAAACCAGACCAAACACTGGGATTATCACAGCAGGGGGAGGAAAAGCTCTTGTTACCCACTCTGACCGAGACAGAACCAGTCACATGCCCCATAACTTTTAGAGAGGATCTTCTCAGTCTCCCAGGAGACACTAATCCCTTTGGTTTTCCATTTCATGTTGTTTATATAGTTCAAGTCATTTCAAGATGGGATAATGTTGAGCACCATCTCAGGAGGGCCAAATAACCATTGGGCAATTCATACTTGGATAAATCACAGTTCCTGCCTTTCACACACCATATAGTTAGATTACTGAAGAGCCCAAAGAAGTCCCAAGTCTGTACTACTGAAATCTGTGCACCTGGCATATAGGGAAAATTCTTCATGTCAGAGAATGATCAGAGATACTCTGCCTGTATCTGCTGTTTTAACAGGCCTTTTAACATGTTAAAAAAAAACAAACAAAAAAACCCCTATCCAAAAAAACAACCAAACAAAAAAATACCCACCAAAAAACCCCAACAAAAATCCCACAAAAACCCCCAAAAAACAAACCATGGAATAAACTGTTAAACTTGAAGTGCTGTGGTGAAGTAGATTTTCCAACAGACATTCTTTTACTTTAAACTGCGCAACTAAAATACTTCAGAATAAGGCACTCCCCCTACCTATTTCAAGAATGTCAAAAGAACTGTCCTAGGATTCCAGAAAATCTATACCATCCACAAGAGCAACAGAATTTATAAGACCTGTAAGAGTTTAGTGTCAGAGCAAACAAACTTTGAAAAGCACCACTTTTTACAGGATTCTGTTGCAGAAACTTTATGTTCTTCTCCCTTTGATTTAAACATTTCATAGTTAATCTTTGTTCAAAAGCTCACTTGTTTGGAAAATTTTGATCTTTTTTTTTTGTTCTGAAAATTCAGAAACGTAAAAAAACCCCAACCATTTCCCTAACAATATTTTATGACATTAAGAGGAAATAGTTGACTTTTTAAACACCAAATTTAGTAGATAAATGGGACTTAATGGGAAATGTGTGCATTATTATAGCTGGAAAAGGAGAAGTCTGTATTACTCACCTTCTCTGAAAATCAGTCAACTTTTGCTCACATATTGTATAGATAGAGGAGTCTAGATTTTGTAATCCAGATTAGGAAATTTCATCAAGAATTTAGAAATAACTTGTAAGTACACAGAGGCTTCCATAACAATACTACTACTACTAATAATAATAACAACAACAATAATAATCAATGTTGCATAGTGGAGAGTAAACTGAAGAATTTTAGTTTAAATATGAGATCATTCTTTCACATTTGCAAGCACCCAGCACAACAAACTACTGCAACAAACCTCTATGCACCACAGGAATGCAGAAAACACCCTAAATTCATACAGGCGTAGTTTCCTCTTTTGTAAGTTAAGATTCAAACCAAGCTGAACATTACTATCCCCATTTTACAGAAAGTATGATGGATGCATAGAGAGAGGGGTGACTGATTAGTGAAACTATTCCTCGCCTGTTGCTCATGTTGCAGGAATTCGCGGTCTCAGCTGCTGAAGTAGGCAAGGAATGATAAGATTGAGTTGTTCAATAGCTTTTGGATCATGGAGTGATTAAGCTTGTAACTGCAAGAAGCCACTTAGGTCCTGACTGGGGAATGTGCAGCATCTTTATATAGTTCCTCAGAAAGGAATTTACAAGCTCCATTACTGAAGCCTGCTTATCCTCAGTTTGGCTTTTAACTCAATGGAAGAGCAAATGGTATAGAAGCAAAACTAGATGCCAAGTGTAAGCAAAGAACAATTTTCAACACTAAGTCTTAACAAATTAAAGAATTCCAAAAGCCAATACTACTTTTGTAATATTAATTAAATATATATTGACCAATACATATTTTAACACCAAATACACAGAATGTGCAGTAAGATAACTCAGCTTTGTGGGAGAAACCTACCACAAAAATTTTTTGCAATTTTGTGTAATTTCACTCATTACAAATTTCTGCTGTAATTTCTAACATCTGCATTCAACCAGATACATTAGATTCTCCTCAAGAATTTACACCTTCAACAGGTTTTATTTCAGAAAGGAAGAAATCTCATTTGAAAATGTCATCTAACACACATTCTCCTCTACCACTCTATCTAGTTAAAATAACTTGTAGAATTCACATTTCTTCCTTACTTTCATTTCACATACTTCACACATACTTTGAAATTCCAGTATTTTAGGAATAGGTTTTCAGCTAATGCTTGTGATTCTTAACAAGCCAGATTATTTAGGGAATGTTGCTAGCAAATGAAATTATTTTGGTAATTTGAACATTATTTTAATTATTTAACACCTTACCTCCACTTTTTCTGACAATAATGAAATAAGACTTGCTCTTCTAGCTTCTAATACTAATTTTTATTCTTATTAGAGATACAACAGTACTTAGTAGTTATCTACTAACAATTCAATGCTGTACAAAGACAACAGAAAAACAGTCTCTGCCTCAAAACACTCACAAAATAAAAGCCCAGTAAATAGATAGATAGTGCAACAAGAGAGTAAAGCAAACAATTATTAGTACAATAGATAGCAACCCTGGTAGCTTAGCCATTTTTTGGGTTTTGCATAGGAGAGTATGAAAAATATTTGAAGCATAATAGTAAACTTGTTTGATGATGAATGTTAAAAGGACATTGCTTCAAAGCAGGTCAGAAAGTAAAGGGGAAAGCATGAAGGTGCTGGTATGAAGATTTAATAAATGACAGCAGAAGGAAGGCAGAATACTAGTTTTGTTATTTTATTTAGGTGACTAGTATAGAAAATCAGTTTTGGAACCAAAATTATTTCATTCTAGTTTAATTTGGTCCAAAGAAAATGTATTTTATTTTTCTTCATCCTCCTGATTGAAAGATTGCCAAAATGCAATCTCATCACAAACGTCCAAACAGAAGTTTTTATTACTGACCATTTAAGCTGTGACTCATGTAACATACATAGTGTTACAGCTGATGTGTACATCTTCAGGTGTTCCAAGAGTTTTAGAGGATGCAAGTTCTGGTAGCTACAGCATTAACCACCAAAAAGTTTCTGCAAGATAACTGCAGACCACATACATCTGTTTCCTCTTCTGCCTGGGGTACAATTTGCTGGTTTACGTTACTCAGAAATTATGTGAGTGTTTTTGCATCATGGAAGCTAGAAGTGATTAGAAAGGCCTGGGATATGAGAAGTGAAGTGTTGAAAAATGGGTTAGTGCAAAGTGGCCCTAGGCTCATTTTCTTTTATTAGCTTCATATCCCTCTTCTCTCCCCCCATTAAATCCCCACAGCAACACCGATTCCATCCCCACAAAACAAACACACAGAGCACCTTCAACACTTTCTCTCTTCATCAGCACTGGTAACACACATGGGTCTCTGCTCTTTCTCCAGAATTGCCGTAGCATGCTAGTACTAATGTCATTTTTCTCTCCCCTTGTGCAGGCTGGGTTAGAACATATCAGGAATCAGAGAGTTAACACAGTGGGTGGCAGAGGGCGTGGGCTACTGGGTCATCAGGTGCCCCAGCCCTGTGGCTCCTAACTCCTGGAGTCTGGATAAACACAGGACAGTGTCTGAGATCCATCGGTGCCTGATAGGCACAAGAGGTGTGAGACATTCCACAACGTCACACAGGAGGTGTCACAGCCATTGGGTTTTCCACAGCCTCATGGTGATGGTCATATTCAAGAGTGTTTAGAGTATGGGATGGACATACAGAACTCAGAGAGGTATATCTGGGTAGAAGCCAAACGTTGAAGTGAGAGAGATTGCCACAATGTGTTTCTGATAAAAGCAGGCAAAATTGTGTTTCTCAGGACAAACCAGAAGTTTTGAATTGTGGTGTTTAGGAGTATTCCTAATGAGGAAAAAGCTGAATTAGGTTGGTATAACTGCAAAAAAACCACCAAAAACTTCTGGTTAATTTGGATTTACATGTTACTTAAAGTAGCGGCCCCAATGAAGGGGTGGGGAATAACTGAACTCTTTATTCTGTTAAGCAGCCCATTTTTTCCCCAAAAGGAAAAATTATGGTATTCTCTTCACATGCTTATTCAGCAATCTCTCTTCTGCAGCAAAGTAAGTTCCTGTAAAATCTCCAGCCCTGCATCTTTAGTTTTCCTTTGCAAATAGAGCAGTGAAAGGTGAAAGGGAATACAGCTGGATAGAGAGAAGCCACTTTGGACACTGCCCCCCACTGACTGAATCTCAAGTACAGGAAAAACACTCAGTTAAAACCCAAATCTCCTTTACCTGTGAAAAAGTGGATACACAACAACTGTTCTTGCAGACCTTTGATCTCATGGGAGATTTTGGGCTTTTCCAATTTTGTACTTTACCAGAAGTATCCACAATCATTTTAAGCTGGAACTAAAGTAAGTCTTTTGGCAGGAAAGGGGGGAGGGGAGGGAATACAAGGAGTCTTACTTATAAACTTCTACGTATATGTTTAGATTTCCTAAAGCCAGGAATGTGATGTAGTGGTGGAGATTTCTCACTGTGGTCTCACCAACAGTTTTGTTCTTGTTGAGTCATCTACAAAGCAAATGTAAGAAACCTAATCACTTTACAGGGTGTGCAGCAGATCACAGTGTTACTTCCAAGTATGCATGTCATGAAACCCTGCCATTGTAGGCTGGAACCTTTACAAATCACTTTGCTGTTAAGTAATTAATATATTTATAGATTCTTTTGTGCTTAAATAGAAGAGTGACGATAATAGCACTCAGACACTAAAAACATGCCTCTTTGCTGCTTTGTCTGTAGAATCATAGGGAAAGGAGCCAGCTAGTCAGTAGTGGAGTGGGTCCCAGAACTGACCTGTCTGCCCACTGTGCAGTAGCCTGGCCACCTTTACATATCTCTCGAATCCTGCACGTCCAACCTGCTGCACACAGTAACTCTCCTGCAATTATTCACGGTACACTGTTATTTGCTGAGGTGCAATACGGTGTCCAAAGGTGTGCAACTGGTAACAGGCAGCACGCTGTAGAACACTATGGTATATGGTCCTGTATTCTACAAAGCACTACATTGTCAAAGAACTATTGCACCAGATTAGAAAAAACCTCGATTATAAGCATGCGGGAACATTCCACTCCCAGAGAAAATTTCCCACACTTTTAACAGGGATGGAAAACACGCAGAAGAATAAAACAGGATGTCAGTCAAGGCTTTTGTAAGCTTACTGAAAACTAAAATTGTGTTCTCATCAGAAATATAAAAGCGGGGGGAGGGGGGAGAAGAAATTGAGAAAACGTAATTTAGATTTTTATATCGTGAAGAAAAGCAAAATTCAATATTTACTAAATTCTAGAAGTACTTGTAGTTCGTATTTTGACTGATGCTGAAGAAGTTTTGAATCCTTTGCAAAACAATGCAAGAAGCATGAATTGTATTATGACTAAAGACCAAAGGCCATCAGATGAAATCTTCGCAGATGTAACTCTACTGAGGTCAACTAAATTATGCAGTCTGAAGACATGCTACAGGACTAGAGATTTTGTAAAATGAATAGATGGTATTATTAATAATATACCATTTACATGAACTAAAGCACCTGTTTGAACATGAATATAACCTTTTTCTTTTAAAACATTTTCATGCCATGTTCCATTCGTTTTTATAAAGCAGAATTAAAAGTTCAAAGCTAATTATAACCATTGTCGTGTTGTTTGGAAGCGTTCTTGTGGCTGCCAGAGTAGGAGAGCCAGACAATTTGCCACAGAGGTGACTGATAAAATTAGATGTGATGAAATTACTAGTATTTTATAAAAATGTAATTATACAGGGGTGAGTCAATAGAAAGATGGCAGAATGATGCACAAAAAACCATGCAGTGTATGAATCAGAATGTTAATTGCTGGTATTTTTACACATGAACATAGCTCATGGCAATAAGCAAACGATAACTGGTTTTATTAAGACAAAAACATGAGCGTGAAATGAAAAACTTGATTCAAAATAAAGATGAAGAAATATAAATAAATAAATAAATCAGTTTAAAGAAATTAGTAAAATAAGTTACTTTACTAAGATCTAATCTTGAGAGAGATTAGGATACTCATGGATCAAAATTATGATGTCTTGCTTGTTTACCATTTCCTATCTGTTGTGCTGCTTTGATTACGTATGAACTAAAACATCATTTGGTTTATGCTTGTTCAGCCTATATATTAATAATTTCATCAATTCTCGTTATAAGCTTCCCATGTGTTTCTTGACACATTGAGGAAATGTTTTAATCCACCTTGTAAGTCATTAGAAAACTAATTGTTGTAGAGTGTCGTGTAGGCAAGTACTTCTAATGCCGAAGTGAACTTCTGAACACGAACAACAGTTGATACCATTTTAGCTGGAATGAAATTACAAGGGTCATCATGGGAATGTGAATCCCTTTCCACTGAAGCCTTGATCTGTCAAAACACAAGGATTAAAGATGAACTATTAATTCATTGGGGTGTATTAGGGCACAGGTTACTGCACAAACTGCAACGTTGTTGAGGAACAGATCCTGATCCTCTGTAACAACCGTATTAAGCAGCTGTTAGGACAAAATTGTTAATTCTAAATAAAAGTGCATGGCAAATTAATGTAGACAGCTAGATATGTAAGAATATATATCGTGCCATCTTGTTATAGACCAAAACATTCACTTAGGAAAAATCAGACCTCAATATGGGGGGAAAAAAAAAGAGGAAGACAAAGTGGGGTGATTTTGCTATCCATTCCATTTTATTTCATGACAATGTGGAGGAGATATGACATCTCAGTGAGACACAGAACTTGATAAACTCAAAGATAATTCCACAACTTCTCTGTGGAAAGTGTTGTAATTTATATCTTGCATGGGCAGATGGGAGAGAAAGGAGACAGCTGCTGCAGCCACAACAGCTGACTACACCAGATATTCCACAATTGCAAAACAGATTTGAGTGAGCCCTCTCTCTTTTTTTAGTTTCTGCATTTACCAAGAAGCCAAAGACAACAGAGGTGACAGCCGGAAACACAGCTGTGTTTGAAGCAGAGACGGAAAAATCTGGCATCAAGGTGAAATGGCAGCGAGCTGGCACAGAAATTACTGAAAGTGAAAAATATGTCATCAAGACAGAAGGAAACAAGCATTCACTGACAATCAATAATGTAGGAAAAGAAGATGATGTGATATATGCTGTAATAGCTGGAAGTTCCAAGGTCAAATTTGAACTCAAAGTCAAGGAACCAGGTACAGCGTTTCCTAAGCAATTCTGATTTCATCAGTATTTCCAGTCCCACATGCAACCTTCATGAATAAGGCCCATGGAAATTAGCCTGTTATAACACTGTAAAATTTCTCTACCAGCAATACATCTGCTTTGCCCAATTATTTGAAGCTACTAATTCATATTAAGCTGAGGAATACATTTCCTGTGGCTAAGACACCTCTTTCCAGGTGTCAGAAGTCCACAGAGAGGAGATCATAGGGGAAATGTCAATGTACATCTTTAGAATTCTGTCAAGCTTTTACACCTAACTACTGAAAAGCAAAGCAAAGCTAATCTAACCCTCACCCTGACCTAAACTAAGAAGCCTGATCTAAGGACTGGTATTTTCTTGTAATTATTTAATTGAAATACAAAATTGTAACAATTGACAAAATATATACAAGTTATACTGTAAAGTTTCTAGAAGCTCATATATTCCCCAAAATTGTCTCAAAATCTCCTGCCACCAAAAATGCATATTTCAAGAGGAGCTTGAATATGAAGAGTAACCTTTGTATTATTTGTGTATCACCCATTAGTACTACCTTTGTACGCATTAAAAGATCAGTTACATGGGAAGTTCAAAAACTTTCCCAGGCATTTCCTGGGAATAAATATAATGAGTCAAATTCCCTAGAATTTTCTCATGAAAAAATATCTGAAGATGCTTAGGATAGATAAAACCACTCATTTTTTGAAACATTTTGACCTTTCAGATCCCTTTTTTTCCCCTCCAAAATTGTATCCATTTACCACTTCTGGTATTTTATTTTTTGCTTTTTAATTTGGTGAAAAGCCTCAAACTCAGGTTGTTTATATTACTTCCTTTTCTGTGCTATCACTGTTTGCTCTAGCAAAATGATGAGACTTTGTGAGACCTTCTTGTCAGCTGAAAAGATACTGGTGAATGTTTAAGAGGATTTAAGAGGGCCTGTTCCATATGCAAAGTCAGAGTATGACAGATTATGAGTAAGGGGAAATCCTGGTATGGATTAGGACAATTTGACAGCTGTCAGAGCATGTTGAAATATGGTCCTCCTGACTATCTCATCCTGAAAGCAAACTGGTCCTTATTGTACTCGTTATATCTTCCTCATTGTCTTTCAGGTTAGTTCCATGTGGAGCCTGCTGCAGGCAGGTAACTTGCAAGTAAAGCTATGGAGCATAGTGGAGCATGTAATGTTACAGAGTAACTGGATTGCCCATTTTTATTTGGAAGTGGCTCCGCTACCTACGGGGGAAAAACATCTTGTTGCAACTGATCTATTTCAAGAAATTCTACCTCCCTCCATCTGCTCCAGTTGCTCACTCCTACTCCATTTTCAGACAATTCTGTCTTCTCCGTTGTGCCAAATACATTTGCCTGAATTTGTCTCTGAGGTCATGGTTTAATTGAGAGGATACAAACTTTCATAAGCCAGGGGAAGAAATTACAGATGGATTTTTAAAATACTTTATCCATATTGTTTACTAGCAGTGCCTAGAGCTTTTTCCAAGCTGCACACAGCAATAGCTTTTGTAACATTACATTCCAACATCATCATTAAACAAAATCTCATGAATAAGCAACTGTTTACAAAGATAAAAATTACATCATTCTTCATTACCTTTTCCATTTAGACCACTGATGTTTGCAACAAATAATAGCATTATTCATCAGCTGACAAATTTCTACACATCGACTATAGAATTTAAAAATCAGGCACCAGTTCTTTTTGAGCTCAGCAAAAGTAAAAGCCTCATCATCCAACTTCAGTAGGCCCCTTCTGCTTCCAGATCATCCTCTAAGCTCTAGGAAACAATGGCTTCTTTCTCTGCTTTTTCTGACATATATTAAAGGCTGTTCTTTTGCAAAATTTCTTCAGAAAGAAAGAGGAAATATGACTTTCTCTAATCTTGGCTTACATTCATTTCCAGAAAAGAGTGAGACAGTCACTCCTGCAGGAGCTGTTCCAGCCCCAGCTGCATCAGAGTCACCTGCGCCACCAGCAGAAAGCAGCCAAAACAGAGAAGGTAATAGAAAATTAACATTGCCATCAAGTCTGGTTTATTACCAGAAGGGAATATGCACAGGGACTCCTTAGAGTCAGTGTGATAGAGACATTAGATGAAAGCAGACCATAAAGAATAAGGAATCTCAGAAGCAGAAGAAATCTATTGAGATATTTTAAAATTAATTAACTAATTCACTATATAGTTTGATGCAAAAAGTTCTAAATAGTAATTATGATGTTTATTTCAGCTTCATCTGCTGAGACACAACCAGAAGAACATCTGGACCCCATTGGGCTCTTTGTGGCACGACCCCAGGATGGAGAAGTTACTGTTGGTGAGTGCAAAACATCAGACAAGTGAAGTCTGTAAACTGTACCTGTTGCTTGGCTATTAGCTCTCCAAGCACAGGGTGACACCAGTGATATAACAGATAACTTACACATTATTCATAATCTTATTTTAACTTACTTCTCTTACAAGGTGGAAACATCACATTCACCGCCAAAGTGGCAGGTGAGAGCCTGCTGAAGAAGCCATCAGTGAAATGGTTCAAAGGAAAGTGGATGGACCTGGGAGGCAAAGTGGGGAAACATCTCCAGCTACATGACAATTATGATCGAAACACCAAGGTAGAATTGGTAGAATAGGGTTCCCAGTGTCCTAGGTACTAATCTTTAATCTGAGGAAAATATAAACTAAAATAGGAATGTTTTGATGTTAAGGTACCCAAAGCAACACACAAGGCTACACTTATGCATTGAAGTCTGTATTTTGACCACACAGACAAGAGACAAGCTCTGCATATGGACTCTTGCATACTTTATCTATGGTGAAATAAGAAAACATCTGGAGGACTGGGGGAGTAGTTTTGCACTTTCTACTGCAGGATTCCCTTCATCTTCCTCTCAAGGAACAGATACTTGGTATATTTAAGAGAAAACAATAAATCAGACAGCTATTTAAGCGTGGTCTTTCTTGGTCTTAATAGATCAGTCGTTCTGCTACTAGTGTTGGAATTTATTGCTCTCTTGGGTTGTCTAGACTGCTTTAAGTAGCCGAGCAAGACCCACTTCTTACCACAAATTTGTCCAAAGATACACGAGCAGGAATTCAAGGGTCTGTACCATGACTTTGCATCCTCTGTGGTATATGAACCACTACTACCCTCTCCTGGATGGAACTGGACAGACTCGCTCACATCAGCCACTCCTTTCACTCAATTTTGGCACGTACTGCTCACGTTCTGGGGAGTGGCTAAAACTGCTTAATGAAAGCTTTATTCCTGTTTCCAATGCACATGCAATTAGTGTATGTACATTAGTGCATGTACCAGCATAGTTTGCTAATATAACACTGTATTCTCAGGAATACCTGTACTGACAGTTCTCTTCAGCTGTTCCTACTGAACTGGGGATTATAGGTAATTTTTTGTTACACTAATGAGTTGGACACTCAGGAGGTTCTTAGTTCTAAAAGGACCCAAAGACACAGATCATCTCCTGTCTATTTCTCTCCATGTATTCCTTCTCTCTGTGTTTCACCATTTCATTTTTTAACTTAATTATTGTATCATTGCTGTCTGTTCTAGGTATACACCTTTGAAATGGAAATCATAGAAGCAAACATGACTTTTGCAGGAGGGTACAGATGTGAGGTGTCTACCAAGGACAAGTTTGATAGCTCTAATTTCAACCTGACTGTCAATGGTAAGATGAATTCCTGCCATCTATTTTTTTTATCTTCCATCCCCCTATATTTCCTTTCCTGCCTACCAACAATTCTTTCTGGTACATAATGGTTACTAGACAAACACAGACCTGAAGTATAGACCTGAAGATCTAAAGGTACACCTAGAGAGGCCCACAGAGAATGGGATACAGATCATCAGAAGTACTACTTGGTCATTACTCTAGTCAGAACTGTGATGCTCTTAAAGAAAGCACACAGAAAGATGCAAAACTGCTCACCTTTTCTCTGGCTTTATTCTGGTTTCAGATTCATTATTTCATTATGTTTAATTCCACTAGAATACAAGACATTCTTATTTTGGCAAAAGTTTAGGACTAAAAATGGATATTTTGAAAAAAAGATTTAGACATGTGACGCCATTGCCAATTTCTTTTTTCCTTCCTTCCCAATAAATTCAAGTCATACAGAAGCACCTTGTCAGATCAGATGACCTAATGCATGGTGCCACCCTCACAAGTAGCTATACTGAAAAGTTTATAAAAATTGAAAAGGAAGTACATTTTAACATCGATTTTCCCCTAGCGTAGAAGAGTTTAAGTTATAAAATATTATAAGCATGGACCACCTGTCAGAGCTGAATGTTTGGACCATTTCCCGTTTCAGCAATTCTGTAGAAGGGGCTGCAACATTAACTTGTGTCCAGCTACCAGTGAACCTAATGTAAAGACAAAAACTTATTAAGTTACTTGATCAGCAGTGTTAATTTTTGAAGTTTCACTAGCTAGGACTCACAAGAGTTAGGAGCAGCAACGGAGAGCAGTTTTTCTCCCCGAAGCAGCAGCACACCAAATTATACCAATAGTATAACAAAATTCTCTCGATACAACATCCTTGATTAAGCTTCTGTACCTCTCTACATAGTTCCAGGAATTTACCTTTGCTTTCAGAGGACAGATTATAATTTATTTTTAATAATAGTACTGAGTTGATGTCCAGTCGTATACTCATTAGGTTTCAATACTCTGTGAAGACACTATTGAAATTAAACTTCTGCAGCAGAAGAATTGACAAGCAAGAGGTAAGATCAGGCTTCAGGTTATTATGAAACATAAGACAGAAATAAGTTATACAGAAAACACTGGATGTTGAAAGCTAATTAGTGAAGGCTACGTGTTTAAAAATGAAGCTTTAATCTTTCAATATGCAATTAATCACAATCTACAATATAAGAATTTATTCTTTAAAATGTCTGCAAAGAAAACCTTTAGAAATAGCACTGCATTTTTGCATTATGTTGACTTGTTCTGCCATTTTTCTTCATTACTTTTTGTCACATCAGAAGCACCTGTAAGTGGAGACTTGGATATTCGAGCTGCCTTCCGCCGCAGGTGAGTATGCACAGCAGAAACCTATGTAGATCAGCTTATACATCCATGTGGAATTCATTGCTTTCCCAGATAAAACTAGCTAAAAGCAAATCTGTCGTACAAACAAACACAAAGATTCAGATTTCTACTAAGAAAATATTTCTACTATTAAAATTCTCTACAACTCCTGGAAATCACCTAATAGAGTTTAGACTTTGTACTAGCGTAATAATGATGCTTGTCTTCAATTAGGCAATCAGTAATGTGTATAATTGTAACAAGAACTCCAGCACCTTTTTTCCAGACCTGTAAAAAGCACTTCCAGATATAGACCAGAGGAGATTGAAAAGCTCCTGTGTAATGTTGCCCTTGATTTTGTCTGGCTTGAGGAACTACATGTACCTCAGTACAAACATTTGCTGAACAAGGGGAGTGGAGTTTGGTGTGAGCTCTATAAGCAGCGTATCACTGATAACATTCCTGCAAGCATTTTGATTGTGTCTGTTCTCATGTTCCATACCTATATTAATTGAATGAAGACAATGACATTGTGAGTGTCCTTATGAAAACTCAGGTATACGTAGTGTTAGATATTAAAGACTGCTGCTGAAAAGGCCATCCTATCCCTGTCTTTAATACTTGTTGAACTGATGTATCTCTTAATGGAATAATGTTCCCTTCTATTAGTAAGATTCACAAAATTGGTTGGGTTTTTAAAATTTTAGTTAGACATTATTAATATGTACTTTCTTTTTTCTTCATGTAATAGTAAATAAGTTTTTATTTTAGTTTTTATGTATTTTTGCAAAGTTACTAGACCAAGGATATTCGGACATCTATTTCTCTATAGGGAACAAATCATCTGTGGTAACTCTTTGAGTATTTCTCTATAAGTCCTATTTTTATAAGTGAATATTTTTAACATTTATCACAAAGAATTAAATAAGGCTTGCAGAATTTGTCTACAGTTAAGTCCATCTTTAGGTAGCTGACCAGCCTCACTGCAATGCCTGTGAAATAGTGGACACTCAGAGCATAACTGCATTGTGTTATTTCACTGCAGTGAAAGAAGGCTTCAAGAGCTTCTTGTGAGCACAATTTAAAAAATTTAGAATCAGTTCAAAGGGAGTGCAGTATGAGCAGCTTCAGGCTGTTCAGATTGTCACTTTCTCCTGTAAGAATGAAGCCAGATTTTGAACTGAACTGTTTAAATCTGAAGCTTTGTCTTTGATACCCTCACTCAGGAGCCTAGCAGGAGGGGGGAGACGGATGACTTCAGCCTTTCTCAGGTAGTTACTGTCTGTGTCAGCAGACAAATTTAAGTCTTACAGTGAACTGTCTCTCTCTGCTTAGGAAAAGAAAAACCAACCCCACAGAATTAATCTGCAGCTTAAATTCCAAATAAATCACTGTTTATAACGTGTAGTATTTATATGAGATTATTACATACTAATAAGAAGTAATATATGACAAATAAAGATAAATAAAAAAGATAAAACATAAGAATATAAAAGGATAGGTACAAAAAGATAAATAAAGAAAAGAGTAGTTTGGTAGTTCAGTGAGAGGCAGATTCATTGACAGAAAACGCATGTGTTTGGCAAGTGACATCTTCTCACCGTTGATAGAAGAAAAAAAACCCAGTAACTTTAAATCATATGCATGTCTGCCCTCTCTGTTTTACATGTTTTCCTCTCTACTGAGCACATTCTGACTAAAATTGCTGCTGCTCACAGAAATGTACCACCACAAAAGAAAATTTGTGGTTTCCTGGCACACTCCCTATCATATTATCATTTAATTTTTCGCTCTATGCCTTTTGGTCCTAATGTTTGCTACTATAGCAAAAACAGGAGTTCTGAGATTAGACTTAACTATATGCATGTTAAAGCAGTTTTTAGGGTCTTACTCTTCAAAAAAGCTAAACCTTGATTTCTGGTCTTTCCTGAAAACTTGGTTTAACTACCACTTGTGAAGCAATAAGGTGAATAGTTACTCTCCCAGCTGTAGACCTGATTTACTGAATATTTGATCACAGGAAATCCTTTCCAAATTTGAGACTATACAAGTTATTTTTATGTACATTTTATGCCTGAAAACATGTAAAATCTTGTGAAAGTAGGGCCAAAACCACACTTCTCTGTTTGAGCTTTATACCCAGGAAATTATCCTTTCCAGTATTGTACTATTCTGAAAGTAATCAAAGAAGTAAAACCAGTATTTTCTTAAAGAAAAGGTCTCTTCTCACAACATATTTCAAATTACACAGACTAAATTGTTATTTAACCTTATATTGTCAAGCAGCACAAGAAGCTTGGCACCTGCTTCTGTTTCTTTTTTTTTAACAGTACTGTTAAAATGCCCATCATTTGTCTGTTCAGGCTGTTTTCTTACTTCTAAAAATACTTGTTCCTGTCATATTGAGTTTTCCTGACACTCTGATTTACATTCTATAGACAGACTGATTTTTTCTCAATCAACTGGCATTGTATATTGACAGAGGCAGCATTATGGTCTATAACTACCACCAGTACAACTGACAAGAAAAAATTCTGCTTACAAAACAATAATTAAATGTAAGGTGCTGCTTCTGGAAGAATTCAAATGCTATGAGATGGAATCACCAGATTCTTATACTTAAGACAACAGAGATGTTAAGGAGCAGCTGACCATTGATGATAGTAGACTGGCTGAGATGAAGAAAATATATTTGGGCTTTTTAAACCCTGTCTGAATGCAAAGAAGACCTTTTTTAGGAATTAAATCTAAAGAAGTTATTGTAGTGACTTTATGCTGTTTTCAGAGTAGGTCAGTACTTCAAATGTTCAGAAGCGAAGCACAGCTAAAACACATTGGATTCAGAACACCAAAAATAACATTGTGCATTCCCTCTGAGTTTACCATATGTAACAGGCAGAACTACACATGAAAAAACTCCTGCCTGGTGCTTCTTGTTCTCACAGACCAACTCACCACAACATTGCTTGTCGTGATGCTCGTTGAACAAGTGCATATTGAACCTCATCTCAGGCTGAAAGCCAGATCACAGAACTCCTCCTTCAGCTCTCCCAAGCACCAATGATGTGACACTTTTTTTTCAGTGTAGTGAACTCTGGTATCCCAAAGAGCCTTAAGAAACAATTACAGCTGGGGCAATACTAGGGGTAAAAAAAGTGATTTTGGATTGTAAGGCATTCCACAAAAATCTCGGCTGAATGCTGCCCCAACTGTAAACAATATTCACATTTCTGAAAAATAAAGGAAAGAAGGAAGCTTCTGCAACACCTTTATGATAATGAATACACTCCAAATTAATATGATGACCAAATTAATACCCTGTACAACTTCATGCACAATCAATACAGAGAAAGTACAAGTTCATCACGTATATTTTTTAAACCTATGTGCAAATTAAAATGAACATAGAGCCTACTTAAGTCACCTTCCATGTCAATGTGCATTTTAATTCATTATAAACGCATCTGCTACTCCCCTACAAATATATGCCATCTATATAATGTTATAGTCTCACAAGCTATTCCCATTTCCTTCTGAAACTAATTATGGCTTTCTATTACTGTACAGTACCGAGGGACATGATGACGGGGCAGAGTTTGATTTTAGCTCCCTACTGAAAAAAAGGTGAGTAAAAATCCACAGACTTGGAGAAATAAAGCTTCTGTTGAACAACTGTGAAACACTAGAACTGGAATAAGTGAAAGTTTCATAAATTCAGAATCCCTGTCATTTTCCTAAAGCAGCTCTACATGGAAAAAGCATGACAGGTCATTATGGCTACTTCCTGAAATACACAGCATTTGCTGCATTTCTGCTAAGTTTATACAGTAGGGAAAAAAAGAAGAAAAATTATCTTTCCCAGGATAGAAAAGGCCTGAACTCAGGTAATTGCATGTTTCCAGCAGCCCTTTCCATGGGAAAAAAAAAAATTACAGTACCTATTTATAATGCTGCCTTATTAAGAACCAGAGAGCTGGGAGGACAAGCTTTTTTATTAGATACCTAAATGTTACTATGACACTGTTCAACTATATATTATCTATTATGTAAATATTTTATGTTGCATAAATATGACATAAATATTTTTTATTCTTCCAATTGTAATTCTAATATCTTTCTTTTACTTTTACTTTCACTTTTTTTGCTGGAATTTCTTCTCTAATTCTCATCTCTCCTTGATGTATCTGTTTTCATAACCTGTTTACTTATGCTTTTCTCTTTTTACCAAACTCTTAATCTGAATGTTTTGGATTCCACTGTTGCCATCAGAGAGTAAGCTTTCTATTTAATTTTATTATAAATGCATGGATCAGACTGAATATAAGAACCATTTGGTTTGAAATAATGCATGCATCTTTGTCTTCTTTACGTGTAGAACATGACAAAAATTGCATAGTGTGAAAGAAAACATTGACTGCTAATTTCTGTGACAGAAATTCTTTTAAACAGTTTGAAGATTAAAATTAAGACAATTCAATACAATTGATGTATTTCTCTGAATGTCCTTTGTTTTTTACCATCACTTTCTTTCATATAAGCAGTTCTAAAATTTCCTTGAATTTCCAGATTTTTCTCAATAACCTGCTGCTTTATATTCCTGTTGTCACAGTCTTTAGAATCAGAAAAATCATTTGCATAATATTGTTGCTGGTGCCTATCAAATGGGTGATGAAGATTTGTTTGTTTCTCTCTGTTCACTTTCTCTGACCACTCACTCTGTCTTTCCAGCACCTGAAGCTACTATAAAAACTTGTCACTTACATTCATGTTTTGCAAATATAAACTTAGTTTAAGTTCTCACAACTACTTGGATGAGTGTTGTGAATCTGTGTTCACTCTCTGCTCAGGTATTGGTATCAGTATTTATAAAAAGTGTTTTATCCGCACAAAGATCATGTACATACATGAAGTAACTTTGTTACAGAAGGCAATAAAGCCACAATAGCCTCAGGTTAACTCACCCAAATTTCAGTGGGGCAAACGAGGTCACATAGTGTACAAACCCCTGTGTTACACTCTATGCAGGGCATCTCTCTGTAGGTGAATCCTGGCTTTGTAACACCACAAGCAGAGCACTTAAGGGGGACAGACAGATGAGACAGAAAAGACACCTATCAACCTTTCTATAGCTGACATTGATATCTAAGTTTCTTGTTTCAGCATGAACCCAAATTGTTGTAAACAGACTCTAGTTTTCATAGAAGATGTAAGGCATAAAGGAATTCCTTATCTTTTTTATAAAATTTCAAATAAATTAAAACCCACATGAAAATATTTGCATGATTTCATACAGAGTCTCCATCTGGAATGAGGTGCTGTGTACTATGAGCCCCTCTCCTTGTGCCTTTCCCTTTTGCTCTCATAATTAGTTTTGAGCAATGATCAAACTCCTAAAAGTAGTAAAAATCTCCAGTATTTACAGAAATGTTAATTTTATCGATTTAACTATTCATTAATTTTTAGGCTAGAAATGTAATTCATTAGAAGAAGCTTATAAATGTCCCTGCATTTTAACAGTGCTTCTGCCATTTCTCGACTTACAAATCTCTGTCTAGTGAATTTAAGAATATGAATTCACTGCTCCTAGTTGTTTTTTGCAGCCACTTCAGAAGTAATTTGTGGATTCTTCAGGCTTTACAAAACTCAGTTTGAAGACCACTTTTACATTAATGAGAACAGATAGGCATAAAATATCATAATGGAATGAAAGATTTCTTCATTAAAATAGAACAGGAAAAGGGATCTCATGCTGGGGAACTCTCAAGAGCTGTGCAGATTCAAACAGCATCAAGGATTATTCTTTTACCATTTCTGCTTTATTACACCATTTTACAAGTGTCCCTCGATCCACAGGTAATGATCATTCCCACTATAATAAAGAGCTTCATTTAACACTGTATCTCCTATCACTGTAATTTAATTAACTGGTGTTGACATACAGATGTCAAGGGCCAAGGAGAGGTCATTGGGAAGAGGAAGGGAACAGCTGTCACAGAACTATTAAATGGGATAGTGAGCAGAGACCTTGAAGGAGGTGACAGCTGACAGGGTCCAATCAGTTGACAGTAACTGGATAGGAAGGAACCATTTCTGGGATGTACAAAACTATTTTTAACCCCTCCACATATGTTTAAAACATATCAGCTGCATATTCCATTTACAGCAGGTCCACTAAGCTTCATCTTGATGCCCCCAAGTGCATAGCTAACCTATGAGGTGATCTCTGTGAATAAGATTCCCAACATCAGGGAGAATAACTTAAGAGTGGGAGAAATCTCATGAGCCCAAGTGCTCTATTACTTTTCATACACTGCTTAGTTCCTGTTGGTAGTGGAGGAGTACAGCCCCTCTGTGCAAACTCTGTGTCTTTCTGGGATCAAAGAGAATGTTTTAACAAATGCAAAATAATGAAAAGGAGTGCTGGGATGGGGAAAACTTTGCTCAAGGCAAAGACATTTTTTCTTTTCATTTTCAGAACTCAGGTTAACAGAAATTACAACCTCTAGCTTTTAGTCCCATTTTTGCATGAAACTCACAAGCCTTTTCTTTTAATTAAAAAATATTAGTATTTCCAAGGAAGAGACTATATTCTTTCTTATGTTCAAATTTCTTATATTGCATACCCCAGAACAGGATTGTCAGGTAAAACAGTGGGATGACACTGAGTAATGGAAAAGCTAAAGCAAAAACTAGAGAAGTCTTCTCAATAGTGAGAGATATTAGACTGTGGAACTCCTTTGAAATTGACGATTTTTCTCATTATGTACTTAAAAATAACTCACACTAAACATTTTTGAAATTTCCATGAAATAGTCCTACTTGTAAATTTTCAGATATGAAGTGTGTATATACAGACAAGCCTATAAGTAGGCACATAGACAGAAAAACTACCAATATTTATATGTCTTAAGGAAGATGTTAATATTTGAATTTGTTAAGTCTTTCTTATTTCCTATGTTTTTATATTTTTTTAAGATACAGTTTTTCCACAGAAGTTTAACTGTACTAGTACAAAGAATTAAACACATATTAGAAATATTATATGCCCTTAGTTTTATACAGTACTTAGTATTTAGTACTTAAATATCTATTTTAATTGACATGTACTTAGAAATAGTTGAAAGTCACTCCCTGGTATGATCAGGGCAACAGGCCCAAGAACTGCTTATGTTAAAAAAGTCTTGATCTATGTGGCAAATCAGTTCAGTTTTCCTGTCTCCTGCTTAGCAAAACTAAAAACTATTTGTAGCAGCCTCAAACTAAATGATAGGTGTAATACAAGAGGAACCCTGGTAAAATTTGTGGGTGATGTTGATGCACTGTTATGGCAAAGCAAATACCCAGTATGCTGCACTTATCGTAGGCACTCCAAACTTCAGCTACTGCTATCAATTCAGTGAGTGCTAGTGAGGGCTTAGGGAGTGCTAAACCACTTTGAAGAGATGAGATATTGCATACCACATTTCAGCTCAATCTCACTGAGCTGAAATCCTCTTCTCTTGCTTCCTTTCTGTTCAAGAGCTACAAGGGTGCTGGAAATTCCAATTGCCTCACTTTAATAAACACAGTGCTCCCATTACAAGGGGTAATAAAAGGAATACCAAAAATGTTTGGTTATATCTGCTGTGTGGACTGACTGCAGTAGTACTGTTAAGTAGTAATATTTCTCACAGACTAATTGGACTGTTATTTTCCAGCAAAAAATGGAAATACACCCAATAACATTCCACTTTTCTCTGCATCACCTATTGCACAGCTTGTCTTCCTGTTGGGGTTTACCACTGAACATGACTTCATTATAAGGGTGTGTTCTGCTGCACTGGAATCTGCTTGGTCCTGATGATAATCAGAAACAACAGCCACAGGAAGTTACTTTTCCTAAGAACTTTTTAGTAAAATGTTTCTTCTTCCATCATTTCTCTATTTACCAAAATGCAAACTATGACAGGCAAAAACACCATGATGACAGGGCGAAGTAGAGTTATTTGTTTCCCTGGAAGGTGAGCAGCCATAACTAGGAATAAACAGAAGTGCTTGCACTTATAATATAAATCACACAGTGGAAATACACAACGTGTGGGAGTGAGTTTGATTTCAATATGGATCAGCATTTCCCTTAAGCCTATTTCAGAGCATTTGCATGAGTTCCTTCATCTGCCTGCTACTGAAGCACAGGCATGTTCTGCTAAGGGTGAAGATGGCATTCATGGCTCTTTTGTACTAACACATGACGCCCTTTTTCTTGCCCATTGGGATGCTGCATGTTTTTCCAAACGGTTCTCTGCGTCATTCTGGAGCACAGCAGCTTCTTGCGCTCTCCAAATCGGTAAGGTCATGCCAATTTCTTTTTCTATTTATGATCTTTCAAATAAAAAATATGATGGCAGATAAAAAAGAACACCTCTCCCAAAGCCAGACAGCTGAATTTTCCCTTAGTTTTAATAAACCAAACATTTATAATCACTAGTTCTTTGGTTAAAATATAAAACAAGTAGCTCATTGTAAATACTGTCTCGTTTGCCACTACTCACCAGTGTCCTTATGTTTTATAGATTACTACAGACAACAATTTTCTTTATGATAGATGATAAAAGTCTTAATAATCCATGATTCTTTTTAGTGAAGATAAAAAATGTCCTGAGTGGAAAAGGATATGTCTCTTATTTACATAAACCAAGTGCCTTTTTTCTAAGGTATTGCCAGCATATCAATTCAGTTCCACGTTTTATGCATTGAACACGACAAGAAAAATTTTCCTTGTGTTGCCATTACCCATCATTAAAGAAAGCTGAAATTTATTAGTGTTGTTAGAAATAAACCCTTCAGGACAGGATTCAATTTTAATCACTATATCTATATATATAAGTAAAATTAAAACTAGCCACCAGTTTTATTTCATTATTTTATATAATAATATATTAAAAAATTAGAATGTTTTTTTTTTTAAGAAATGGCTTCATCAATGCAATATGTAGCTACCAACCCTATAGCTTGCTTTAAATACTCTTAATATAGGCACTCAGAGACTCTAATCCCTTTCTGCAGAGGTGAAGGAAAATCTGAATCACAATCTGATGTTGATGTCTGGGATATCCTGAGGAAAGCTCCTCCCACGGAATACGAGAAAATTGCTTTTCAGTATGGTATCACAGATTTGCGTGGGATGCTGAAACGCCTCAAACGCATAAAGAAGGAAGAGAAAAAAAGCACAGGTTGGTGAGATAGATTTCTTCCAAATATAGTGCTCATATCTTCTTTTTTGTGACTTTTTCAAATATTAACATCAGCTCAACAGCAACGAGACACCAGACCACGAGTAATAGTAATTTCCTGTTCCAGTTATTACCCAGTCTTTACGTATGAAATACTGATTGCCAAAGATTGCAGCTATGTCCAATACTCTGAGATACCTTGATCTGAAACTCTGGATGTACTGAACACTCTCACTTTACCAGTTTTAGAAGCTTGGCCCCTTATATTTCCCTGAACACAAAACAACATCCTCTACTTGCCCCCCACCCCAGCTAGTCAGTATGTCAGGCAACAGTGATATATTTGAAGAACTTAATTTTCATTGGTATGATACATTTGGAATTCTTGAGCCTTTTCTAGTCCTGTGAAGTGTTAATTGCCTAATCGTAACTGATTTTCTTTTTAAAAGTCTGAAACAGAGAAGGCAAACTGCCATTCACCAGTACTGAGAAGACCAAGTATAATTTTCCTACATGGGCAGATGTAACTCTATTTAGGATGTGTTGCAGTACCTAGTCACATCTTATTTAGAATAGTGTACTTTGCTTTTTTTTGGTTTGTAACACATGCTTGTCGTCCTATGTTAAGGAAAAACAGAAAATGGCACAAGATGAAGAACAGACAGAAATGGTAAAAATTCAAAGAGGGATGCAGAATGTGGGGAAGGTTTAAGATGATGGTGAACAACATGAAAGGGAATAAAGATTTGTTTCATGACCCAGAATGAAAAAAAACCAAGTATAAAAATTATAAAGATGATATTTTTTTAAAATTCTTCTTCATCATAGCATTCCTCAAGAAACTGGATCCAGCTTACCAAGTAGACAAAGGGCAAAAGATTAAATTAATGGTTGAAGTTGCCAATCCAGATGCTGATGTGAAATGGCTGAAGAATGGACAGGAGATCCAAGTGAGCGGCAGGTAAACTAGAAACATGAGAAATCCGAACAGGTATGAGTTACAGCTTGGACAAAGTGAAAAAACTAGCTTTTCTTAGAAGGAAAAGAATAAACAGGGATAAATAGGAGCTGAGAAAGAATCTACACAGTACTATGTCTCAGGGTCAGTTTGCTGTTGTCATAACTTTTTCTTTTTTCTTCCCTCTGCTCTATATGTCTACATGTGGAACTGGATGCTTCCATCTACCTACTTAGCAAGTAAGTCCTGAGATTCTGTTCTGCTCTTTGTGTGTATATCCAGGGTTCAAATGTACTTTTTCCTGATCTGGGATATACTTCAGTGTAGCTTGTTTGTAAAACCAATTTCCAGTGATTTTGTGCTGAAGCCATTTTTAATGGTAGTCATGCTAGATCTTAGAACACATCCAACACCGTTCACAAGAGTCTGTACATCTCACACTTGGAGGAAGATTCCCCATAATTTCCTATGCTAGTTTTTCAAACACTGCTGCTGTTCCCTGCACCAGGACAGGGCTATTGGGCTTGAGTGCTCACAAATCTTGCCATTGATGCCAGAAAAAGAGTGGGAATCTTTTTCTCTTCCAGGCAGGAGAAGACAGTGACTGGGTCCAAAAGGGTTTTTCCCTGATAATTACATTTAGATTGTCTTTTCAGATATATTTTTGAGTCTGTTGGGAATAAGAGAATACTGACCATAAACCACTGCTCTCTGGCCGACGATGCAGCATATGAATGTGTGGTAGGGGATGAGAAAAGCTTCACAGAATTATTTGTAAAAGGTGAGCAACGGTAGCAAAAGGAAAGAGATCTCCCCTAATATTTAGCATTGAATTACTGTCATGTTCTCTGCTCTCAGATTGATCTTGTAGGAAAGGAAATTCTCAAACATATTAAAAAATTCTGAGACCTATTGAAGTAGATATTTTTCTTACAGTTAAATGGAGGAAAATTTTGCCTACAACAGCAACAAGGAAAGCACAGGAAAGCAGCACAGTGTTAGTTACCATTAATTCTCATTTGGAAAGTTATTTACATCTCAACAATAGGGCTAGAAACTTACTTTAAAAATTTGATTCCACTCAAGATAAACATGTGTCCCAAGCTCTACAAGCAGATCAAATAGTACAGTAAAGTAATGCCTTCTGTTTAGAATTTCAGAAGACATAAGAAAACTGTTTAATCCTGTATTTTTATTCCAACTCATGAAAAACATAATTTGAAAATTCTGATAAGGTGATCTGGCATAGTAAATTTTAATTTCTAACACAGAGACCATCACCATTTATTTGTCCAGGGACTCTTCCTGTGGAGTAGAGAGTGGTAAAATCTCCCTCTGGTCTCCAGCCTTTCAGAATACTGTTTTAATAAAATTCTCTCTATTTCCAGAACCTCCAATCCTGATCATTCATCCACTGGAGGACCAGATGGTGATGGTTGGAGAGAGAGTGGAGTTTGAGTGTGAAGTGTCTGAGGAAGGAGCTACTGTGAAATGGTAAGGGAATAGAAGAAAAAACCAAACGAAACCAACATGAAACCATCTTCCTCCATGGAACATAGCAGGAGGTGTGGAATAAAAAGGGAGAAGGCATCCTACATAATTGTTTTCAGGAAAAGATTGTTCCTCCTCCTATATGTCAAACATTGAGGAGGAACTGAGAGACAAAAATATGACACAAAAACCCAAATCAAGTATAGATATTTTATAGCGTCTCTAGAATTTCTTGCTCAGTGTTTACACTTCAGTAATGTCTAAGTATTGCCCAGACTAATCAGAACTGTACTGTGATGTATTTGCTGTACTTTTTGAAATCATCTGGTCTTCTCAACTGCAGTGAGGTGTTTGGGTTTCTAAAGTATTTTTTCTTAGGTAAAATATTAGTTGTCTCTTGAGACACAGAGGGAACACATCTGCTGTGGTGATCCTGCAAAGCTGGTCATTACGCTTATGCAGCGAGACGGATTAAGATGACAAACATTTAGACCATAGAGCCTGTTTTCTTGGGCATTCCAGCGGAGCAGAAGGTGGAAGGTTCATGCTGCTTGGGCAGACATGACAAGCAGGGCTTATATACCATGTCTCACGCACACTATTCTCACTTCATTTCTCTACCAGATGAAATTCCCTTGTGCTTGTTAACAGCTTCAGGCACATGGTTATC
This sequence comes from Dicrurus megarhynchus, assembly GCA_013399195.1. Taxonomy (NCBI): domain Eukaryota; kingdom Metazoa; phylum Chordata; class Aves; order Passeriformes; family Dicruridae; genus Dicrurus; species Dicrurus megarhynchus. The sequence goes on from VXAD01013454.1 coordinate 349,262, forward strand.
AAGCATTCCCACAATGCCCATGACATTCCTGGAAAGTGCCAACTAATGATCTGCTATCCCAAAGGAAGGAACTGAGAATTTAAATGGAGTCCAAGAGCTAGTACAGCGTGTGCATTACGCTATTAAAACTGCAAGCACAGGGACACACATGCTATTGTTCAGGAACTGCTTGCAGATGCCTGGTCACAAGAGATGGGGACGACCAGATCTGTCCCTCTCAGAACACAGTGCAGCTGCCACACTTTGATCCTGTGCCTTTGAACAACTCCCATACATCTTGCAGAGCTGTTATCTGTGGGATGGGCATTTGATGTGACAAGGGCAAACCAGCAGCTGTCTCAGTCTGAAATGCAGCAAGTGGTCAGAGAAACTCGTCAAATCATTGTGATGGAAAACTGAGCAGTTAGACATTCACACTGTATTTTACTGGTTTTGTTATGTGAGACTCTGTCAATGCTCTTTGGCAACAAAAGGGAACATTTTGGACAGCGGAGAGAAGTGTCCAGGGAAAACTTGAAACATACTGTGGAGAAAGAGTTCCAGTTTTATGGCTAATTAGGGAAATGCTCAACAGTTGAAGCCAAGTAACAGGCACTAACCCAGGGCACCTGTTATAGCTCTTACACTCTTTAAACCCAGGGTGTAAAACCACAAGCACATGAACAAAGACAATTATGTGACTTGCACAAGACAGAAATAAGGGTGAGGCATGGCCATCAGACTAGGGCTTGGAGAATTCATTATGTGGGTTTCTCCAGAGAAATCAGAAAAGAATGTTCTCTTGATCACCCACAAAGGTATCACATTATTACAACTCTTGCAGTACTATGGAACAGGTTTTTTTTCTAAACTTAAGATGGTCTTGGAAATAAGATAATTCTTGAAGAAAAAAATGTAATAAAATACATAGTTTTGATCTAATATTTCCATCTCTGAATGCTGAATGTACCATCTTATCAGCTCCAAATCAAAACAAACCATGGTAATGTATATTTATAGCAATAAATCTGTGAGTCCAAATTATCACATAGTACCTACATCAGTGATAGCTCAGAAGACATTAACCAATTAATCCTTAGAATCCAAACAGGAAATAGGAAAGCATTTCCAGACAAAGAGGCATTAAGTGGTAAACTTGAGAACGGATATTTGATCTTGCAGATGTTCAGGACTTGGAAAGACTAAACCACAGCTGTAAGCCAACACTTCTATGACTCTATATAATGCTTCACTTGAGCTTTAATATCAACAGATTCTACTGCTTTATAGTTCCAATTGCCAAAGAAAGGCCTGTAATATTACCTTAAAGAGGTTCTCTGCTTTTCACAGCAGCAGTGTATTATTTTAAGCCAAATTATATCTGGCAGTCCTTTTTTGAGGTTTATAGTCTCTATTTGTCACTACACCCTTCTGCAAACACTCTACTCATACACAGGATCAGCAATGTGCTAGTCAGTAGAACAAACACAAGTTAAAGATAGTATTCCCTTCCCAGAGATTTAAGACATGAGTCATTACAAATAGCCTATTTTCATTACTTGGACAAGATTTCAAGAGAACTCTTTCTTACCAATGCGTGAACAGAACATTCAGATATTTTTCATGAGTCACGTATCAAAATAGATCACAAAAAAAAAAATTTAAAAGTTCAGCTCCAGAACTTTAGCCACAGTGCATGTACTTGGCTTTGCATTTAGTGACAGCAGCATGCTGAACTTTGGGATTACAGTCCATTCTCAGCAATTCAGCAAAGGTTTATGCATTGCATTGTAGCACTTGTTCCAGAACTAATTTGCATGAATCAGAACAACAGCCTTAGGAGATCATCTCACGTGTTGCCTCAGACTCTTGTCTGAAGAGAGATGAAGAGGAAAGAAAAGGAAACATTACCCTGACAATAATACTAAGCGCTGTGTTTCAAGTGGTTGTTAAAGGCATCCTCTGCTTCCTCCCTTACTAGAGCTGTTCTGGAGGCCAGTCCTTCACTAAACCAGCCATAAATTCCACTGAGCTGTGCTGCAACAAACAGTTATGAGGCAGTAACCTGTAGGTATTCTGAAATGAGGTTGCATCAGGTACATTTAAGTCACAAGCTCTAGGATTCTTGTCTCTGCCTAAAGTTTTGATCTTGTGATTTACTTTAGCAGGCTCTGCCAGAGGTAAAAAGTTTTCTTGCATACACCTGCTTAGAAATTAGAGCTATACTATTTTAATGAGTCCCAAGTAGCATTTCAATTTGCTATTCTATAAGCTCATTTGTTAAGCTGAATAGTCACTGAGTCACTGGTCACAAATAAATAACAAATAAGGGAAATGACAAAAAAGTAGAAAAAAAATGTTTACTCTATTAGAATCATACATATTTTCTATTTATTTTTCCATGTGACTATCAGAGAGAAAACCTTTTTCATTTACAAACTGCAGCAGTATTCAAGGAACATAATAGAAATATATTCAAGTAATAATGAAAAATGTAACACTACAAAATTAGTAAATTGAAGGAATTACAAGTTATTTTCTTGTAGCCTGTTTATGTTATTTAGGATTAGGAACAGGAAACCCTTAAAACATCTTATGTATTTTTGTATGACCTTGATTAAACAGCATGAATCCTCCCTGTGCATTTCCCTTCATGACGATTGGAAATTACAATAATTAGATTTCCTCCTGGGCTGGATGGTGAAGCTTAATTTAGTAAAGTCTTAAATATACTGTGGCATCCTTGAATGGAAAGAGCTACCAAATTCAAAATACACATTCGTTTGAATACATCCTAAAATTTTCTTCTTTTACTGATGCCCACAAACCATGGATTCATACCAATTATATTTCACATCAGGAAAATTAAGACTTTTAAGTAATATCCCATCAAGTCCCATTTACTTTATGGCAGTTTTCAAGACACTAAATTCCCTGCTGGTGAAGTGTGTTTTCATCCCTAGATCTTCTACAGCATTTAACGTACTTTCATGTTTATCTATAGCATATAAACAGAAAAAAAATCAAGCAATACCTTGTGGTGAATTCTCTTGAACCAGAAGTCAAATACCTAGGGAAAATTAATGGTCAAGATAGAGGCATTCTGGTTCCACTAACATTTGTGCAACAATCTCTTTTTTTTGCTAACTTGAAATGCTACAAAGATTGGATTCACCTTGTGTCTTCCAATCTCTAGTGACATTGAGCTGACTCTTACTCTCCTCTTTCAACCATACCAAAAATGACTCAACACTATTTGGTATTTCAGGGAAAAGGATGGAATTGAACTGACACGAGAAGAAACATTTAAATACCGATTCAAGAAAGATGGAAAAAAACAGTATCTAATTATTAATGAGTCAACCAAGGAGGATAGTGGGCACTACACTGTGAAGACCAATGGTGGGGTATCAGTCGCTGAACTGATTGTGCAAGGTAGGCACAGGGAGTGTCACAGAACCAGAGAAGCTGAAAAATGAGAACAGGCTGAAGGTAACCTTCTCCAGATGGTGCACAGTGGTAGCATAATCCTCCTGACAGGGAAAAAGAAGATGCAATAAGGGGCATAGGGTTTGATAATAGGTCTTGAGGAGAACTCAGACCTGTGTGCCGGATGTAACCGATACTCTGATAACAACAGGTGCTTAGTTATCAGTCCTGTTAAAGCCCTGTATGCTGTGTATTTCCCCTCATATTTCCTCCTTCCATAAACAGCTTGCTCAGCCCTTGCCTCTTCTACTCAGTAAATCCACACCATCTACTTACAGAGCTGTTCTGATTTTTTATGTGTGTATCGATTATTCTCACGATATCAGAGAAAAAACTGGAAGTTTATCAGAGCATTGCGGACCTGACAGTGAAGGCACGGGACCAGGCAGTCTTCAAGTGTGAAGTTTCTGATGAAAATGTGAAAGGAATCTGGTTGAAAAATGGAAAGGAGGTGATCCCAGACGAGAGGATAAAGATCTCCCATATCGGCAGGTTAGTCTTGTTTCAGAAAGCAGGTACAGGCTTGGGTACTGCATTGTAATCCATAAGAATTGTTATCTCAGGGGATAGGAGTATAAAGGAAGACTTTGTCCTGGCTCCAGCTCAAAGGTAAAAAGTTTAAAAGCTTTTCGTCTGCAACCAACATTTTGTGGCAGACTTGGTTTTTGGTTTGTGTGCAGTCTTTCCAAGTTGGTGCATTTTACATTTATGGTTTCAGTGATCCATCAGCAAAAGTAAATCTTAGTTTTCATTAGGATTGCGTGGTGTTTTGGTATTCAAACAATGTATTGTTGATAACTTTAAAATTAACAGTAGTGTTTAGATAGGACACGTGAGTAAACCCTGGAGAAAAATTAGCTTTTATATTAACATATACTGTTGTGTAATTCTGTGCTCAAGTTTCCTGGTAGTCCAGCTACTACTGGAAATGGAGACCAAGAAGATTCAGCATTAAATGCTAGGTGAAGTCCTCCTTGGTACTCTTTTCTGTATTCTGTTTTGAATTTAAAATAATACAGAGATGGAGCATCACTTTTAAGTTTGTTTAGTCAGAGTTTATTGTTGTCACAATCTGATCAAATGAAACCAGTCAGCAGTGTTACAACTACCCTTATAACGGTAAAGGACTGGACTAGAGCAAGGAAACTGCTTCCTCTCTTCAAACTAGTCTTTGCATCTACCTTGACAAAAAAAAGTCCATTCATAGACAATGTGCTGATATGGATTGGCTTTAATACTGAAAGCAGAGCAGTCTACAGCCCTGGTGGTTGTTGACTTGTGTCATGGCAAGGGAAGAAGAAATAATAATTTCTGTTAATGTCCTATAGCCTGCACCTTGTCTCTTGAGATAGCCCTGTTTCTCCTGGAGAGGTAAGGTAAGGGAGTGGAATATATTTGTTCGTGTTTCCAGAATCCATAAGCTAACTATTGAGGATGTAACACCAGAGGACGAGGCTGATTATTCCTTCATTCCCCAAGGATTTGCTTACAACCTTTCTGCCAAGCTTCAGTTTTTGGGTAAGTTATCTTAGAATGTGTAATGGGAATTCCAGAGGGATAAAATGGTGATATTAATCATGGTTATACCAGGAAAGAGAAAGATCTCTTTTCTGATACCTCAATATAGGCGCATTGCTTTTCCCTGTTATTTTGAATTACCATTATCACATTGTTTTACAGAGCCTTTTTTAAAATTTATTGTATAAATCTGCTGATTAATGTGCCTTATGAAGTTTCAATCGGTTTTTAAAATACTTTGTGAGTGCAGATGCTATGTAAATTCTGTTTTCTGATCTATTTCTCCTTCCCTGTCTCCTCTTTTTTTTTCCCCTCCAGAGGTCAAGATAGATTTTGTACCAAGAGAAGGTAAGAACGGCAGTCATTATTTATATGTAAGTAAGAATGTTTTCAACAGCAAAGTAAGCAGTATAATTTTTCATTTTTAATTTAATGCATGAATATTCTTTTCTTTTTCCATTCAGATTACTCAAACTATATTTAAAACTTATTTTCTCTACCTTTACTACAGAACCCCCTAAAATCCACCTTGACTGCCTGGGCCAATCCCCTGACACTATTGTCGTGGTGGCTGGGAACAAACTGAGACTGGATGTTCCTGTGTCAGGAGATCCAACACCCACTGTCATCTGGCAGAAAGTAAACAAGGTAATGTGCAACCTGACACAGTGTCTGAGGCAAGTCACAACAGCAAATTTATTTTTCCTTCTCAAATCTTGCTTTGGTTTATAGTTATATACAAGTATTTTCATCTTCCTTTCAATTTTATGTTTTTAAACCTCAAGAACAAAAATTAAATACCTGCACTGCAGCTGCTTGGGACTTATCTGGCTTTGTGATTCATCCTGAACTGTTCCTTTTTTTGAACCGTTCCCTGTTTTTTTAGTCCAAAAGACAGGGCTGAGTATATATGAGTAGATATACGTACATGCAGATAGAAGGATACCATACACATTTATTCTCTTCCTACCTCAGAGAAAAAGAAATAAATTATGAGTCATCCCCACCACCTTCACCTGATAGAAGGAGCATGTTCTGGGGGTGGCAGCTTCTTTTTTTTAATCTTTATCGAGGATTCTACAATCTGTGAAGGAAATGTCATCTTAGCAGACTAGTGGCACAAAACTGAATTTGGTATAATAAAAACAAAGGACACTTGCTATTTACCTTATCAAAGCAATTACAAAACATCAGAGAAAGAATTTAGAAGTTAGACTTAAAATGTTAAGTGAGCTTCCTTTCTGGATATCTCAAAATATCCCCACCCCTCACCATCTGTGGGCTCTTGAGCTATAACTAGCACAAAACAGAAATATTTTGCATAACATTCTACAGCATCATTACACTTCCATATGTGTAGATATAGAAAAAATGATATTGCCAATTATGTTAATTCCCCCAAACTCCTATTTCTTCATTATTATGCCTCATTCTTGTTCAGGTTAGCATATTTAATAGCACTCAGGACTTTTTTCCTACAATGCGGAATTAGTATGGAAACAAATAAGAAAAAACCAAGAAATTGACTCTTCTATAGAGACGTTTCTCTGATAAAATGATGATTGGGTATCAGACAACGTCTATACAGTGTTACTTCTGAGGTGTGAGATCTCAACATATGAGGAAAAGCAGCCAGTCTTGATTGAAGGATGTGTAATATATACTTACAAATGAAATTCTAAACAAAGAGTAGCACAGCCTCAAAAGGAGTTGTTCAATGAGTGTTACAGACCTGACTGTATTTCTGAGTGTGAAAATATTCACATAAATTCACTATCCCATGGTTACAGAGATAAGTAATCCTTATTTTTGTACTTAGGCATATTGAGTAACTAGTACCAGAGGACACAGAAAGGTTCACAACCAGTTACAACAATACTGCAGGAATGTCATGCTTCTTCCTTTGTTAAGCTGCAAGTTTGATTTTGCTGATCTATAGTTCCCTTAATTCACTGCATTCTGATACATCTTTTTCCTTTTCTGCTTTTTACTCTGGTTTTGGTCGATTTCCTTCCCAGGTCTTGCTGCCTCACTTTGCTTTTCTCACAACTCCCCTAACAAACTCCTCTCTATCTTGCAGAAACAGCTTTACTGCTCTGCTCAGCCTTAGCTGACTTTCTGTGGTTTCTTTGCTTATCTAGAGAAACGACCTACTTCGAAACCAAGATGATTCCATGACTCCCTCAGAAAACAGCAGTGATTTAAATACCGATAATAAGGTACGTTCCTTACTATTTATGCAATCACACAAACATGCTTAGTTTTTTCCAGATAAAAGGTCATATTCCAAAGGAAATAAAATTTAAGTCAGTAGATATTAAAAATGGTGACTCAAATAGCACATCAGGCCCACTATCCTGCCTCACAGTGGCAATTACCACACGCCTGCTGGGCACAAGAGATCTGGTGAGCAATTTTAGAGTAAGAAGCTGGTTGAGAAAATCTTTCTAATCACCGTCACATGGTGGCTGCGTTACAAGGAATCAAAGCAGTTATTTGAAAACTCTTTTAAATTTATTTGTGATTTTTTTCCCTTCAGTAACCTGTAAGCTTCAATAATAACTAGGACAAAACCTTACAGGACACATGGAAAGATGACAATGGGTCAAGAGAGTGGATGGACTATAAAGCAGTGAAACAGGACTCACTTTGCAGCAACTTCCATTTTTCACATAAATAACTTTTCTCTTGATAAAGAATATTTTACATTTATTATACAGCAATAAACCATTCTCAGGATTCTGCTGTACTAGTCAGTATTTGGATATGTATTCTTTCTAATGGTTTCTGCTCTAAATGTAAAGATATGTAAGGAAGAAAGGAGTGTATTACATATGTACAACTAAATTGTGGACATTTTGTTTAGATTTTAACAAAAAGTGGAAAGTTTCCCCATATGACATTATTGAGTGGCAGAAATCACACTGATGCCATTAACATTTACAAGAAACTTACTTTAATTTATACAATAACCAACTGTTATCCATGAAACTCTTTACAGCGATATGCTAGCAGCTATCCCAAGTAGGAATTTCTGGAAGTACTTAGTAACTTCTTTGAAACATAACTGGGTTTGTGTAACTAGTGGTGAATCTCAACAACCTGCAGACTTTCAGAACCAGTTTTCCCAAGTGTTATTTTTGTGAGCCAACCAGTCTGTGTTTTCTCTCTACTACATACAAATAGAATTTGAAAAACGTGATAGCTTTTCAATAATTATTATAATATTCAATTAGTTGTAGTTTTTCACCAGCTTACACACAGACTCATCAGGCTGTCCCTGGCACAACTTGCAATGATTTTATTTGTCACTTTCACTGCCCACAGCTCCTGTTTGAATCTGAAGGCAGAGTCCGTGTGGAGATGCATGAAGACCATTGTGTCTTCATCATTGAAGGGGCAGAAAAGGAGGATGAGGGAGCATACAGAGTTATACTTAAGAATCCAGTTGGAGAAGATAAGGCTGATATCACAGTCAAAGTTATTGGTAAGTGAAGGAAAGAAACAACCAGAGCATGAAAGAATCTTGAGTTTGCTGAAACTCACCCTTCCCTAAAACTGATAAAAGTTCTGACTTTAGGTTTGGAAAAATGGGAAAGGATCCTAAAGAAAGGAACATTATCAATCATAAACCTGGCGGAAGTATTTTTTCAGAGGTAGTTGCCTTCTGGGTAAAAAGTTAAGAGAACAACTCCCAGTAACAATCCATGTATTTCCTGTTTCAGGTGATCCTGTCATTTTATGGATGACATTCCATTCTGAAGTACATGCTTTGTCCTTGTCTGAGATCAGAAAAGTTTCTAATTTTGTTGTGGGTTATGTTTTTAAGCAGAGATTACCTCATTCTGTAAGCACTAAACGGTTAATGGAATAGAGAAACATAATGTATCTAACTGAAGATAAATAGATTGACAGACTCTTCAATGAGTCACAAATGAGGCCTGGGAGGAATATGATTCTGAGGCAGTAAATTTGATAAGTTTTTCATAATATTTAATTTGCTGGCATACATAACAAAAGGACAAGTTATAAGCAAATTAGAAATGATAAAAGAAAATTACTTTTACCTACAGTATTAAAATTTAGAATTGCTTGGTAAATACTAAGTTTCCTTCCATCTTTTATAAATACTAAACCAGGATATTTACTATGAATATCTCCAAAGTGACGTAATAGGTGAGACATTCAGCTGTTGTATTTTATAAAGTTTATTTCAGAGAAGATAGGAAACCCTGGAGCAAGCCTCATCTTACAGAACAGAATTACCTCATTACCTTACATTTTTGCAAAAATTGTATTATGTCTGGGAAGAAAAAGGGAGCTGAATAATCAATGGTATTTAAGGGAAAGCAACCTAACAAAGAAGCATCAAAGAGAAGGCTTCCCTTTAGATTAAGTTAATACATTCTGGTTGTACCTGTTGTTGCTCTCTGACAAAGCTGTATCACAGAATCACAGAATAAATTTGTTTGGAAAATATTTCTGATATCATCAAGTCTGACCTATGGCCGAACACCACCACGTCAACTAGACCAGGCACTGAGTGCCACATCCAGTCTTTACATAAATACCTCCAGGGATGGTGACTCCCTGGGCGGCCCATTCCGAAATCTAATCACCCTTTCTGTGAAGGATTTCTTCCTAATGTCTAACCTAAACCTCCCCTGGTGCAGCTTAAGCTTGTGTCCTCTCATCCTGTTGCTGGCTGCCTGGGAGAAGAGGCCAACCCCCACCTGGCTATACCGCCGGGTAGTTGTAGAGTTTCAGGGAGTTGTAGAGAGCAATAATGTCAGCCCTGAGCCTCCTTTTCTCCAGGCTAAACACCCCCAGCTCCCTCACCTGCTCCTGCTGAGACATGTGCTCCAGACCCTTCACCAGCATCATTGCCCTTCTCTGGATGTGCTCCAGCACCTCGGTGTCCTTCTCGTAGTGAGGGGCCCAAAACTGGGTACAGGACTTGAGGTGTGGCCTCACCAGTGCCGAGTACAGGGGGGCAATCACTACCCTGACCCTGCTGGCCACACCATTTTCGATCCAGGCCAGGATGCCATTGGCCTCCTTGGCCACCTGGACACACACACTGGATCATGTTCAGCTGCTGTTGACCAGCAGGCCCAGGTCCTTTTCCACTGGATCACTTTCCAGCCACTCTTCCTGCAGCCTGTATTGCTGGAGGGGGTTTTTGTGGCCAAAGTGCAGCACTCGATCCTGTTGAACCTTATGCCATTGTCCTTGGCCCATGATCCAGCCTGTCCTGGTCCATCTGCAGAACCTTCCTGCCCTCCAGCAAATCGACACTCTGACTCAACTTGATGTCATCCATGAATTTGCTAATGATAGACTCAATACCCTTATCCAGATCATCAATAAAGATATTAAATAGGACTGAGCCCAGCACGGGTTCCTGGGGGACACTACTAGATCAATACCATACAGGAAAAAAAGTGTTAAAAATACTTAATTTACTTGCATAAAGAAATTGAAATAATAACAACTCTTGTTCATTCCTACGCTTTCTTCAGATGTTCCTGACCCTCCAGAAGCTCCCACAATCAGCAATATTGGAGAAGATTACTGTACTGTGCAGTGGCAACCCCCTAAATATGATGGTGGGCAACCAGTACTTGGTAAGGAGTCCTAAAACATGAAGTGCCCTGCAGTTTTGCATATATTTTTTGCTGCTCCTTTAAAATGGCACAGAAGGATTCTCTTTGTTTAGACATACGGAAGGCTGACCCTCAGATAGGAGCTATTCTGATGCGTTGAACCTTCAAACCAGTCTAGGTTCCGGTCCTCCAATTTTGAGGAGAGAGTGCCCCCTGCCTGTGCGATTTGAGTCAGAGAAGTATTTCAGCAAACAAGTTACCAAAGCGTGAAAAGGTGATATGAAAAATAGCTGAAGCTAAATATTCTCATTCAAGACTGAAACTTTAGGTCAGTATACAGGCCTTTGTACTTACCTAGGGATATCAAAACAGATCTGTGGCCACCTCAGTCATCAACTCCAGACATCTGCAATCTCAGGCAGTCATGCAATACATGTTTTATAGAGGAAAACTACTTCATAATACTACTTCATAGAAACAGTTTCAATCATTTTAGCGACCTTAAAATCTGTACTAAAAATCAGAGTGCGGTTACCACATGATGCAGGAAATGAGCCAGCACAATCAAGAATATCACTGACACCATTTTAAGTTCTGCACAGAGCATGGTGAGTTTTACATAGAACTCTCTTTGATCCCCATAAGAAAAAGAAAATAATGCAGGGTCTTGACTAATTTTAGGGGAAAAAAATCCTCTGGAGTCCATATCTAGCAATTCGTTTAACAAAGATTTCTGGAGCTTGAGTTTCTTTGAAAAGAAAATACATTTTAAGTTATATGGGCTCCCATGGGGATGCCAGGGCTAGAAATGTCTAAAATTCTTTTAATCCCCTGAATAGTATCTGGAAGAGAGAGTTTGTATTTGCTTTTGGATGTTTGGACTTCATTCATTTCCACAAGATCTATCTCATTTAAGTCAAAGAATTCACTTGTGCAGGAATAAATAAGGTACTGCTGGGCCAGTGCTTTGTGGTTTCATCTATTCTGACAGGAAGCAAGCAAGAACTCAGCAGTTTAAAATACGAAGTGCAAAGATATTTACCAGTAGCTGTGTCATTAGCACAGGCAACCCCCACCTCACTGACTACACAAAGCCCATTATTTTGTTTTGTAGTATTTCCAGGGCACGTATTTTGAAAAGTGCTTTGCTTTGCTTTCACTGTCAAAGGAAGGATTTTGTTAATGTCCCACTAAAGACCCTTTGCACCACCTGAGGAGGTTTCTTAGTTAGCACAGGGCTGCACTACTGGTAGAGCTCCAATGAAACACCAGCAGCAGGGGGAGAGGAAAAGCCAAGATCCAGCACTACCCATTCAAACAGAGCTTTAAAAGCAAGTTAAAAAGGCAGGGGGAAAAAAGGCATATGCATTCTTATATGTCTTCATATTGTTACAGATGGCATTGTAGGCAGTCAGATACAGTCTTTATCAGCTATATCCAACAGATATAAGAAAGAAATTCACACCCCATCTTCCCTTCACCTTTCCTGGGGTTTTGTGTGCTTTTTATATTACTAAAACAGTATCTTTAATTCTCACACATTCGGCGCATTTGGGGAAATAATCTGCTTTACCAAATGTCACCAATATGACCAGTATTGTCATTTTACCTCCTTTTTGCCTGTTTTTTTTTACTTGCAAATATCTTCATTTCGACACTTATGTGCTTAACATTGCTTATCTATAATGGCAAAAAAAACCCCGAGAAACTGAGCTGATGAAACTTCTCTCAGTCTCATAGACCTTGCTGAAGAGAGAAAAACCAGGAACAGACCAAAGGAACCGTAGGTTTTTTGCTTACAGCATTTAACTCTGAAAGCTACTGAAAACAAGCATGCCATGATTACATCTTTATGCATTTAAAGTGATGATACAACCTGTCAGCTTAAAGATACTTTCACTATTCTCTTCCCAGAACATTCTGTAGACTCCCATGCTCTTCTTGCATTTCAGCATTGACAGGAAAGGCTGCTGATGCATGGTGTCTGTGCCTACAGCATGCCAGCAAATCAAATGTGCCTGTCATTCTCCTCATCCCTTGAGACACCTTAAGTGTGAATCATAGTTCCCAGGTGTACCAAAGGGACTTTTGCAAGTTTGATAGCCATGACCCTGGTGAGCAGCAGGGACTGAATCACTCCCCTGCGTGGCCCAATTATAAGTCCTTGCTATGGACTTTACCCTATTGTAGCTGACCACTGCTACAGACATCTGTACAGACCCCTGTAGTCTGTGGGTAGAAACACATCTGTACAGTACACTCAAATACATGGCACGTGTACATGACTATTCAGTGTATTCTCTGATTATTCATTCTGGAGTTAAAAGATGAGTAGATTTCATAGCAAAGCTTATTTAAAAGAAGCCTACGTGGATCACATCCAGTCACGCTATCTGCAACAAAGAGAAGCAGCAGAAATTTAATACAGCTAAATGGAAAGAAACAGTACAGTAGTCCTTTGTAGCAGGTCAGCTGGAAAATATCTGGCATGTATGTTTCCAATGTGATATACAACCATCCTCCGTATTAAGCATCAGGAATCACAGATTCCATTCCCAGTTTTGGGAAATGAGAAGTTTATCTTTTATACTGATAATCCAGCCTCACTTAGTCATTCTGGAAAACAGCATGGTAGCATTGGAAAGGCTATGGATGTTGAGGGCGCGACGGAGGAGTGCTAAGACATGGATTCCAGGCATACAGATGACACCTTAGGCTGTACCACAGATTCACTCTGCAGTGCACCCAGCTCTCTTTGTTCTCTGTTATCATACAGGCTGGCTTTCCTTCCCAAGGAAATCAAACCAAGAAAAATGGTGAGGGGCCATATCTCACTCACTGTGGGGCTGAAGCAAGCTGAGATCTGCATTGTCAGGGAAGCATTCTGTACTTCCACCACTTTGCAAAGAACACAGAAATCTAGCATCAATGATTTGATAAAACATTAATTTAAAAAAAAGGAATTGTCAAACTGTTCTTCCAGTTAATTTTTTATTAATTTTATTAATTTATGCTGTTAGTCAAGGTTAGTGAATTGCAGCAGAACAGAAGAAAGAAATCAATTTTTTAACTCTACACCTCATCTTATACATTTCAAGGAAACTTCTCTTTCACTTAAAAATACTTTCTTTTTTCCTGCATGTGAGATAACAATTTCCAGTTCTTTTACATCATAACAGCTGTTCTTTCCAGGCTATATTTTAGAGAGAAAGAAGAAGAAGAGCTATCGATGGATGAGACTGAACTTTGACCTTTTAAAAGAGCTAACCTATGAAGCCAAGCGAATGATTGAAGGGGTAGTTTATGAGATGCGGATTTATGCTGTGAATTCTATTGGCATGTCCCGGCCAAGCCCTGCCTCACAACCCTTCATGCCAATTGGTGAGTTTTCCATGGTATTTCTAGGATAAAACCAAGACAGGATAATTCTGACCTCTTCGCTTCAACCACTCTTACAGCTAAAAAGAACATGTTAGGAAAGAGGCTATCAACCATCTCCATATTCTATATTTAATCAACCTTTTCCTTTGTAATGCTCCTCTTCTCTATTGCTCATTCCTCTTCCTGAAGAGCACAGGGGTTCCAGTTTCATGAAATTGCTGATGAATTTTTAGTTGTTATAATTAGAAGTGTGAGAGTCAAGCTGGATCTGGAAAGGAGGAGAACTAATTGACAGAGATTTCCCTGTCCCTCTCAGCTTCTCCCATTCCCTTATGGGTGCAAATATCACAGTATCCCGTGCAGTACTCCCTTAATCCCAGCCCTCTCCACAGCTAAAAGGATAGATGATTAAGAAAATATTTGAGGAATGATTTTCTATAAATAATCCTTCCCAGCACAGCAGTGCAGTGTCTCCTGCAGTCCCTGAGCAAGGAGCAATCTAAAGGAATCCTCAGGAAGCCTGCCTGCTAAGACTTTAAGGGGGAAGACCCACAAAAATACAAACAGCTGGAGATTAAAATGACTAGAGTTTCTAACTCTACAAATAACAGCGAAGGGGGACAGCCTGCTGAAGGAGATAATGTAAAAGCAGATGATGCAGTGAAGGAGTCAGAAGGAAAGGCTGAACAGCGAGAAGGGTCTCTTAATTCTGGATTTCAAACACACAACGGCTGGTCTGCAACAAAAGAGATCAAACAAGAGCCATCAAGTGGAGCTACTGAAACAAAAGGTCCAAAGTTTTCATGGGATAGGCAGAGTTTTACTTGATTAAGGATAAAGTTCACACTTACTTCTTCAGAGAAGAGGTTTGGGGTTTTGATCGCGTACTGCGTGGTTGTGTATGCTCCCAATTGCATTTGCCTCCTGTGTGCTGTCCTTGCTACCATGTGAATACAAAAATTTTTGACAGTTACAGAAATGAAATTAGGTGATACTTTTTTGTTTGGTTTTTTTTTTTTTTTAATAACTTTGGGAACTAAGATTGATTTCAATCAGTCCCACGATTTGTGAACCTATATTTAACTAACTTTGTAAAATCTGTTATTTTGAAAAAGTTGTTTTCTGTTTGCTTTTTGGTATCGATTATTTCACAGTAACATTTATGTGTAATTTGGGTCCTCTAGTAAGGGCTTTTCTTGATTATTTTTTAATCAGTAGATAATAGTCATGCTGCAGAAGACTGACTTTAGCTAGTGGTCTTCCTGAACTCTGGGTTTATAAAGAGCCATGACATACCTGTTCTGAAGAAATATGAAAAAGATGTACCTAAATCAAATTAAAATATTTCAGCCCCAAAATATTTTTCTCAAGTATGTCTCTGTTACAAATGCACAAATCAGAAGTAGTGTTTCTGTAAACATGTAGTCATAACTTTTGGTCATTTTCTCCACTGTGTGAGTGAAGTGAAATTTAGCCACTGTGAATTTGGTCCTCTGACCATGTGAATTTTGTCCATTTACAATCAGGGTGTAAGTACAGAATACAAAAGGTATGTATTTTCATTTCTAAACTTTTCTGCAGACTTAGGATGACAATTTGACTCCCTTCTACAAGTTTTCTCTTTTCAGTGGCTTTCCTCATAAGGGAGCATCTGTGAATAGGAACTACTGTCTTAACCTCTTTTTCCCCTTCCTACTATAGGAATCTTATGCTGTGCTTTTATTAAATGTAAAGGTGTTACCCTTTATAACTGACATTCAGGTAGATTTATTTCATTAAAATAGACAGTGGTACACAAACCAGCTGTTAATCACTCCTTGTATAGCCTTTGAATTCTCATAGCTGTATTGCTCTTTCTCAGAATCTACTTCTCTGTATTTTGTTACAGCTCCTCCAAGTGAACCAACCCACTTTACAGTGGAAGATGTTTCTGACAGCACTGTTACCTTGAAGTGGAGGCCCCCCGAGCGGATTGGAGCCGGGGGATTAGATGGTTACATTGTGGAATACTGCAAAGATGGATGTAAGTAAGCATGAGTACTAGGCAGCAGCAACTGAACATTTTTAAAATGCTACAATTGCAATAACTTCACCTCAATACACTACCAATAACATAACCATATCCAGCATGATCAAATTTTAACTCTAATCTGTGTCTAACATCCTGGCTAGCCATCACCATACTCACTACAATGTGACTGTAAAACCATGGAAGTCACGTCCATAACAGCATCTTCACAATCATCATAAACTTTAATACACATAAGTAACACAAAAATATCATTGCTGTGCTATAGTCAGTACTGTACTTCTGTATCATTCCTGAATTGCATATTCCTTAAAACAGATATAATAACATGATTGTGACATCAGTCAAACTTTAAAGTAACCATTACCTTACCTCATTTAATACTTGTGCTGGTAATAAAGAATGTAACAGCACCATATCTACAAAATTCAATGTTCTGTGATGCTACAACATAATCCTTATGTCATAAAAGTCAAACAAATTTATAGTCACTTTAATATTGACATTTTCCCTGACATTAGGCTCAATTGCCAAATAATCTAAACTAGGGGGTTTACAGGGCATAATTTATCCAGAAATAATTTATAGCCTTTAAAGAGACATCACTATAGAATTACCAGATTCTCTATGTCATTGTCATAGCAGAATGATTTTATCAGTCATATTTCTGTGCTTAAGAATAAGGAAGCACTAAGGATTCTGTTTTACTGTGTCAATTGAGAAGTAAATAATAAATTCCAGCAGTTATGTGCTCTATTATTGTTTTCAGCATACATTGCTCTCACCAATCTGTTTGGACAGCCACAGAAAGTATTAGTTCTCCAAGAAAAAAAAATTAAATTAAGGCTTCACTTTCTTGCTAAAGTTACTTCTAAAATTCTCCCCCCTCCCATGTAGTAAAAATAAATGTCAAGAAGTCCCACAACTCTAAGCTCTATAAAAAAATGCCAAAGGAACTGCCCAAAGATGATTCCCTTATCCTTAGCTATTTTGAATAACAAAGTGCAGAGATTCCTTAACTCCATGTGTACACATCTCCTCCATCCAGAGTTCTTCTTCCAACTTATTTTATTCCCTTTTAAGCATGGCATTGTAACTTGAATTCATTTTACCCTAACACAAATCTTCTTTCAATTGCAAACAAGGCATCACCTTGGAAAAATAATGTATCATTGCAATATGCAAATGCTGTACTTGCAGCTACAGAATGGATTCCTGCTCTTTCTGGCCTAACTGAGCGCACATCTGCACTGATTAAAGATCTGGTCATGGGGGACAAACTTTATTTCCGTATCAAGGCTGTAAACTTGGCTGGAGAGAGTGGAGCAGCAACAATAAAGGAGCCTGTTACTGTTCAAGAGATCCTGCGTGAGTATCTGTACTGAGCAAATCTTACTCATTTATTTCCTCTTGCCAAAATTCTGCCTTTATCTGAGAATAACGCCCCAACAGCTCTTCCACTTTGATTAGATGCCCAGTATCTTCTGACTCTGAGAACATCTCTACAACATCCAGGTCTTACATTTGTAAAGCATAGATCTTTAAATAAAATTCTACTTCTTACTTTCAAAAATATGGACATTTCACCTCTTGCAATGACACTGTCAGCATTTAAGAAACATTTTTTTTTATTTATACCTCTCTGCTTGAAAAGCTGCTACATTTTTGCAAAATGGCTGTGTTAGCTACAGCAAGAGATCTATTTACTTAATTGTTGTAGATTATTAATTACCACCCTGTTGACTGGAGTCCAAAAGACATCAAGAGCTGCTAATAGTGGATGCCTCAACCTTGGCTCACATGAAGTGTCTGCCAGAGTCTCACTGGCAGTAAAATGAGCCAATGTAAATAAAACAAAGTTTTAATGCATCTCAATACCAAATGGTCATGAAGACAGATACTCCAACTGTATGTTAAGAAATTCCTAAGTAAATGACAGGGAAAAGAATAAGGATCAGAAGGAGAATGTAGAAAGCTTTCCAGTGAGGTAGAGGGAAGCAGAGACTAGATGAAAAAAACATGCAGTAAGATCCCTTTTTTGTTAGGGAAAAGTTAAGATGCTACAATGAGATTCCACTACCTCCATCTCAAAGAAAGGACTGTAACTGAATGACTGTAGAAAGATAAAGGAATCCATCAGTGGCTCTGCTTTCTGAGTACGTCCATAAATATCTCCAATTTACAAGCTGCTGCAGTATCAGTATAGCAATAGATAATCATAATCTATCATCACTCTTTTAATCCAATACACCCTTTATCCCATCCTTTCTACTGCACTGAACAATTTCTCCAAAGAAACAAAGTCCACATAGAAGTTACCCAAATTTGGCATTTCAGATGTGACACATTTTCACAAATCCAGCTGTCATTGAAACATGCTCAGCTGTAAATATATAACTGAGACTTGATACTAAATTTGTATCCAGTAGACAAATACATTTGAAACTACTTAGACACTGAGCTACTCCCTAAAAATATAAACAGTGTTTCCACAATTTTCTTATGCTTACAATTATCCAAGTCTCGTCTCTTCTCTTTGGTGTTTTGCATTATTTGTGCTATTTGAAATGTTGCATATTATCAAAAGTTTTGTATTTAGTGTACTAATGCTTAACTGCAGAGCGTCCCAAATTCTGGCTGCCACGCCACCTCAGACAGACTCTGGTGAAGAAAGTGGGTGAGACAATCAATATTGTGATCCCTTTTCAGGTATGTATCAGCTTCAATTTTGTCATGTTTATTTACCGTCACTTACCTGAAGTAGTTTCCCTAATGCAAGTTCCCATTGCTTCACTGCTTCAGCAGAATTAAATAAGTATGGCTGATGATTCATTAAACCCTCTCAAACATTTGAGGAGGGGGAGGGAATCACTCTTTTTTCAGTCACAATTTTTTTACAGTCAGAGTTTCTTCCTTAATCCCACCTTTTGGGGAAGAAGAAAAAGTTGTGTCAGTAAATCAAGCCCATTCTTGCTTATTGAGCACAGGATGCACCTTAGAGAGAAGTAGACAAAAGTGTAAGAATCTAACTACTCTTCTGGAACTAAGGTATATGATGTCACTGGGCAACTTCTTTGGCAAAAATGTGTGTGTGTTAATTTCTGAAAGGCTGACTGCAAAAACTGGAGTTTGCACATAAACAGAAGGTCCCAGTTAGCCCTATGCAGAATCTGAATGTGTGTACAAAGAACAGCTCGGGCATTACTTTACATGAGCTGAAGGTATTAAAAACAGAGCATGATGAGGATTATCAAGGATGCCTGTATGTACCTACACTTCACTAAGGCATGCACAAAATTGCTAAAATATACACAAAGACTGACCTAACCTCATCTTGGCATTTTCTAGAGCTGTACAGGCAACTATCTGACCATTTGTAAAGCACCACATGCCTTTTTTCAGATGCAAGACTACAATATCAATAGAGTGCAAGAATTAGTCTGTGTAAGGAAATGGTTTTCTAAGGGAGACATAGCAAAAGAAATTGTAAATTACAGACTCTGGCTCCAACAGACATATCCTCAGTAATAACAGATATATCACTTAATCAAGTCCTCAGTTAAAATTTCAAGACACTGAAATTTCTCTACTGTCCAGGATTGACATTTATGGAAATGTAATCCTGTTATTAGTGAAGAGATTTAGAATTCTCATATAAAAGATGCTGGAGAGATGCAAAACATTTTTTCCACAAGGGAGACATATGTGCACATCGCCTATATTCTTTTGTTTGAGCAGTACCAGCAGAGGAGAAAAAAATCATTAGAACAAAATCTATGTAAGCTTAAAGGTACATGTATTTTTGCCCTATGGTTTCTGGGTTACATGAAAAGTTGCTTTTTTCACAAAGATATATTTGATTAGTACACAATTGCAAGCCCATGAATGGAGTAACATTCTTGAATTGCATGCTTGAATTATTTCAGCATAATCACAAGGCTATGTTTTTCTTTCACATTTCTTATCTCCAAAATTCCTAAAAAGACTTTTTCACTGATGTCTAGCCACACACAAAATTCAATATTTGTATATCTTCTATTTCTGAGTTACGCAGTTATTAAAAAACACACTAAAATAAATAGATCTTTTTCCTGCTTTGATGTCCAAGCTGAAGAAAAATTGCACAAATTTGACAAGCTGTCTCAGAAGCAGGGGAATAAAGTTCAGCATTTTAGAGATTTGTGTCTTACGTCCCCTTGTGCTGGTTTTCACTGAGCAGAGTGAATTTTCTTCATGGAAGCTAGTGTGAGGTGATGTTTCGAATTAGTGCCGGAAAGAGTATTGATAATTTAGGGGTATTGTAGCTGTTGCTGAGAGCAGTGCACACACAGAGTGAAGGCCTTTTCTGCTCCCCACAAGACTCTGCCAGGAAGGGAGGTTCAAAACCACAACACCCCCATATCACCCCCTTCCCAGCGTATCCAGCCACCTCCTCTGCTGAGAGCAGCCTCACTGTAATATTCCCAGAGATTTGTCTGTTCTTTTCCCTGCTCCCCTCGGGAGTCCCAACTGACACGTCCTCAGTTCCCTGGCCAGGGTAAGTACATTTAGCAGCTAATCCAGAGCTTCACTTAATCCTGCCTCATCATTCAGCTGTTGCCAAACCAAATAGATAAAGACAGAGCTTTCCCTGACTTTTCCTCAGTGGGGACACTAACTGAGGTTTTGGCATTTCACCTTGTCATTAATTTTTCACAGAACTGTACTAAGCTAATCTTAGAGATTTCTAGTGCTCTGTCAAATTTGGCCAAATTGACCTAACTGATTGCCAAGTTGTTTGAGTAGCTGACTGACAAATCATGTGCTGGTATAAACTCTTGTCTCCTAAAGGGTAGGGCTAAAAAAAAAGGCTAAAATCTATCCATCAACACCAGATTTTACTCTGAGAACAAAGCCAGAGGACTTTAATTCAATAAGTATTTTTTGAGTGAATTAAATCTGTCACAGTTTGAATTGCAGCTTTCACAGTATTAAGAATTGTGGCTATAGCTATTTAGAATATGTAAAACTGATGAGCTTTCAAAAAAAGCAAATCAAAAAGAACTTTTCCTCTACATTTTAAAAAAAATTTAAGTCACTGGCCATTAATATTGCAGAAGACTCTAAGTAGATACAATATCTATTATCTAATGAAAGTGGAAGTCAGTGTCTTTTATTTATTTACAGCCTCTGTGCAACCTTTCCAGTGACCTCTGTGGTCACTACAGTGAAATTCTGTGAAATACATCATCAAGGTATCCTGGGCTTAATGCTACTGGCAAATCTATTTAAATCTTTAGATCAAAATGTCCAGAAAAGAAAGTAAAACATTGTTATTAACCCTTTTTCTGTCAAGTACATTAAGCAGGTGGAACATTCTGGTGAAAGGAAGAGAATCAACACATTCTTGCTTCAAAATTAACTACGTGGCACATGATTGGAGGGATATTAGGTGTTATTAGTGGATAAAATTCACAGCAGTACTGAGTAGTCTTTTTGTCCATCACATATGTGTGAATATAAATATCTAAGAGCATTTAAATTCATTCTTCCCTGGCTGTGAACTCCCTGAAGTTCCTCTGGGGTGCTATTTAGCCACTGTCACTCACTGTTCTGTCTCAGATTATCTATTACACTGCAGAAAGCCAATCCTCTGACATATGTATTAGGAACATGCTTTCTATCTGTTTGTGCTTTTCACAATCTATAAATATAAGAGTATATGAAAACCAACACTTTGAACACTTGCAGTCTTTCACTGGCACTCACCACTCCTCAAAAAGGGAGGTGCTGTGAGTGAACCTATCTGATCAACCATGCTAGAACACCAGCAGCAACAATCTCCTAATCCATCTGAAAACCTGCCAAGTATTTGTCTTGACAAAGTAGAATTTTAAATAAAGGCCCATCAAACTATACTATTTAAGCAGATTATTTGTACTTTGAAAGCATTCCCTAGCCAAATTTCTCAAGGAGGATCCTCATATCACTTTAAAATACACACATATGTGAGAAGTAAAATAGAGTCAGTCCTTGTCATGTTCACCAATAAGAAGACATAGATATGGAAAATAAAACACAAAACAACCCAAACCCTTTTACTTGTTCCAGAATTTCTACTATACATTCCAGCTGAAGAGAAGAAGCCATCTCTTGCTCTAATAGGTTTTTGTGAGGGTTCTATAAAATGAGACCAGGGTAAAGGTACACTAGAACAGAACAAAACTATCTTGTATCTGTTATTTCTGAGCTACAGGCCTGAGGTGCTCTTAACTATGCTCCTTGGCAGAAAGGTGTAAGAAAATATTTTACCACATAGAGAAAATGGAAGATCCAAAAACATTGCTCATTCAAGGTGTATATCAGCCCTAATGTAAAATAAATTACATCTGATGAGTTCGAGAAGAGAACATCTATGAATGAATAGCAATTTCTAGGGGGTTTAGACATCCTTTAAGTATAATTTTGGACAGATCGTGGCCTGACTCTTATAAAAGGTGAAGTTTTTTTTTCGTAATACCACTGAAAAAAAATGAAGGTGCACAGACTTTCTGAGCAAATACCAGACAAACCTGAAATAAAGGTGTAGCAATGCACAAAGATTCATTATTATTCTGCCTACCTTTAGGCACCAAAACCAAGAGTCTGAGTATCTCAATCTCCCTCTGTAGGCTAAGGGAAGGGTTACAGTCTTTCAGAGGATGTTCCAGACGCCCAGTGGACTGAGGAGCCTTTCAGGGCTGCTTTCTCTGCTGTTTACAGGAGGCAGTGTCCCGATTTCAGTGCCTTAGAGTTCAGTTCCAGGGCAGCCTAGGCAGAGCTTGCAAGGTCCTGCTTTCCCTCCCCACCCATCTGAACTATTCCAGGCCTGTGCTGCACTTGTTTCACTTTGGTAATCTGGCAGAAACTTAAAAATCCTCACCAAGTTATTTTCTGTTGGATTAACTATTACTACACTAAATAAATACAACATGGCAATTTTCTGTTTTCTTGGATTCCTTGTTTGGAGTTGTACTGTGGCAGTAGCACTCCAACAACTTCTGAAGAATTAAATAGTGCTTACCATTTTTCCTGGAAATGGCTGGATGAGGGTGATGCAAACCACTGATATCTCACTGATTCCACAATGCCATCTTCCATGTGTGGAGCAACACTGACTGCTTAGGCTGACAGCCACCAAAACTCTTTTGCAGTGCAGAAAGAATTATACAGTAAATTTCACATCCCAAGACTGCAAGATGATAATAATTTTTCAAGAGATCTTAAAAATGCCTAGGGACAGAGCATCAAATGTTTTAAGAAAGAGAGAAGGGGAGCAGAGCTAATAAAGTCCTCAGGTGTGTAAGGGTTCTGCTAATAACAATCAGAACAAGTCATATCACCTGTTGGCTTCACGGATGCCTGGGAAAGAGTATCAGACCAGCACTAGAATAGTATTTCTGGATTTGTTCTCAATATCATTTCAGCCTCTAACTAAATGGCATCCTCAGAGCACGGTGCCACTAAACCAGAGAGATGAGAGCAAATATTTGTCTGGAATAAAACAGGAGTTGTAAAGTATTTAGAGAGTTTACTATCTCAACCCTCTGTATTATATTAGGCTTTCTAGATTTATAGATCACTAAGAGAAAAATGGAAATCCACTAAAGCCTAAAAAAATAAAAATTCCTTTTTTTCTCTCTCTTTAGGGTAAACCAAGACCCAAAATCACTTGGCTGAAAGATGGTCAAACTCTAGACTCCAAAGATGTGGGAATTCGGAACAGCAGCACGGACACAATCCTTTTCATCAGAAAGGCAGAGCTTCATCACTCAGGAACATATGAAGTCACTCTTCAGATAGAAAACATGTCTGATAAAGTTGCAATAATAATACAAATCATAGGTAAGACCCTGACAACATCATAATTAAGCAGATCATACAAAACAAAATAGTGGCCAGACAAAGGCAACCCAAAGATCCAACTACCTCAGAATCCCTTCTCTTTTCAATGGTTGCAGATGAGCAGGACAAGCTCAGAGCAGGGCTAGCATGTGACCTTATTTTCCTACTATATTTTCCCACCTTGAAATTATCTGTGTCCTAGAGACCTTCAGAGGATGAGGGGTATTTCTGTGTGTTCCATAGCTCTTCAGTGATTTTTTTTTTTCTTGCCTAATTTTATCCAGTCTGTATTTTAATCCAGGTCTAGTTTGAGAATCCAAACATCCTTTTATAAGGAATTTCAGTTTAAGTACATGTATCTATTTTTTTTGCTTTGAGTCTGTCTCCTGACAATCTCATTTGATGTCAATACAGTTTTGCATCAGAAAAAAACCTGAATAATCATTCACCTTTTCCATGTTACTCATGATTTTATAGCTTTCGGTCACACTCGCCTCAGTTAACTTTCAGATGCCATTCCGTATCTGTGATCATCCTTATCAATCTTCTTTCTACCACTCTGAGAGAGATAGAAAGAACTTGAGAGTTGTGGTGTTCTTAGGAATAGCCATATTGCACTCAAAGAAGGAAATAGGAATCTTGGAATAGATGTACTCCTACAGGGTTTTTTTTCATGAGATAAGAATAGTGAAGATAAAATCATTGCCATAATATACCTCTACTGTTCCAAAAATTAGAAGGCACAGTCCTGTGAATTTGGAAAATTCACATGTAATGCCTTACTCTGTTAAGAGTGTCTAGTTAGTCTGAGGCTTATTCTCTATTATGCAATTTCCAGTCTCTTTTCTAATGTCATTTCAAAGGAATGCATTGCCAAAGTTTCCATAACTTCTGTTGGGATTATGTGAGAAATATTCTGAGTTCTTGCCTACTCAGATTTCATTAATGTCCAGCCAGAGCTCTTCTATTTCTCCTCGTTACCGCTCTTTTTAACATTCTTGATAACTGTTTTTATTTCTCTTTCCCCACACGTTCACACTGTTATCCCAAATTTCTTCCGATGTATCAATACATTTTTAGAATACATGTTTTGGCTCAGCTCCTAATGTTTTGGGATTAAAAATTCTGGCTTTTCTCTGCTTAAAGTTTTATAAATTATGTTGGCAGAATGGGTATGTAATGGTGCCAACAGCAGACAAGAAAGGGATAAAAAATTGAAGCAAATATGTCTCAATACCAGCAGCTGCTTCTGCTCAAGAGGATGGCTGCAGTTCTGCAAGAGCAAAATAAGTAAATGGCAGCTAAAACAAAATAATCCCAAGAGTGCCCAGAGAAGCTGTGGCTACCCCACCCCTGGAGGCGTTCAAGGCCAGTCTGGATGGGGCTCTGAGCAGTCTGGTCTACTGGAAGGTGTCCCTGCCCATGGCAGGGGGTTGGAACTGAATGATCTTTGAGGTCCCTTCCAACCCAAGCCATGCTGTGACTCTATGACTCAGGTAAGGGGAGTAGTGCACCCTACACACTAAAATGCCTTTCTAAAACTGGTTAGTGACTCTTGATTCTGGCCATTGCTCTTAGACCATAGCACCAAGTATCATCCACATATTGTTTGGTACTGTAGAAAGTCAGAAAACCACATCCATCTACCGTTGTCAAAGAGTTATTTCATATAGAAAATGAATGATTGAAAAAAAAAGCAACTAATCTTATCACACAGGTAAGAGTTGGAGGACAGGCATTAACTTTGTACTTCCTGGGCAGTTTGTTCAAATGAATGGGAATATGTATATTTCATTTAATTCATGACCAAGAAAGGGCTTGTGACATATGCAGATACTTCTGCAATCAGGGCATCTACTCTGATTCTTGATTCTGTTATTCTGTCATCAGAACTACCTCTTTTCAATTCTGTCAACTGCACTTTTTGTTCCCCAGATTTTATATTCTCTTGGCAAGACAGAAATATGGGTGATTCAGGCACTCTTTCTGTACTCCTAGTGGTGCTTTAGGTGCTGTGGAACGGCAGGCTGAAAAGCCAACCAGGCTTTCAGAGACACAAAAAATGAATCAGTGGTTTTCTGAGGTGTCTTTTCACCAGCTAACTTCCCTTGGCAAAATCTACTTGATGAAGAAGTAATGCTTGTGGCTTCAGACCCTATCTTTTTTTGGAGGAAGGCAAGAATGCAGGTAGCCAAAAGCTCTGCTGCTGGCATGAGTCACGTCAGCTCCAAACAAGAGGAAACAACTCTGTTACTGCCATCACCGTCCCTTGTTGCCAAAACAGTTGCTGCTGTTTATTCGACAGACCAAAAAAATATGCACTTTTACTATAGGAATACAGTATTTATTAAATACTTTTAGAAAGCTTTTAGATAATGAAAGTATCACCAATCTCTGGAGAATACAGCTCCCTAAACTTCTTTCCCCCTCTACATGAATCAATAAATTATGTCTCCCATCATGCCTTCTATTGACCGAAGCAAACCTCAGTTCTATACTTACTTTTTAACTGGAATTAATTCTTTTTCTCATTATTTGTTATTTGAAAATATGAATTATAATTTGTTTTTGAAAGATAATTCACACTGTATGTCTTGTTCCTATCGTATAAATTTTGTTAGTTTGCAAAAATCCTCAGCTGAGCTTGTGCTGAGAGTAACACAGAATCCTTCTTCAGAATACAAATACCCACTCTAACACAGTGTCTAACAGAGGAAAGTAATTTGGTACAGAAGCACTACTTCTAACTTTTCCCATCCTCTATTCACAAGCTAGAGATGTACTGGTTAGTACTGAGAAAGAAATATTCTACCATTCTACAAAGAAATTTTGAATGGATATTCTTGCAGTTTGCATTATCCCATCGAACCAAAGATAAAGAATATAAAAACCCATGTAGCAAATTTATCCATCTCTATGTTTTTTAAGGTTGTTCTTCACACATATCCAGACAGGTTGTAGTATGAAAAATTCTTCTCTTAAATCAGAACAGAGTAATTGATTGCTGTGTAATGAAGATACACCTCTAACAACACAACTAGTTTTTTTCTTTTAAGTTGTGATTCAATTTAACAACAAATGCATTTCCACATCTCCATAAGCAATTTGACAACACACTGCCATTCCCTACTTCAGAAACAGAGAAGAAAATTAAAGAAGGCTTTACCTGGTTGGTGGCTGTTGAGAAACACAGAAGATGGCAGGTTTTTCTCTGAAATGTTAGTATAAGATAGGAACAAAGAGGATGATAAATGGAATGAGAGCCATGCATTCCATATCCCTTATCAGACATCATGCAGTGTTCTAGTTGGCACCACTTTGAAGGAGGACAGTAGGGGTCAAACCTAATTATAAAGCAGTTTTCAATTCCAAAGTTTGTCAGTGAAAAGAGAATTAGCACATTATGCTTTGATGTAGAAAGTCACAGTTCCCCTAATAACAAAGGCTGGTCTATTACTGCTTTGCATATCCTTCTTTAAGGAATTAAATTACAAGCCACCTATAATTACATTCCTCTGTGCTTTGCTCACCTCGAACCTACATCCACCAGATTCTTTCAATTTTCTTAATTTTTCCATCTTAGCTACAAAATGGGGAGACAGTTTCCCTTTGGCTGTCTAGAATGATCTTGAACTCAATAACAAGATCAACTACCCAGCTCTCCCCAACAGGCCCCATAACTGTGTGCAACAACCTAACATCAAAAAGGTGAACTGGTGTTCTCAAATTAAAACGGACAGAAATATTATTTAAATCTAATTTAAATCTTACGGCATTTGACTGAACAACATGGTATAAATATGAATGATACTCAAAAAGGAAAAAAGAAAATTAATATAATTTCATACTATATTGTTTTTCTCTGTAGTTCCATGTATCTTAAAAAGGACACAGACTCCTGTATCTCTTTGAGAGTTTGTTCTTTTTCTAGTTATTACGTAGAAATATCACCTAGTGGGCAAGCTAACAAGCACTGAGCCAAGAGGGAAAAGATGTATTCCCAAACGGCTGGCCTTCCTCAGGGGGAAGGCACATAGCCCATTGCCCTGGTTGTTACAGCAATGTAGATAAATGGCCAAGAAATTGCTTTGAGGAAACAAAGTAATAGAATTGCAGTTGAAGAGTTAATCACATCCATCCAAACAACACAAACTTCTTACCATGTTTTAAAGAAGAGTTTGTCTGGTTCCCATATTACTAATTCTAGTGCGTTGTCTATTTCTCAGTATCTGAAAATTTCCCAAATTTCTTATTTACAGTTTTAACTTCATATAAATGAAGTGTGTTGCTATGGAATGTTATAGTGATGCCTTATCAGGCCTCCTAAAAACAGAGACTAGACAGGAGTAAGGGAATAAGGTAAGTATTTATTTGAAGGGCCTCTGGGGAGCCAGAGGCTATTGCCAAGATAGACCCCAAGATGGACCCCAGGTCACGAGTTCTTCACACTTTTATAGGTTTGCTTCATTTTCATATCAGGATTAATTCTCCAATTAAAGCTTCAGTTTAATGATGTAATTTCCCCTCTGCTTACCCCCCTTAGAAGCTCTTTGGTTTATACTTTTTGGACCTAGGACGATCTGAGTGTCCTTGAAGAACAGGCCCGGAGAGGCTTTCTTGTGTCTACCTAGCATGAGAGAGCAGAAATTAACAGGCTACAAGAAACTTCAGAATTACACACTAAGAAGTACAGAATTTGAAAAATATAAAAGTTAAAACCTAAGGCATCATTAGATTGCTATCAGGTTCTGTTTTCTCTCCCTGCATGGGGAAATGACAAAGCTCTTTGGATCTTGAACTAAAGGTGGTTTTTTATGTCTCCT
This sequence comes from Dicrurus megarhynchus, assembly GCA_013399195.1. Taxonomy (NCBI): domain Eukaryota; kingdom Metazoa; phylum Chordata; class Aves; order Passeriformes; family Dicruridae; genus Dicrurus; species Dicrurus megarhynchus. Next base: position 377,950 of record VXAD01013454.1, read on the forward strand.
CTGCAGACAAGCCTGGTCCTCCTCAGAATATAAAGCTTGTAGATGTTTGGGGATTTAACGCAGCCCTGGAGTGGACACCTCCCCAAGATGATGGCAATGCTCAGATCTTGGGCTACACAGTTCAGAAAGCTGACAAAAAAACAATGGTAAGAACTTGCACTGGGTCTGTGGCTTTGCATGGAGTTAAACCAGCACCTGCTCTGGGAACACAGAGACTTGAGGGAAATGAGTGAATTCATGACTTTCAGTTGTGTGTTCAAGGTGTCCTGTGGCATCTCAAAGGCAATTAAACATTGAAAAAGAGAATCTAAAAAAAGCCCAAAAGGTGAAGGATAGAACTGCATTAAATACTCAGTAGAAAATGGAAGAGAGACCAAGCACGTGCAGTCCCTGGTGGTGACCGCATAGACAGCTCTGCTTAGAAGGTGGAATGATACTTTTCATTTGGAATTATATTTTTCATAAATGCAGCAAAAAATTGAAGGGGAGGGAGGAAGAGCTAGACTTGAAGTGAGATGCTGGGCATACCAGGGTATATACTGGGAGAGGTATGTATGGCAGTCAAGCCAAAAAATGTCTTTCTCATGGAAGACCCCCATTAAGTAGTCATGTTCTGAGTACATAACTTGTACGAGGTTCCCCAGATATGGGGATGGCTAAAATATGGTAGAGAGTTGGGGGATTTTTTTCTCAAAATGCAAGTATTCATACATCTATCACACTGCCAGAATATAAAAGTAAGAAAATAGATCAGCAGATCTTCACAGGAAGCAACATAATATTCATTTCATAGGTTAGTGTTAAATACCTGTCTGCCTGTCTTTTCCTTGTAGCAAAAAGAATCTCTCCATACCAAAACTAGCATCATGTCTGACCTTTCATAACATCTCTCTAAACAGTATAGTCTTGTTACAGGAATGGTATACTGTTTTTGATCACTATCGTCGCACAAACTGTATAGTGTCCGACCTGATTATGGGAAATGAGTATTTTTTTCGAATCTTCAGTGAAAATTTGTGTGGATTGAGTGAAACTGCTGCAACCACCAAAAATCCTGCCCATATCCAAAAAACAGGTAACATATTCTTCAAAACAAAGATCACAAAAGCCACTAAGTACCAGAAGTAATACACTGGCAAATGGAAAATACAGTCTTACCAGATCCACCACTAAAGATATTTTCATTATTTAGTAACTAGCACTTATAACGACTTTTAGCATCAAGAGTCCTTGCCTAGGCAGATCTCCTGTACTAATACAAATATCAGTTAAAAATATTTAATCATACAGTCTTCCTAAACTATATTGTCTTAAGAAAATAATACAACTGGGGGATTATATTTATATTTTGGGTTTAAAAGTTGAAGATGTCTGTGGTGAAGACTTTCCCTACACACATATGGGTATTATATTTTTAACAGAAGCTGAAAACCCGTGATTGCCAGGACCTTTTACCTTAACTAACACATTAAACATGAGATGTGCTTTAGAATGAAATGTATTTAAAGACTTGTTATATCACAAATGCCAAAAGCTTTGAAGCTTCTTTAAATCATACAGGCAAAATAAATGACAGATAGACTGTACACAAGTCAGCAGAACTGACAACACGGTTCTTACTGTTTTGTTTCTTTGGATTGCAGGCACCGTTTACAAACCCCCCAGTTACAAAGAACACGACTTCTCCGAAGCTCCTAAATTCACCCACCCTTTGGTGAACCGCTCTGTGATTGCGGGATACAACACCACACTCAGCTGTGCTGTCAGAGGAATCCCCAAGGTACACATCACAGCTGTCACTGAGATTGCTGCAAGAAGCCAGGGGCTGCCCTGGAATCCCTGTCAGTTCTGTGTGGCTGAGTGTGGCGTGGCTGTACAAAGCAGAAGCAGGGGGCTCCCAGCCGTGTCCCACCTCGCCCACACCTGAGGCTGTGGCAGGGAGGGGGGCGAGGGTTCGGGTGGGGCTGTGCAGAACCGAGAGGGCAACCCGGTGAAGGAGGCAGAGGGAAAGGCAGTCACTGCTTGTGGTGACACCACACCCCTGGAGATGTACCACATCTGCACAAAACCTACTCACTGGAGAAGGTAAACAACAACCAAATGATCTCACCATCTATGCTTTGCTCTCTTCAGACTTTGAAGAAAACAGCAGCTAAATGTCATATACTGTTCCATTAACCAAATGATACAGAGGAACAGCGGTTTTTCTGTTACACCAATGCATCCACATAAGTTTTTGAGAGTTCTGAGCTATTTTGCAAAACGAACTAGAATAAGGCCTGGTCTTGTGTGAAGTTTTTTTGTGGGGTTTTGTTGGTTTGTTTTTTTAATCTTGCAGGAATATTTTCTCATTCTAAATATATTTATTAAAGTCCCATCAAAGAGTACATAAAGATGCACTATTTTGTTAATCAGGAACAAGCTGTAAAAATTGTATCAGCTAGGAGCTAAATTTAAACTTCTCAGAAAAGGGAAATAAGATTTTTGTCTCCAGTGAAGGAATTTACCATATTATGACATAACTTGTCATAAATTTAAATCAGTACAATCCCTTCACCTCTGGTTGCTTATTTTCAGCTTCTTTCACTATCTTATATCTGTGCAAGGATCTGATTGCTACAGAGCAAAACATGTAACAATCACTCAGAGTCCAAATTAAAAAAAAAAAAATCATTTGCTGAAGTTCATTGGATGAAGAAGGAGCTCCAGACAAAACCCAAAAATTAAAAGGAAGCATATCCATGTAAACAGCTTCAAAAGAACAAGAACATTACAGAAGAAACACCAGCAACTGTAGGCAAAATCCATCCTCCACTAGCTGCCTCAGCTTAGAGATGACAGCGTTAGTGACAATATTCCCTCTTGGTTAACTGACGTTTTTGTGCATCTGCATCCACTTCCTTCAGTTTCCATGGTTTTATGAAGATTCTTTAAAAACTCTCAGTTTTACAGCTGTTACTATACAGTAGTGGCAGGTTTTGGAATGCAGGCATGCTAGCTCATCCTTCCACATTAGCCTGAAGGATCCAAGTAGTCCTCAGCCTTCAGGACACCTAATACTCTTAAAGCAGCTTTTCCAGATACCTTTTTGTACTTCCATTGCCCAAATTAACCTTGATAAAATGTTTCCATGCCTACTGCAGTACTCTTCAAATGGTCTCATTCACAGAGAGTAGCTTATGTGAATGGAGGTTTCCAATTCTGAATAACTGTAGATTCTCAAGCACACCTCAGGATCATCTGTATGCCATAGAAAAGTTGTCACTTCAGGCAGAGACACTACTCGTGCCCTGCCAGTAATGAAGTATGAGACATATACCCAAAAAGATAAAGAGGCTATAGAGAAAAAAGGAAAAAATGTTAAGGCGGGAAAAATGGCAGCTGAGATCTGTCAAGAAAATTAAGCATGGCAAGTGGGATGCACTGGATTGATATACCACAAGTCGAAGACAAAAGTGATTCAGTAGATTTGAATGCACTCTATAAAAGCAGTGCAGTAGTTTTGAGGTTTATGGATGAAGAAACAGAAGACATTAATTCTGAAAGAAAAACAGATGCAAATGCAAAGCTTGGTCTTCTTTAAAGACTGTTTCTTCACTGTATTTATTAATGAGCTTGAAATAAACAAAAGCAGTTTATTTTATATCAGAGTTTTCATTTTCAAAATTTCATTTATAAAAATTAAAGGCACATTTTCAGGTACTGGAAACAAAACATAAAAGCTTGAACTGGTATAGAAGCAACCACTTCATTCCACAGCAGAAGCCAACAGAAACTTCATTTTTAGATTCCTGAAGTTTCTAAAGATACCCTAGAGGGTTTGGAAAATCCTTTCCTGGACCAAACCTTGGCATCCCAATTTGGCCACCCAGCATCTGTGGACTTTTATGACACTTCTGTTCTAATGAGCTGTGAACTTTAATTCTCCTTCTCTAAGATACATTTTAATAAGCACAACTAATTGAATGAATTTGTAGACAGTTAATAGGGTTGGGTTTTTAAATTGCAATAAAACAGGACATAAACCTACATTTTCTGTATGCTATTTGTGACTTAACAGAAATATTGAACTTTTGAATTATTGGTCTCATGAATTTGTAGTGAATGAGATGTTATTGAAAAACTATTAATGCTGCTTTGTAAATAGCCCTCATGATACTATTTAGCCTTTAGTGGCTACATTAAAGCTGCAAGATCAACTGTAAATCTTCCATTCTCTACCTTCTATTTAAAAAACCTTCTTTTTTGTTCTTCAGCCAAAGATATTCTGGTTCAAGAACAAAATGGATCTCTCTGGGGATGCCAAATACCGCATGTTCAGTAAGCAGGGGGTGTTGACCCTGGAGATCCGGAAACCCACTCCCTTTGACGGTGGCATTTACACCTGTAAAGCTGTGAACGAGTGTGGTGAAGCTGAAATAGAGTGCAGACTGGATGTCAGAGGTAATCAGATTAATCCTATGGATAACCCCAACATTACAATGAAGAAAGAGTAATGGGTAGTTAAAAGAAAATAAAATCATAGTTCCCCTTTATCTAACCCTGACTTTTTGGGTGATATATAAAAAGTTTGTTAATTACATGCACCAGCAAGGCTTTATTTTTCATTCTAAAGTGTTATGATAGAATTAGGTTACTTGCTAGGTAATACAGGTCTGATGTACAATTATTGCACTTCTGACTCTATATTCCTAGAGCAGGTACTCAGCAGTGGAAGAGGGAGGTCTATCTACAAACACTGCATTGAGGATAACTTTATTAGACTTTGTGCTTATTCTGTAACTGAAGGGTTTAAATCAAGTCATTGGCTATTAGATATATGCAAAAGGTGCATCACAAACATTTTTGGAACACTGAAAAATTATTTTGTTAGTCAAAAGGGCTAGGAACAAAAGTCACATGTTTATTACACAATTAAAAAAAATCAAATATTAAATATTTTTGGTACAGCTGCCAATAAGGTATATATTTATCAATACAAATGCATGTAGCACTACTTTAAGTGCTCAAACCCAGCAAAAGCTGCAAAAGTGACCTACATAACAGTAATTGATGGAAATCCATTTTCAGCACAGCAAGCCTGAAGGTATTTCTACACAGCACTGAGTTGAATATTTGACTCAGTGCTAAATCAGGAATGTGCATCCAGTGTACCTTGCAGTGCTGGTTGCCAATACCTTCAGGGCTCAAAGATTAATTTTATCATCATCTGAAGCTTGCTTTAGGAACATTAAGACTTCTTAGAATCATCAGATAAAAGCAACTACAAGAGAGCATCCATATTTCACCTTCAGTACCAAGTCTCAATTTAAAATTAGCATCCTTTAATGTCTGATAATATCTTCATTTTTTTTTCATTCTCCAGCACCACAGTAAAACTCTGAATCTCAGTTTATCAGCAAGTCAAGGTAAGAATCAAAATAATTCAGTTGAAAAAAGGAGCAATGACTGTTTGAGTAGATATATGAATAAACAATCATTAGATATTCATGGTAGAGACTTTTTAGAATGTTTATACTGTGGGTGGGGGTATGTGTGTTTGTTTTGATTTCTGTTTGTTTTTTCAATAGTCGGTATTTCATGGGTCTCCACCTTTAATACACTATGCCAGTGTAAAAATCTGTAGGAATACTTTGTTGTCCTTTTTTCTTAACTGACTACAAGCACTCCCTCTAAGAGACTGTTATTTATTAAAGTAGGCCTAACTAATATCGATAATCTTGCTTCAACAAAGAAAGAGTAGTTAAAATTTAAATGCATCTAGAAGTGAAAATGTTCATTTAAAGAATGAAGTAGTATAATAGCAATCAGGTGATGTATTTGACAATAAATCCTTCTCCCCATTCTCTGTCTCAGCATTAGAGTGGAACTTGAAAAGAAGAAAAGTGAAGAAAGTGATGAAACATAATTTCTGCTCATTTAGGAGTCCTGCTCACCTTAGAAGTCACTTAATACACATGTACAAGGAGGCAGCAGTGTCTTGTAATGTCCTGCTTACTTGGTGTGTTTTCAGACAATATTCCCTCTTTTCATGTACCTGTTGTAGCTATATTGCCGTTGTTTCCACATGAAGAAATTGAAAGAAATCAAGATGAAACTTTTCCCCCATTACATACATAAAATATGTATTAAAAAAATAGTAAAATTGTGTAAAAATGAAAAAACCCTAGTCTTCTCCTAATGTCTGAAACAAGCATAAATTCTCCAACTCTACTGTTCACTCCATTTCCTCTTTGCAGAACTCTGACATTCTTCCTAAGAAACAAGTAGCTCAGAATAATGAAGCAGTAAGATATTATTTACAGTGTTTAATCATTATCCTCTTCTCTGTACAACAGAATGTAACTTTCATTCCTACTGTTTTTACTGTCAGTGAGTGCTTGAAATATCCACTGCTTGATATTTCTGCTTGAAATATCCGAGCAGAACTGTGCCCAAAACCCACCATTTGGGAACCACTGGCTACAGCTACTGTTCTGCTTTTTATAGAAAATAATTTCTTTGATAATCACTCACTACTTGTTGTCTAGCTTTTAAAAAGACACCAGCACAGAATTCAAGTTATTAGGTGGTTTTTGCTACCAACCAGAGACATCACATGAATCTGCAAGGATAATTTTGCACGTCAGATGAAACAGTGAAAATTCTAGCAAGGAAGATTATTTGCACGTAAATAAAAAATTTTAAAGCAAAAGCTTGGAATGAATGTAATAAACTTATGGTCATAACTCTCACTGAGGGTTTGTGAAAGGCTATGAGTGATATATAAGCCTTTTTGCAGATGATTTTGCCTAAGCAAATGGCACAATAGCATTTCTAGCTCCTCACCTACAAGCCTGAAGAGCATTTCGGGTAGGTTTTTTCCAGACCTGCGGTAGTTGATAGTTTCTGGCTGGAAAGTACTTTTTAATGATCACAGTACAAGAGACAGTGGGAAGATGATAGTAATCCAGGCAGCATTGCCTTTTGGAAGAATCTACACAAAGGAACTGAAGTAATACTCCTCCCCTGCCTCCAACACACCACTTGGGATGGCAAAGCATGTCTGACACAGCGTGTTAGTTGTATTAAACAAGCAAAGACATCTTCATAATAAAAGCACTGATGGTCATGAAATGTGTATTTTGGTTATTTCATTATGATATCAGAACAAAAAAGGATACCCTCTAAAACCAAAGCCAACTTATTCCAGGCTAACACTTGTCTGTTGCACATTGTTATTACTCAACAAATAAATAAAATTTAAAAAGGAAAATATGCAGCCAGGTTTACATTGTTTTGTGCTTACATTTTCTGAGCAATGCTATTACTTAAAAAATAAGGCACATACCATGAATAAAAGAGATGATCCATATTCTGAAGAACCTATGACCAGAATGCAGTGGACCAAGAGGACCATCCCAGCCTCTGTGGGACAATGTGTATTGCAAAGCAGTGACTGAATTGCAATAGTTGGAGCCTAATTCCACAGGGCCTTCTATGCTGCACTAGAAAAGCACAAAATTTCAACATTTCCAATGACAATGAGCCAAATGCAAATCCAAAGCACTACAAAAAAGAAGCACTAACTCTACTTAGGTTCCTAAAAAGTCTTCATACAAATGTGAATTCTGAATTCCAAATGCTAACCACTCCTCACACTGAAAAGATGAAAAGGGGGAAGGTGCACCTGCAAAGGCTCAATTTCCTGTAATTATTTCTAGAAAGCTCTTCATAAAATGGTAGGTGTTTATTGATGTTTTGCCAGCATATAATACTGTCATTTATCTGTTCCATGGCTGACACAGATCCTAAAAGTAGAGTCGCTAATCACCCATTAATTCCATGCTGGTAATAAATAAATGATTAAGTAAATAACCTTCATCCCAATCTGATTAAAACCACATACACTGAGAAGCTTCTCCCAAACCTACCTGCTTAAGAACAACACAGTGTCTCCCAATTTTTCCCCATCACACCTGAAAGACTACTTGATGAAATATAGTTTATGCTATCATTTCCTGGGTGAGATCTCCTCTGATGTAAAATCAGATGGCCTTATCTCTAAATGCCGTGGCAAATATTCTTACCTTGCGGTCGTTTAATACTGTTAGGAGTGTGCAAGGTAAATTCAATAGTAAAAGAAAAAGTTAACACAGGTCATAAAGTTTAAAAATTCCTACATGGCAGCATTCTCTTTTAGCACATTAAGTGCCTTTCATAGCTGGCAGCAATTACTTTCAAAAACAGCAGTCCTACTGAAGTCCTTCCAGAAGTTTTCCCCACCAAGATAAGAAAAATCTGTTATTGCTTCAAGTAAAAGGACCCTTCCATGTGAAAAGTATATGTAACTTAGACAAACATAACCTCTTCAGGCTGGTTATTTCTATCCAGTTGGATGTGGAACTGATTGTAACTTTTGATGCTTCCACAATTTCCATTTAAATCCTACCAATTCAGGCTGCTGGCTGCCTGTTCAGTGTACATGCCTTTCCTTCAGGCTATGAGCTATATACCAGATGGAGATATTTGGATGATTTGAATTAACATACATAAGACTCCTCTGAAGCACCAGGGTGTTGCAGAGCATTACTAAAGCCCAGTGCTTCACTTGAGCTAAGAAACATCAACTCTAAAATATTATGACAAGAAAAAGCACTTCCAGTACTCCTACTAGCCCAGTTCTCTCAGGGTGGCATTACCTGCCAAATAAACCCTCTGCTGACACTTTAGCCTAGGACAGCACACATTTCACACCACAGCATCAATTCTTTTGTTTCATTCAGGTTTTCAGCACTGCTGTGTAAATACTCTAAGTAAACAATATTTACTTGCTCCTGGCAGTGGGAAGCTTCATGTAATACTCTTCATAAAAGCCACCAGCTGGAATTGAACTGTTAAATGCAAACAAACCTTATTTAAGCACCTTGTTTCCTTGAGATTGCCTTAGTCCACAAATCCTAACCATTACTCTGTGAGCAAATAATGATAGCAAAATGAGTTAATGGTTGACCATTACTTCTTAAAATAAAAATGAAAAGAGCCAAAGAGCTTCATCCTGCTGCAGCACCAGCTCCCCCCTTCAGTGCCAGGAGCTTCCCCACCCACTCGTCAGCTCTTGGTTTGAGAGATTGTTGCTCAGACCTGTAAGGCCCGAAGAAAATCTCTCCAAATTGTGGTGTGAGCATAGCGGATTAAGGTAAAGCTGCTGGGTTTCCTCCTTTTCCTCTTCAGAGAGCTTATACAGAAGCTGTCAAAGGCTGTGTGGGAGTTAACTGATGGTCCCCCATGGAGATAATTATTTTTTCCTATTAACAAATAAGTAGTAGATCAGTTGAAGCTAAAGAAGGAAATTACAGTTATGTCCATGCAGAAGTCATGACAATGACTGTTTGGCAGAGCTTCTCAAGTTGCAGCCTATTCTGTATTCTGCTATCATAGATCCGTGACTATTACTTTAAAACTAGCAGGCATATCTGTGGTAACAGCTGCAGAATAAAAATGACTCTTGTTTCTTTCCTGAGCCTTAGTTTTCTGACTGGTTAATAAAAATGTCAGGAGTATTTCATTCCCAAGTCACTGTAAATCCAAGTATATGCTCTAGTACTAAAGCTATTCTTGCAGAAAGGGTGCCAACTCCTAATGTATTTTTATACCATCCACAATGCAGGTGAATATTTGTGTGTCCAAGGAAGGGTAACCTGTGTAATAAGAAGCTATGTTTCCATTAATGTGTGTTGTCACCAGTTAGGTACTAATGCATTTTATTTACCTATCCCAATTATGGTTAATTACTGCACTCAATGCTTGTAACTGACAGTGCACTAGCAGTTATGCAGATACAAACATTCTAAAATGAAAGAGTCCTAAATTTTCCACACATTCACATATTTGCTAATAAACCATTGCTTGGAAGAGCATTCTACTGTTAGGCAGAAACGAGTATAAAACAGAGAAAACTACTTGCATTCAGTAGTAGCATGTTTGGAAAAATCTTGCTTCCCTTAGTAGCTTCTAAATTCTGAGCCTTGTCTTTGATGGATTGTTTTGGATCACATCAGTCAATGCATGACCTGATTTTAGCAAAAGCTGATGGTACAGATGATGACCTAGGTGATCTAGATGACCTTCAAAGATCCCTTCCAACCCAAACTGTTCTATGATTCTATTATCCTTAAGCAGCTTTGCTGCCTAAGTTACAGTACTTATGTGTACAGTGGGGTGAAATGCAAATTAAAGTGATTGAGTTCAAATTGTCCCAATGTTTATTAAAAGTGCCTCACCTGTCTTGAGATTATCTCTTTCTCTCTGTAACAGGGAACACTTATCTTTACCAACCTTTTCAGATTTTTCTAGGTTTATTATATCAAATTATATATAAAAATTCAATTCTACTCGTTGAAAATTACAGTGAGAGAGCAAGAGGTTCCTATATTTTATTTTAACAAATTTTTCAATGCAGGGCATGCCAGACATTTAAAGATACCCTCAGTACATCTCACCTGCCAGTTTCATTCCTTATGAGCAAGGATTATTGTTCTAGCTATTTCAAGAGAGATCTACAATTGAGTAGAATGAATGAAAACACAAGAAAATATTAGTTGGAAGAACTTTTTCCTTCATTTAATCATACAGTGGCCATTCAAATGAGAGCAGCAAGAGAAAAGACTTTTCTGCAAGTCAGAAAATTCATTTATGTTGCTTTGAGCCCAGAATTACTTTGAAACAAAATCTTTGTATGTATTTAGGAGAGAAGTTTGTCACTAACATGTCATCTTGGAGCAGGTTTGTAACTACAAGCTGTTCCTGTCTCCTTACAAATGAATTTTATAAGAACAGTCTGCTGAGATTAAAAATAGCCCCACTGATACCTTTCAAGTGCTTCCCAAGAAGAGAACTCTGTTTCAGGGAAACAAAAGCTGTCATAGAGATATCCTTTACTTGTCATTGGGCAGGGTCCCCACCGCAGTCTGCATAAGCAACACGTCCTAAACAGCTTGAAGTGGTGAAAGTTTAAAAGAAACAGATAAGAACAGCCTCACTTACTAGGTCCAGATATGGAAAAAATAGTCAAGCATCTGCTTTCTGTGCCAGACAGAAATGTTGGCAATACAGCCCTGAAAGCACAGATAACAGTCATAGTTACCAACACATTTCAGTCATAATTGTGTATTAGGACAGCTGCACCAAAGATAAATAATCTAAAAAAGTGACTAATCTAAAATATATAAAATATCAGTGGATATGCCAATGTGAAATAAAAAGAAGTGGTAAGTGTGCTCCCTTTTTCTTCTTAACCGTGGATAGTCTGAACATGATTTTGTGTTCTTTATAATTTATTTAGCAAACATAAACAATATCATACATACTTTCCAGTGTTTTGCTTGGAAGTATAAATTGTGGGACCCAAATACAAGAACCCAGATTGTTGATGAATACAATTTAACCTTCACTAAGGCTGTTCTATGAGTCTAGTAATTCCAATATTAAGCTAACAATGCTTATAATTGCCCCAGCAAGCCAGATCTGTTCCAGGAAATTATGATCACAAAAAGACTAAGTATCAATACAACTCTCAAATACACTTTCGTTATTTACTTACAGTTTTCATATACCAAGAAAAAAATGGCCAAAAAATCCAAGCTTCTCTTCTGCTTTGTAGGTTAGGTCATTGTATATGCTGCCTGAAAAGAAAACCCCAAGTATAATAGATTTTGATCATAGGAAAGTCCTCAGAAATTTCTGCCTGAAAATGGGACTCGTTCTTCCTCCCTGGTATAAGGGGGATAACAGGATTGTGTATTTACAAAGCATTTGCTTTTATGATTTTTGTTTCCTACAGTACTGAAAAACTTTAAAAATTTATTCAGTTTGTTAGGTTACAAGTCTGGTTTAGACAAATTTATTTCTTTTCAATATCAGATTAAATGGTTGAGCCATTTCTAACAAGGAGTGTTAGGGAAGAGCTGCTGCTGGCAGCTATCACTGAACAGCAGCACTAAGACTGGAAGCCTTTTCCCTTCCCTCTGCAGCACTCTTCAGCACTCTACCAAAAATAACTTGATTTAAATGCAAGAGGAGTAAGCATGGAATAAGGCTGAGAATGAAGGATGATGACAGAGCACTTGGTAAGAACAGGAGGGAGGAATGAGACTATGACAGGAAGCTGGAAAGGGGCAGAGACTGGTTGAGCAGGTGACTGGGAAGAGCCTAAGTCTGAACTGCGTGGGCAAAGAGTCTGGGAGATGATGATGGTCACGGAGGCAAGAAGAATGTATGAAAAAACCTACAGAGAAACATACAGAGATGATCTGATGGGAAATTGAGGCGCAGAGCTGAGCCTGACTGGCTGAAGAGAGCGTAGGCCAAGGATGTGTGAGGCAACAGAGAGGAATCCAAGCAGGGCAACGTGTGAAAGAGGAAAGTGCTTTGAGAGCCAGAGCCCTGTGGATACACTGGTACTCACCGGAGTTAATATGAGAACCTGAAAAGGCAAAAACGAGTGGAAAGAATGAAAATACAGAACCAGAGTTTTCATATACTTGAAGGAAGCAACTATTTAGAGTTTTACTGGTGTTTTTCCTGCCACCGTTTGTTCCTTTTTATATAGAGCTATTTTGGGAGATGGGGATTTCTATTTCTATGTAGGTTCCTAAACCACGTTTATCACTATAGTAACTGTTGCAAATAGAAGCAGGACTGCTTGCCCTTGGCTGACATATATATGTTTCTTTGTTGGACTGATGCTTTAAAACAAAATCAATCAATGCTAGAACTACAATGGTGCAGAAGTTTCAAAACACTGTACACCTGTAAACAGAAAGCTAACTTAGGATTTTACTAACCTTGGTATAAACACTGAGCTCATTTTTACGATATCTGAGTACAGTACCTGCCTGAAAGAGGTCCTCTCTAAGCCTGGCATGCACTCAACTGCACTCAAACCTCCCTTGTCACCAACATCCATTTAAACCTTCAGACACAGTGCTGGAAAGAGGGGTCCCATACCCACTATTACTTAAAGCTTCATCACATTTCTACTTTTTTAGTGAAACGGCCACACTGGGAATGGCTGTGGAATCTCAAAGCTGTTGCTCACACTGAACATCTCCCAAGGGCATCACAGGTTAGGGCTCTGTGCAAAGCCTTAACCACCAGCACTGGCAAAGTCACCACTCAGCTGCCTGGGAATGTCCCGCCCTTGTGACAAGCAGATGCCTCTGGCTGAACTGTGACTTCTGGAACAGCAAGAAGGTCTTTGGCACTGCTTTTGTATGGCAAGGTGCTTTACACAAAGCTGTTGCTTCTTGGTCCCAATTCCCACTTCTTCTGGAGCTCAGAGATGTTTCGTTTCATCAACACATGGCTTGTCTAAGAGCAGTGACTTGGAGTTTGTAAATACCACTGGAGTTAGAGTCAAGCAGAAACCATTTTTCTCCCAGAAGGAAGATCTTGTCTCAGAGGCAACATCATCTGACTTTCATCCCTTTGGCAATCAAGGGAAACCGGGGTGTAAATACTGCTCTTTGTGAGAAGCTTAGCTTCTATTTTCTGCCTAATTCTGAATTCAGTGATAACAGGAGCCTAGGCCTGACACTGGGGCAAGCAGCTGATTTGTTTCCATTGCAGGCAACTGCACCCTTATTAGAAACACACTCTGAGAGCCAAAAGCCCTCTTCTGGCATAAGCAGCATCATTCTAGAAATATCTTCAATATTTTTGCAACATAAAGGTTCCTAAGGCTTATAATCACAGCCAATTTTCCCATCCGCTTTGATTCCTAAGATAGAACTTTAGTTGGAATTGCAGTTCTTAATGACCTACATTTACTAGCAATTGAGCTTTTAAATACCCAGATGAATATTTCATCTTACTCTGCTATCCTGAAAGTGTTAAAATAGGAGGGTAGGGGTTATCTGAAGCTAGGAATCAGGGTGTAGGAAATTTTTACAACAGTTTTCTTAAAGTAATGAACTCTTTCCTTCAACAGACCTTCAAAAAGCTTTTTCCAGATGTATCTTTAACAAATATCACTTAGTAAGTACCAGTGCTGTGACACTCACTGATGCTTAAACTTACAACCTTTAAAATGTGGATCCACTCATATTAGAAGTGGACACTGCATTGACAAATACAACAAGGGCATTTTGGAACATCACAATGAAGATCTGATAACCAAAACAGAGATAAATTAGTAACTTAGGTTCCACTTTGAAAACTGCCAGGAAGACTACACACAAATTCCGATATTTGCAGAGAACACTTAAATCCATCATTTTGAAAACCAGCTTCCACAATCAAGCAGAAAAAGAAACCTGTTCAGCCATAAGGAAGTTTTAAAGCAAGTTTATGTTCTTTGTCACATTTGTGTAAGTGCCTTGGAAATAACACAAGCGTTAAAATAAAAAGGTTGCAATTCTGAAATTCTTAAAAACTAAGACACAGGCTCCTCCTAGTGGTAAAATCGCAGGAATTATTCTTTCTGTATTAAGAAAATTCTAGCACCATTTTCAGTTATCAATTAGTCTCAGTTAGCCTTCCATTTGGTTCTGGAAAGTTTAGAGGCCTCTAAGTTCTTAACTGTTGCCAAGGAACTGTTACCTAAATATCAAAATGAGTGGGACATAACTAAAAACACTTGCAAATCACTGTAACTATTTTTTTCCTCCAAAATAAAGTTTATCTACCTCTTAGTGCTTCGGAGTGATGGAGTGGAAAGGACGGAAGACTGTATTCCAAAAAATTTATGCTTTTGTACCAATTTAAAATCCAACTTGCATTTGTATTTGTTATCCAAAGAGCAGCACTGGGCATTTAGTAGTGGACACTCTGCACAGCATGCCTTTGGCTCAGATGAATATGCTACACCCCCAACATCAAGTACGAGAAAGATTCTACATACTTCAAAAATGTCTTCAATTTTGAAGCCAAGTCAGTTGCTCTCACCTAAAGAGCAGAAGCCCAGTGTCAGTGCAGTTGCTGAGCTTGTCACTAATTCATCCCAGCCATGGAACAGCAAGAACTATATTTAGCCACACTTGTTCCTCAAAACAAATTCTGTCAAAAGGGACAGAGGGCCATTTTTATCATCAGGTCCTTTAAAAGTCTTATTCTGCACTGAAGTTTCTCATCAGCCTAAAGCAGATAGCAGCTTATGTAACTTAAAAAGGAGCTGTACATAGTAAATGATGTTGTGCATTTAACAATCTTCCCCCTATAATTTTAAGTTGTTTGATTATGTTAATAGGCCTACTAACATACTTGCAATCTAAAAATTGAAATTGTCTACCTGAGTGGGACGCAGCATTGCATAAATGGAACCCTTATCGTAGACCAAAGTCCTTTCAGTCTTAACTGTACTTGAAATACAGTAGTATGCAGAAAACTACAACTGCTAAAAATTCAGATACTGCTGTAAGAAAATTTATGGTCTCAGAAGACTAAAGAAAGAAAAATAATTCAAACCAGGCTAATTTCATTATTTGCCTATTTCAATTTTGCTTTTATGTCACAAAAGGATGAAAAATCCTTTACATGCCACTTCTGCTTGCAAGCATGCAAAAAAAATTTCCGTATTTCAGATGTGTCTGTTTTACCTGTTCATGTTTTTCGAACCCTTCTGTTTTAACGACAAATGACACAGATGTTGTGTTAGAAGCAAAAAGACCTCCAAATTATTTAAAACTGCTTATGTCGAAAGAAATTTAGATCGTCCATTTAGAGTCTTCTCTTTTCCACTATTTCATGTATGTGTATGGTGTATTCTGTATATAATTACTTTTGTTTTAGAATAACAAATGATAGAAAAGCACAGGAGGATGAAAACTAGATGCTGGTTGAATGACATTTTATTTTCACATTCAGAGAGCTGTACAGTTTCTATAAATAGATGTGATACTATAATATTTACATCATCCTCACCCATACTAGTATATTCCATTTAAAATGGTAGATACCCTGACCAAGCCAAAACAGGGTTACTCCTGGGTGCATTTAGTCAGAATTCTATGTCAAAACATACAATACATCAGTTTGTATAAGAGCAATTTCTCCTGGTATTTTACATGTAACATTATTTTCTCTAGACAGTCTCACCTTCCAGCATCCTAAGAGCTTTCCAGACAAGTGCAGTACAGTTCAAGAATGAAAATAGGATGCAAAAAAACCCATTCATATCCAGCCTATTTAAAATAAGGAATGTGATGGATAGTTTTAACTATGTGAGTTTCATTATACATAAACACAATATTTTCAGGATCCCTTCATATACAGGTACAAATTGAAAAAAAAATAAAAAGCAATAGCTTAACAGTTTTGGAGACAGCAAAATCCTCTGGGCTTCTGAACATGTTCTGCAGATTTCTGTACTGTGCTTCTGCCAGTAATGTTTCCAAGTTTTACACTGCCTTATTCATTTTCTAATCCCTGTGATTCACTGCTGTGGGGAGTGCTTATTTGCATCTGTTAACTCTGCTGCTGGGGTAACTACAAATGCTACCTAAACTCCCATTTCAAAATCCACACAACCCATGAAGCGTTGAGGTTTTTCACACTATACTACCTTCAAAGTTTCTCTCTCCACTTCTTTTCCCACTCGAGAAGCAGTCATCTCCACAGATGGACCATTTAAATAACCAAACTTCAACTGTCACATGATATTTTAAGACTATGACAGCTAAATTGTTCATCTCTACCAAAAGGGACTGTAAAACTAT
The DNA here is from genome assembly GCA_013399195.1 of Dicrurus megarhynchus. Lineage (NCBI taxonomy): Eukaryota > Metazoa > Chordata > Aves > Passeriformes > Dicruridae > Dicrurus > Dicrurus megarhynchus. The sequence goes on from VXAD01013454.1 coordinate 394,644, forward strand.
GTGACAGGAACTCCGTGTTGGTAATTAAAAATGAACAACACAGAAGGAAAACAACAAAAACACAACATTGAAACAACATACAGGACCAGACTGCTTCCACTGCACACATACCAGAAAATCTGAAAGCAGAAGCCTGCAGTTGTAAAGTGATTAAATTGTAACAAGTATCACTAGAACAAAAAACAACCAAACTCAAGCTGGTAGTCATCTTAACAAAAAGGAATTCCAATGGAATGTCCAGAGTAAGTCACTCACAGCTGGATGCAGATGCTCAAAACTGTCTGATAAAAAGCTCATTTTAAAACTCCATTAAGGATGAATTCAGAAGGAGACTGAACAGGGAAGGCTTAGGTTTTTCTATGGGGAAAGACTTGCAGGGTCATACATAAATAATCAAGTTCTCATAAAAGACAGAAAGTGAGCTCCAGTAACTGCAGTAAAACTTGGAGTACTGCATATCAGTGTGCCAAAGGGTAGATATTTCCAAATATCATGATCAACTGGAAACTGGTCGAGGTGGTTTGCTTTTGTTTTCTGCCTCTTTTCCACGAATTGCAGCCACATAAGAGAAGAGACACAGCACGGAGTAGCAGATCTCATGAGCCTACAAGAATTTAGAAAAAGAGATACTGAAATTCAGATTAAGTGTTTTACAAAAGCCATTGTACATTTGTATTTTCCTGCATGTCTTCCTTCATGGGACAACTACTCTGGCTACAGACAAAATCAGGAAAATGTGTCCCCTACAACCTTCTAACTGAGATGGGTAGAGAAGAAGAGTCATATAACAAACTAAAAAATTCCTTCGGGATAAAAACATTAGTTGCTTAACAGTATGATTTGATAATTTTTAAGAACAGAATTTTTCTATGCTAAGCTAGGAATTTGGCCATCTGGCTTTAGAAAAACCATTCTGCATATTTGCTTTTGGTCTGTTGTATGAAATTACAAGACATTTTCTGGAAGGGGTTGAAAGAGCTAACTAAAGAGAGGGTTTCACATAGCACTACCAAGTTTTACAATTATTTAACTGATTACCTGTGCTATTATTTAACCAAAAATCCTCTTTACCATGTGACTAGCAGCACAATTCAGTGAAGGTAAGACTTAGACTTAATTTATATACTAGTTCTCCTACCAGCTATTCTGGTGATGTTAAAAATTCTTGTCCTGTAAACTGACATTTAAAATTTTTGTAAAGGTAATAAGCATAACAACATGTTTTGCTGTATTATGGTACAAGCTAAAACACTTCCATAAAATACTTTTTTTTCCATTGAACTGGCTTTTCTTACTAACAGATACAGCTATTTGCTTCTTAAACTACATATATTCTAAAGCATTTTGTTCTAAAACATTTCCAGCTTCTTCAAATAATTCTGCTCTCTCTTCTCTTGAAGGACCGAGTTTCCATGAAATCACCAAATGTGCACACCACACTTCAGACATAAACTGAAGAAATTTCACTTCTGATGATAATCATTTGTTTCTATTTCTTCCTCATAAGTGCGCATAAGCCTGATCATGTATGAAAGTGCTAAGTATCGTTATCAACTGCTGGTGTTCACAAAAATGTTACAAAAACTGAACATTAAACCTCAACAAGAACTCATCTATACAGCAAGAATCAGTACTTTCACTGTTCTCTCACAACTCATTGCTCATGAGGGAATGGGAATTTGTCATAAACTGCTAACAATCATTTTATTCCTAGGAAGTAGTCTCCCTTTCCATCGGTTCTATGGATTAAGGATTGTGTCCTGCACTGTCTTAAAATTAACAGTTCCACCAGTTCTTATTGTGTTAAAGTTCAATGCCAAATTTGCTACCTTGCATCTTTATCTGTCTTAAAAAAGGAGACAGTGTGTTCTGCACTACTGGGGAGTTCCTCTGATTTCATAGATACAACAATCACTGAGGTTTTTTGTCTCCCCCTAATGAAAACATCATGAAGAGCAGCTGGTGTTTCACTGTAAATCCTGCAGTCTCAATGGAATTCTTTTCTCCACATGAAATTGTAAAGATACATCCTCTAGAGAACCACCAGAGGCATCACAGTTGACTCACCATTGGCGTCTTGTACTTGTGGCTCACCACTTCTTTAGTTTCAGGAACTAAAACCGGACGGGCAAGAGACAAAACAAAAAGTTCAAAAAACGAGAGGCAAATGGGAAAGAAATAGCACAACGTTCCCATGGGAAAGGGAAGGGATGCAGACAGACAGCAGGTGCAGGTACAGGGCACCCCACTATCCCTCACTTCTACATACTTTTACTTCTTTTCATTTACGTTAAAGATACTGGTAATGTCATGATAAATTACTCAAGCTGGCAAAAATTTTCACTGCCTCTGTTTGGCACAGCAGATATTTGATGGTTCTTAGAGACTCCGGCTTTTCTCATACTACTTGTTTCTGCTAGACAGTAAAAATAATGAAAAAATATGCTTAATGACAAAATATGTCCAATGTCTACTACAATAAAACATAACCCAAAAATTCCAGAGGAATTTGTCACTATATGAGTCCCAAAGATTTTACCCTTGAGATGTTTGAATCCTTCTCTGCTGAATAACAGATCTCAAAAGAACTGTTGGACACTGTATAGTAAGCTAGTGAAACCTGGGGGAAAAAAAAAGGAGCTGAGGGAGAAAATTTTCTTAACTGGAAGACTGTTTTCCAGCTCTATTTTAAGTTTCTCAAGATATTCTTTCTCCTGTATAGGATGTGTGTGATGGTATTTACTTGACATACTGAAAACATTCATAGTTTTTGAATGAGTTGCCTTGAAATAAAATGCTGACACAGTGACACATATTCTTAAAATACCAGGCTGGTTGGTTTATGAAAACCTTTACATAAAAAGAGGATTAGGGCACTCATGAAAAAAATCTATTATCCAGAAAATCTGACCTTGTTCCCTTGCACTGCCTCAAACTGATAGAAAGAAAACTGGCGTAATATAGCTAAAGGAAATTTGTCTTTTGTTCTCATTGTGGAATGCATAAAAAAGCAAACTGCAACCATCCCATTTATGTGCAGTGCATCTGAGCTGTGCCTTTGGCCTGTACTTGGTCTGCAAATGTTGTGAACAGATACCATGGGAAATCACCAGAAGAAAACAAAGACCACACTAGAACATACAATTGGCAAATTTTAAATGTTAAGATCAGGGGAATACCACAACCAACTCTGAATACTTCCGTTCCAGAATAGCTGGAATTTGCCATGAAATTTCTGTGTCACAACAAAAGAATTTAGAAGAAGCAGTACAGAAATTATGCAAAACCAAATCATTCCAGGTTCATAGAGGAAGGATAAATGTTTTATTACACATAGTACTAGTGACAAGAAAAGAAACAGAGGCAGATGAGTTCAGTATGAAGAACCAGGAAAAGTCCACAACAAAACCTATCCATGCAGATGTCATCTCTTCAACTATGGTATGACACGGCTAAACGCTGGAGAGGGAGACGGATCACACTCTAAGGGGCCAAGAGTAGGCAGTGCAGACTGGGTTTGAGAAAGTTCTCAAATGCAAACCAGTACCTACTACTTCTCATATGTCATGGTATTGTCATTCTTGAAAAAAATCTACTGAAAAGTACAGAATATGATGGTAAAAAGTAATGTAATATTTTTATTTTTCAACTCTCACTCTCCTTGGAGTTGGCAGTTGCATTAAGGGTTGAGAAACAAGGGAAGTGCACACCCAGGCTGCACTGCCCCACTGATACCAGAGACTAAAGCTGGGGAGATAAGGAGGTGCACATCCAAGCTACCTTACCCGTTGGCACCAGATGTTCCAAATTAATTCCATGTCACCAGGGAATAAAGGTGGGAGTGAGGCTGGTGCACAGCCAAATAGGGTAGGACTTTTACAGCTGTGTAAGTCTCACTGCCCACTGGATAACATACAACTGTTCATATACTCTTCAAAAAGCAGGAAGGGAAAGCTGTAAGGACCTTGTACCACGAGGGAAGGAGAGAAGGGAAGCTGTAAAGTCCTGTATCATAACTGAGAATAGGAAGAGAGGGAACAGGAGAGCAGCTAGGCAAGGTACTGTCTCTCCACTTCACAGTAAGTTGCCTCGTCTTTACTTAAAGTACTCCTTCACAGTCCTTCCAATGCAGAAAATTCTCCTGAGAGGACTGAGTTAGGAAGATTAAGAAGAGTGCATTTGCATTTACACACACAGAAGTCAAAGCACTACCACTGCAGAATACAAAGAAAAAAGAAGAAAGGAAGAAAGAAATTGCCCTCCCACAAAANCCCCCCGACAACAAGAAAAATAACCCAAAGAAAAGACCAAAGCCTTCAAAGATTCAAGCCTCAAACTGAGAGATCAGCACTTTTCTTCTAACATCAAAAGTTATTCCTGATGCTCTTGAACTGAGTAGATAAAGGAAGTAAATTATTAAGCACCATCCTGCAGCTTTTGGTCCTGTAAATGAAAATATGGTGCTACCACAAAATGAGTTTAGGGGACATCACTTTACCTGCTGGAGAATGAAGGTTTTCATAGCAGCAGCGGTGAAGGGGCCACAGTAAAGTAAAGCACATGTACACAGCAGTAACTCAAATTCCAGAGGGAAGAACCTTACATTTCCTCACTTACTTAAATTTACACTTTCATTTGTGGGACACAACTCCTGAACTTCTGCTTGCATCCTGCTCTGAAACCACAAGTCCAACTGTGATGCTGCCATCTAAACCCAGCATTAACACAAACAGACCTCTAATTTCCTGCTGTGCTATCACTAATTTGGAGCACTCATGCTTGGTAAAAGCAAAATCTTGCATTGAAGTATTTCCCATCAGACTGGAGTATGCACACTTACCAGACTCTACTTTTCTAAGAGCATCTACTACTTCAATATGCTCCTACTATAATAAATTTGATGGCAAGGTTCACAACATTTAACACGGCTAAATAACTTCATTCTTAAGAAGTCCAAGCAAGTTTTTGCTGAATGCTTTTAGTCGACTACTACCAAACATGTTAATTTATCTTGAACAGGACAGATTGTCACATCTTCTCACCTTTACAATTCAAAAAATAGCTCTGAGGTAGACACTAATCTCTGCATAAGAAGAAAAGTTACCTCCCCTGCAACATCCTCCTTTCTTTTTTCTTTCTCTGTATTAGCTGGATGAGCAAATTGTCAATCTCATTTGGTGCATCTAAATTGGTTCTTGTCTGTGACCTCTATTTTATGAGAGAGGATATTTTTAACTCAAGTGGTTTAATTTCTCAGTTTTTGCCTGTAGATTTCAACTCCCAGTTTATTTTTAATTACTTCTTAAAATTACCCTTTTTTAAGTTCCATATGAGAACTCCAGCTTTTGCAATAGGCCCTTGATTACAAAGTATTTTGTAAAAAAAAAAGAAGCACTTTTTCTTACATTTATTACAGATGTTACTTTGGGGCTAAATGCTGTGTTACAGAGTCACCAATACAAATTAACTAGAAATAACCAAATCAAACACTGTCCTTCTTCTTATGCAATATAAACAAACTATTAAAAGAAGTACTTTGCAAAAAAACCTCAAAAAATGATCCAAAATTAATTTCTGATCCAAGTAATTTCTTCTAAGTTAAAGATTTCAGAAGCTGAAGCCATTCTTTAAGCTGATTTTATGACTTCTGAATTCTTGTCTTTGTAAACCCATCAATAATCTTTTACTGACTTAAGAAATTTCTGTAAGTAGTAAAATAAATCACACCCATCAGCGTGAAAACATGGTATCAAAGGTTATGAACAACTAAACTATTAGAAAATTTTCATGGTTTAAATATACATATCTGATCATTTGAACTGCGAACATTTTCAAAAAATAGGAAAAAATGGTTCACAAATTCAAATCTGAAACACCTGTGAGATTTATGGTAGACAACAAGCAAACTGCAACAGTCAGAAGGGTTTTATCACTTAGAACTTTGTGTCACCCAAAGGAGACAACACACTGTCATGGACAAAGACATTAATTTCAGAAATCTCATATTAATAGTCTTCTATAATTTAGGGAAGAAGCTCTCAGCCAGAACATGCTATTCACAGTACCAAAGAACAGTAACAGTCTTGGTAATGGGAGCTGCTGATTCAGATTTTGATTAATGGCCAAAGTATGTATGCTGATGATCTACTATGGAATGTTGTAAATTTTAGCTTCTTTTTATGTTTCATACACACTCCTAAGATCTAAACAAATGTCTCAAAATGGCTGGAAGAATAAACCAATCTGGGTTTCAAGAGAAGTATGGGGATCACCCTCCCAGAGAGCTGCATCTGAAGTCACTCATTTTTTTCAGACCCTAATTAAGAATATTGTGACTGACACTAACACTGAAGAGGAACCTGAAATTTTGCCCAGACTCCGGTGTAGGCAGATATGCAACAGCAGTAACTGACCAAAACAGCACAAACTCTCTGTCCTCCTTAACCTTTACTTTTCCACTCATGCTCTTAAACAAAAATCAAAGGATAAGTAAAGTACAACCTGACAAAACAGCTTCTGCTCCATTCAACAAAATTTAAAATACACCTAGAGCAAAAAGAAAGCTTTGCAATTAACAGTAATTCTTTGTAATGAAAGCACGGTGTGTTGATAAAGATCAACTTTAAAACCTCCTTAAAAAAATGTGGTTTCTCAGATGAAAAATGAACATACCAAAGAAAATTTACACACACATCCAAATCTGGTTTTTGTTTGTTTCAGAAGACTCAGGACATTTTCTCTGTCTAATAACAAAAAGCACCTAGGTCACAAATCTTAATATGATAAAAATTAACGTGCAAATTTTTATGTAAAGTCACCCAAAGAAGAAGTCTCAGGCAACTTCTTATATGCAATCCACATTCTCTCCCACCTTCGAAATTGCAGTGCAACTCTGAATCTGAAGACTGGAAATTTGAGTTACTGCCATGTGAGTACAGACCTAATATCAAAATAATGTAATTACCAAATTCCTCCAGGACAAAGACTCCTCGCACAGTATTGCACTTTTTAATGTGATTCAGCTCTATGAAAACCTACAAAAACAGGAGGAAAAGTAACATAAAATTAGTTGGGTTTGGGGTTTTTTTAAACCAAGAATCAAAATTAAATAAAAACATCATCACAACAGATACAACCTGAAGTTTTATAGCATACACTACCAGTTCATTTACAGTTTAATATATAAATAAAGGGTGAAATAAATATTCAGAAGACAAACTTGCCACAATGCTAGAAATCAACAAAAAACTTAAAAGTGCTAAGAAGCGAAGACAGCAGAAGATGAAGTACCTTCCGCTCCTTGCAGGAGGAGAAAGCATGGAAGAGAAACGAAGGAGTTAGTAACTCTGACATATCCAACATTGCTACCCCTTCAGGCACTCAAATGAGTTATTGCAAAAAGAATACCAACACACCTGAAATACAGCAAAAGAGGGGGACGAGAATAAAGCTGGCTCCCAAATTTGGCACTGTTTGTAGCCTCTGATCCATCCCAGGTAGTTTCTGCCCCTCCATGCATCCTCCTCCAGCACAGAGGGCAGGTAAGGGGCACTATACTTCCCACCCTGATACTGATCCTCCTAACCTTATATCCAGTAGTCAAATTGAATCCAATGAGGAACCACTAACCTTTCTTCTCCCTGACAGTTCCAACTTGTAAGATTTCACTAGAGTTTATCACATACAATCTTCAGAGTTACTCTTGGAACCATCTCTTTTTAGCAGTCAGTACCAGTTTTCTGCTTTAAGCAGGATGGGAGAGTTTGGACCCTTCTCTATGGTTTGCTCACTTCACATATGGCTCTGCCAGTTGAGCAAGTCATTTAGAAAACAAACCTGCCTTAAACTCATGTTTTACATACATGAACCCCAAAAGACAAAAGCAGTTGAACTACATGATGAGGTTTTTCGGTCCAGAATGTAGATGCCAAGATTGCATGAATAAATAAGTTCTCTTTGCATAATGAGTTTGTTTAATATCCAATCTGTTTGAAGATACAAAACAGCTCCTTCTTATGTGCACATCTCCAGAAGGGTCAAAGTCAGCACACAGACATATGAAGCTGTAGCAAGTGCTATAAGGAATCTAATCCATATTCCAGTTTCTAGTAGACTTGCTTTTCAAGGCAAGAGAAATACAAAGAGTAACATTGCCCTAATATTCAGAGTGTCTATGTCAAACACCTTAGAGAAGTCCTTGCAAAACTGTATTACGATAGTGTGGTTTGATACTTTGAGTGCCTACACATTTATGACACCATGATCTCAGGACCTTTTTTTAAAATGGTACTGGAGAAATTTCACTGTCTTAGAAAGAAGGGAAAGGAAAACTCTGCAACTCCTCTTGAATCCCATATTAGCAACACCAATGTAGTCATGCATTATATGCTACGCATGAAAGACAAAGGATGTCAACACCAGAAATTGTTGTGGGGTTTTTTTAAGAGACTTATCTGTATCAAGAGAGATCAGTAAATGCACCATACATCTGAGATAAGACATGTTGATTTTCAAGTCAAAGGAATTTTGTTATTATGTTTATTGGCAGAGAACTAACCAACAGACCTGAGATATCTTTGTTCAACATAAAAAACCAAAACTTCCACTTACTTAACCAAAAATCTTACTTTCTGCTTATATTCAAGCACTCAAGGGAAAAGAGATTTAATTCCATCTTTTTTTTGTTTCTGTTTTCATTCATGTTCTGCATCAGTTTACTTGGTCAAAAACATTTTATTTTTTGAGGTATACTTACAGAATAAACAAGTCAGTAACAGAATACTTTCTGTATTGCACTTAGTTGTGTTTTTCTGCAATCTTTTCTGTGAAAAGATTTTGCTAGTTGTCTGAAGTACAAAAATTCAGAAACTCGGTAGAAAGGCTCACTGGCCATTTTATTTGGGAAGAGTCAAACTGCCTAAGAGAATTGACTGCCCCAGGTGCTCAAGAGCTGAGTTAATGTTACGGGGTGCTGCATTTCCACAAGAGCTATGAGCAAGATGAGAATTTATCAAGTTTGTCACAATTACAATCCATTTTCAGAAGATAGGAGTTAAAGGGCAATTTCTTGCTCTATTGTTTAAGGGATAGAGATGGTCTCCTCTCACTCCATCAGAAAACACGCATAAAGGAAATAGCAGTTACTTACCCTAGGGAAACTGTAGTTCCTCAAGACAGAGCATTCAGTGTGGATCCTACTGTAGATGGGCATGTGCCTTATGCATCTTATTAAGCTTCCATCTATTTTTGACACAGATTAATTCATAATGGGCACAGGCTACAGAGTCCCGGTATTACAACAGAGTTTGTAGATGTGAACTCAGAATTATCTGCCAATGCCACAGGTACACTTGATTCCTCCCTATCCTAAAGAACATCCTCTGACCTGCTAGGCACAGACAGACTTCAACAATTTTTATTCTTAAACTTACATTTGCTGCAGCATGGTGAGACAATTTGTGAACTAAAGACAACTCTCATATGTCAGTAAAAGGTTTCCCACCATGCATCTGAGACATTTCCTAAGGAATCCACAAGATGGTAAGAAAGTACGCACACTGCAAATCAAGAGCCTTCAAAAACAGTTTCCTAACAGCAAGCTTCACACTGAAGCAGTATGTGCAGTCTTCTCAGGTAGACTCCATTTATACTTTTCTTTTAAAAAGTGGAAACCCCTCTTCCTATGTTCTATATGAATTCTGTGATGTGCAATCAAGCAGAGCAACAGAAATCCCTTATACTAGTAAGCCACAATACTGAAAAGAATACTTGGAAAGATAGCCAAGAACAGGACCTTTATGTTAAGTAAGGAGAGGAAGAGGAAGAGAAAGCTGTGCCTGATGAGATCCTGTAGGTTTTTGTTGGTCAGTATCCCCATCCAAACTCACCAGAAATAGAAAATGACATTTTCAAAATAGAAAAATAGCTGTAGGATCCTGGTTTTAATGATGCTTATATACATATTCTGAAATCAACTGCCTTAGGGAGCAATCCACACAATGTATATGAGAATTGGAAGGTAAAAACCATCCAGAATAGCAGACCTTTTATTAAGAAAACAGACTGGCTGATGAGTGTCAGAATAAGAATGCCAACATCCTTTAGCTCCAAAGATTACAAAACTGGAGGAGAATTTTTTTTTTTGCATGGTGCAACTAGTAGGAGTCCTTTATGTAACTGTTTGTTGTCCATTCTACAGAAACCCTCAAATGACACATTTTTGGTATCTGTCTAGACACTTTGCTTTGAGAAGGAAAACAAGGATATGTATCTTAGATCCCCTAAATGGTACTGAATGTCCCAGTCAGCTGGCAACATAATCTAGCAGACAAAGAATTAAATATATTGAATAAATGCAGAACTGTACTTGTTTCAATATCCATCTTAACTAATGGCAACTCATCTGGCTACACATTAATTGGAAAGGTGATGGAGAAGGAATAATCCTTCAGGTGTATGTCCTGGCATACGTCCTGGGTCTGACCTGCACAGACACTTTTCCAGAAAAAAGATAGGAATCTTCATGACAGACAACAAATTAGAACACCATTTTCTCTAAGGAAGGATATGATAAAGCTGGTATTCTGTGAGTGCTGGTAGTAGCTCAGTATCCATTGTACACCAGACAGTCCCATAGTAACAATCAATAGAAGGTTTCCCTAAAGTTTCTTTCTGAATGTCATTCCAGTCTTTCAGGGGAAAAAAAAAAAGGCTTGAATCTGGGTTTTTTTTTTTGGACAGATACATGTGTGCTCACTATGTGCTTAACACTGAGGGTCTCTGTCTTGTGCAGATGCCTGCTGCACTTCAGAGACCATGCTGCTGCTGATGTGGCTATCTGTTCATACATCTTTTCTCATTGCAAATGTGAATGTGCCTGCCTTTTCATTTATGAAATGGAGTCATCTCCATAGAGATGAGCAGTTTGAGCAGAAGTTTTTTGACTTCTGGGAGAAGTAGCAAACAAAACATTCCTATTTTGAGTCCTTACCTTAGGACAAAGTAATTTCTATTATATCCACCTATAAGGATATCAAACTGTTGCTTTGAGACCAGGGTTTAATTTTCAAAGGCTTTAGACCTGCCATTTTCAGGAACTATGAAAATTCATTCTGTACAACCAGTAACTTCCTCTTACAGTTCTTTGTATTTCAGCACACCCAATGAAAAGATAAAATCTGTAACTTAGTCAAATAGAGTGTTCCATCACAGAGTAGGTCTGAAATTCTACAGCAGGACAGACATAGTCCAGGTTCTGCCCTGGCAATAGACAGCAAGAAAACTGAGGGAGGTTCACAACTCTCCACTCCTTACACTGGCACATATGAACTCAAAGTGGCACATGGTGCTGCTGTGACCTTGGGAGAAGTATTAAAGATTCTGAGCATGTGTGTTTGAGATGCACGTGCACTTCCAGTGGGATCTACACTGATGTATCCTCAAAGAAAAACAAAGCTTGTGTGGGAAGAAAAGTCTAGTCAGGAGGAAAGGAAAAAGCACTCCACAGAGAACTGACAGAAGCTTTTCTTTCTTTCTCTCTCTCTCTCTCACACACACATATACACACTCTCCCTTCTCCCCTAAAAATTGATTCTACTGTCTAGCATAGCATGCATTTAATATATGCAAAACAAAAAAAAACATAAAGCAAAATAAAAAACAAGGATCAAAGGAAGCAACAGAAACAACATCCAGAGAAAGGAAGAAATGACAATTCTACTTGTGTTTCCTCTGTGCCCACAATATCTGCTGTTTGGAAGGAAAAAGGAATCGGTATTTTTTTCTTATTTTTGTGAATTACATCAAGAGCCAGATTCCTATTCTATTTTCATATAAACTTCTACAGATAATTTCTAAGATTTTAAAATTATATAGACTAAATATAATGCAGAAGGTTGCCTTCTGTACCTGCAATATTCAAACACTGTACCTTTAAGGCTGACTGCTTATGCAATGAGGATTTCTTCACGGTGTGATGCATTATAGCAGCTTAGATTATTATTGATCACTTTTTCTGTCCCTTAATACAGGCTAACATTTGTTTTGTGCTCAGACAATTCAGACCACAAGAAACAAGAAGCTGAGAGATGTATCAACATCTTTCATTAACAGATTATAGTTTTCCTGAGGATATTTAAGTGTGGTTTTACATATACATATATTGATACATGCTTGTGTATTTGAGTGTAAATATATGTAAGTTTTTTACCCACATCAAGCTATTCCTTGTCCTTACTGATACTCTGGGAAGAGGAAACACCTGTACAGGCGTGCTGCAAAAAGCTTCATGCTCAGTCTTCTCATAAATTTCCCTCATACCTGACTGTGCATAAATTTCAGGTTAATTCCTTCCAGTGTGACCTGAAGAAGACCTCCTTCACCGGTTTTCATATCCTGCACAGGGAACTCACCACCCAACTCAGGGCCTGTGATGTTAATAAAGAAAAAAAAAAAACAAAACAACAAAAACAACAAACCAAAATAAAAATCCAGAGCAAGAGAGAGAGAGAGAGAATGCAGAAAGCAGTCAGCCAAGTCATGGTATGTGGAAGGGAAATATAAAACGGTAAATACGTAATTCCTATTAATGTGCATATCAAAAGGACACTACTAAGAACAGCAGTGAGCATTTCAGTGAGTCCATTCACTAATGACAGCTTTCTGAGTACCACTAGAATTTTAAGTAGTGTAATAAATTTCATTCTGGTAACATGAAGGAGCATCAATGTCAGTTCATCCTGTATTTGCTGTACTTCATATTGCGGTATTGTTTGTTTGCTTTAAATGCCACATTTCATTTCTGCATAGTAAGATGCTGCAATCACATAATACCATAGAGAGCACAGTCTTAAGTACAGATACATAAGCAGCACAAAGGAGGCTTGTATTTGTGAGCTGCATTGCATGGCATTGTTTTAAGCAATTAAAAAGTCACCATGATAAAAATAATAATTTAAGAGAGGATATTAATAGCTGAATAATCTAGGCATTTTCATCTAGTTTCTTTTGCATTATTCTGTTCAACTGAAAAGTGCTTACTTAAAATGATTTTTGAAAAATTATCATTTTTTGCAGAACCACTGAGTTCTGGGGAATGGCTTTTAACAAAATTCAAACACTTTTCAAACACGTTTTTAATACTACATTATTGCCCAATTCTAAAAATAGCTTTCAAACATACTCTTGCCTTCTCTACCCTCAGTGAAAGTTCAGTATTTCCTCCCCATTCTGAAATTAAACAGGACTAAACCAGTAGGAGGAATTTAACTGGTAGGAGGAAGAAAACTGCAGCTCTTCTGAACACCAACAGCTAACATTAACTGATGCCAGTTATAGGTATAAAATGTAGATCACTTAGATACAGCACTAAGACACGCCTAAAATAGGCTTGTACCTCAAAACATAGTCCCCAGATTCCTATAATCCCCTTGAAAAAAAAAGAAATAGCTGCAACTAAAATCAAACTTGAAAACACAAAACCACAGTGATGTTACCCTGAACCTGCAAACAGACTCCAGCAAAGGAGAAAAAACCACCTTATGAAGGTATAAAATAAGCCACCTTCATGTTTGTTACTCAAGTACATAGAGCCCCTGCTCCTCTCTGGGGAGCAAGAAAAATGGAAAATTGCTTTCCCAAGAACTCAATCTTCCAAAATTGCAAATCCACTTTTCTAGGGCTTTTTGACTCAACAGGGAGAAGAAAGAAAAAATTGCCAAGAAAAAATTTACCAGTGTAATCATACTATCCTGTCCCACATGAAGATGCAAAGCTAATGTATGTCCACACTAGGGAAGCAATACTGATATAAAGGCATTCCTTTAGCTGCAGCTTTTGACCTGCACCAGTATGAGGCACTTCAATATTCAAAAAGTTTCTGCAAAATAATCTGCACAAGGCTGCAGATTCATCATTGTAGATTCAGTAACACAAACCAATCATTTTTATTAGCCTCCATTCTCAACACAAAATGGACAACATAGTTCTGTGTCTCAATCAGGAATATTAGCCATGGTAAGCCAATCATAAAGAGTAAGTGAAGCTGATGTTTCAAAATCTGTTTTAGTTATCATTTCACTGGCAGCTAATCCTCCTTAAATGTAACTCTTCTTTATACAGGGTGTTTTGGTTGTATCTGTATTGAGAGTGAGGTAGAAAGGACAAGCTAAAGACAACAGTCTGCTGCTTGCACATGGATGCACAAAGTTACCCCAAGATTTCCAAGTAAAAGGAGATTATGTTCAAAGGAGTTATTAATAAAAAAAATTTGCTGATTGCAGAATAAACAACAAATGTTCTCAACATAAAAAATCTTGTACCTGGTTTAATGCTTTGCTGCCTTGCTGCTGCTCGCTCCATACTGTCTTTTACGCAGTAGTACAGTTCCCGACACTAACAGATAGAAGAGTAATACAATGTTATTTCTCCAAATTACTAAGGGAGGGAAAAGAACAGCAAGATTCTAAGATTCTACAAAAAGAACAAGCCCCATGTGGTGCACAATGACCAAAAGCCTATTCAAGTTCAAGCACACCTAATTACTAGTTGGTATATTTGTTTTACAAGTTGATAGAGAAACTATTTCATAGCATTTCACCACACAAGCTAGTGAAGAGTTCATGCCTTGGCACATTCTAACCAAGCCTATGCAGTTTCTTACTGTAGAAAAAGCATCAAAACAATCCCTCCCGTTCTTTCAGCTTCCACCAATCAATATTGCTAGTCATGCACATAATACCTATCTTTTCATTATTCATATCAATTTCCTTATGGCATAGTCTTCTCTTCATCTTCCTTCAACTCTGAGATTAAGCCATAATCCCAGAGCTACATTTAAGAAAATTTTCTATCCATAGCCCAAGATACAGGACACAAAGAAGGTTGAGCTACTCCATACTAGAAAGGAACAAATTTGATGAATGGACACTCAAGAGAGTTGAGACCAATGGCTCAACATCCAAGTGGAAACCAGTGACAAGTGGCGTTCCTTGGGTGTCAGTACTGGGTCTCATGCTGTTTAACACCTTTGTCAGTGACAGGGACTGCAGGACTAATGGAAGGTGTACCTGCCCATGGCAGTGGGGGATTGAAAGTAGGTGATCTTAAAGGTCCCTTCCAACCCAAGCCATTCTATGATTCTAAGGTGAAAAATTATACAATAAACTCTTAGGGCATAATTTTATTTAGGTTTTCCCCATGATCTACTGTAATATTTTTACTATCTTCACAAGCCTGCAACCTCACACAATATTTAGTAATACTGATGCTTTCCTTCTTCTAACAAAAAAGCTACATGTCATTTCTTAAATTACTTTCTGGTGTATGACTGTCTTCAAGTAAATGACAAGGCACAATGCCAGCTTCAGATGTCGGTGCTGCTAAACAGCCATTGCAGGTCAGTAACCAGAGCTGGAAAGAGAGTGCTGTTTTTTGATTAAACGTGGACTATGACACACAAAGGATTTGGTTTTTTTCTGTGCAGTTATCCCTGCAGTATTATGTGTATTAAAGAAGATACATACCTTCTTTGTGTAGAACTTGTTCAGTTGTGTCTCCTGACCATTCCTGCGCCAGAGGCACAGCACTTTTGTTTTGGGACAGTAAGTCATGTTGATGAGTTTCTCATACCACCAACGTTCATACACAGTTCCAATATTGCTTCTCAGCACAATACAATCATCACATACCTGGGAGCACAAAATATTACATAAGATTTCTAATGTTATTTCTCTTATTTCTTCTGCTACTAGTTGCATTAGCACTATACTTGTCTCTACCTCCATGAAAAAGATGTCTCCTGTTGTGTCTGTCCCAGCATGTACTACAAAAGTCTGCTTCTTGATGTGGCGGCTGCCACTGGGTCTCACAGGGAGTTCCCGTCCGTTCTAGAAAAAAACCCACATGCAATCATTAATGAACTTTGAAAAAAAAATCCATTAGGTGACTCTAGAAGCATTCTCAACAAATGAAAGACAGAAGAATTTTTAACAGTATTTAATGAACTGATTGGAGACAATTTTGGACAAAGCCTTAAGCAAGATACTCTACTAAGTTTAGTTTCAACAAGTGTGACTATGAAAGTTACCACAGCATACAACAACATTCACATGGTACCATACTCAGTATGGGACAGTGAGGTGTCTGAGTGCTGGTATCACTGCAGTAAACTGGGCTGATTTGCCCCAATTAATTATAAGAAAATTTTGTGTCTTTTCTGTGCAGAAAAGTAAGTTCCAAATGTAGAAATGCTTGGAAAAATTACCTTTAAAAGAGCCTAACTTGTGTCCACCCTGGTTGTGTTAAAAGCTAGCTAGATTTATTAACTGAAGCTTTAGCCTATATTCTTATTGATCATTGTAGGACATCAGGTTTATTCTGTATGAATACTGGAAACAATTTTGTACAGAAACTGATTGCTGCAAGTCTTATAGCGGCCTGGAAACTAAAAGAAAATTAAACACTTCTTGCAGTCATAGTAATCATAAAGGTTCCTGCCAACCAGCTGTTAAGAAAACATTGGGGTTGCACAGAACTGTGGTACCTAAGTGTCATGTTTATACATATTTGTATTGCAGCTCTGACTGACAACTGTGTAACATTATAATATTATGAACAAGGTCATACAATCACAGTCTTTATTCTATACTTGTGAAGAGTAGCATTTAATAATTCAATTAATTATTTTTAATATTTTTAAATTAGTGTTGCAGAGTGTTAGGTTTTGTGCCTCAATTATTATTTCCCTGATGAGGGAATTTTAATATCTTCTGCTAGGTGCCATAAAAAAATAAGACCTTCTGTCTTCTTAGTTTGCAGATAGTTGTTTATTAAGTCTTATCAGAAAAATTTAGCCCATAGCCGGGCTTTAGACATAGCACANAATTTATTTCCTCCACTGTAGATGCCACAGGTATATCACTCATCACTGTTTTACTTACCAGGTTGGCAAGTTTGTCTAGAATATCATTTATTTGCTGGCTGTGCACCAATCCAATATGTGATTTTCCCATGAGACGACGCACCTTTTTCCTAATATCATTCTTGTTCACCTAGAAAGCAGATATACATACAGACAGTTACTTACCCTTCTCTCTTCACAGGAGGCAACTCCAATCTCCCAAACATATCCTGGTTTCCATTGCTAAGAAGCAAACCAACTTATCTCCAGTTTGGTCATGCTAGGGCCTCTTTAACTCAGCAGTACAGGAATAAGTTGCACATATTCCAGCTACTGTGCAAGCGAGGCTGTGCACAACAGATTTCCTGCCTACCCATGGGCACAAGCTGCAGTTCCAGTACACACCACTTCCAACTACTGCCATCAAAAGCCTCAGTTCTCCATGTTGCCACTTCTGAGCCTCATTGGCCAGACCAGCTTCTCCACTTCTTCCTCTGCAAAGACTCAATTTACGCAGCTGTGGAGCCCTCATCACAACATGGTATCTTTCAGAATTCTCATTCTTTCACCATGTGTTTCCTAGTCACTATGCTGTGGCTCTAACAAACACTCTCTTCAAACAGCAAAAGGTTCCTCCTGAAGATGAGCTGAAGGGAAGCTCAGAAGAAAAATATTTCTGCCTTAGTTGTCATCTCAAAAGGCTACTATGAATGCCAGCCATTGTTACTAAAGGCTTCAAGACAGTACACTCATGTTTGAGTGCTAATTTCAAGCTGGATCAGACACTGTTTTTTAACACATTGGCATTATGACCTTAATGTTGTGGAGTATACAAAACAAACTCAACCTGCTTTCTTCCTTCGGCAACAGTTTTTTGTGCTTGAAAAAAAGCTTTTTTTGTTTCAATATATTTTAAAATTAAAACCTACTAGGCTCTGCTATCCAAAACAGGAAAATAAATTAAAATACCAAGGTGTTGGGTTTGAAGGATTATGCTTCCCTTGATAGCTTAAATAAATCCATCTCTCTAGTAATAGAAAGGCTTCCAACTTTGCAGCTTCTACTAGAAACTGTCCTTATTATCCACTGTTCTAAGTTCCATAAACCGAAATGTATGGTTTCAAGACAACACCAACAAAATACACTGCTTAAATCTGAGCAGCAATCTATTAAAAAGAACGAGAAGTCACCTTTATCATAAGCATATAAGCGATCATATTATGCAGCAGTGTAGCCAACAAGCGATCCTCATCATCCTCCAAACGCTTTCGATCATGTTCTCCCAGGGAAAGATACCTGCAAGAAGAGCTATATCTGAAGCAGACTCACAGGCATTCTTCATTCACTTCACTAAAGCACTGGCAGAGGACACAGCACTGTTTGTAAAGTGTATGGCACATAAAACCTCTAAAAACACTAAGTCAAACGGGCATTTTCCAGTAAAACACTGTGATCAGTAATTAAACATTTCCCTTAATTATTAACTAGCTGAAGCAAATAACATCTGCTCAGTGGGAAATTTCTTAGTGGTCTGCCAGGCTTATCCATCTCCTGTTCTCTGCAGTCGCAGCTCCGTGACAATTACAAGTGTCAGGAGAGGAACATATAACTCAGCACAAGAGCTATCCAGCTTTAGAGCTTAAATACAACTGCAAGGCAGGAGAGAGCTGATGAAGGAAGTGCACCAGGCACTCTCTTTTTCCAGTAAGGTAGGCAGTTTGTGGAAGAATAGTTTTGAAACTAGCACCCCAAACTTGTTCTTATTTGGGCTACCAGATCTCATGTTCCACAATAGCATGGATGGAGGCAGTACGGCTGCAGGTGGTAGACAAGAGCACAGAATAATCAGCTATTAACAGAGCTGGGGGGAGGAAGAGGAAGTTAGTCAAGACTGATATCTTAGATGCAGTTGAGCCTTAGGCAACCATGCAGATATTTCTAGAGAGTGGTTTCCTCATGGGTTTTTTGTTTGTTTTGACTACAAGCTGTGAAAACACCTTAAAGATACTTTGCATTTTGAGAAGGCTCAAAATGCCATTTCTGGAAACATTTAATTTTTTCACTTTATGTCAACACACTATTATTCCAGAATATAGTCATCCTGCCACAAAAATCTCTTGCTTTACTACTGATCTAGTCTATTCCATCTGTTCATACTGTGATTATGCTTACATTACCCATTTCTCTGGAAATATCTCACCACAAGAGTTAAAAAATATATATGTTGTAACTAAAGATAAGTATTTCAGTATCAGGAGCTACTGGCCAGCAGGGAGAGAAAAGGCTCACTTTGGAATAGTCAGGTATAGTAACAAGGTTTACAAAGTGACAATAGCATGTTAAGCAGAATTAAAATAACTTCTTTTTCTACTATTTTTACTATTTCAGCCCCAGCTGAAACAATGAAGAGGAAGAAGGTCTACTAAAGAATTTACCTGTCAATCATCTCCTGAGGTCCCTGGTCCATGCCCATTCCTTCTCTCTCTAACATCACAGCATCCAAAAAAGCATCTTCCCAGAACTGCATCTGGTCCCACAAAGTTGAACGCTCTTTGCCTATGCAAAGTATAAAAAAATTGAGCATTTATTCTATTTATTCCAGTCAGATAATACTTTATGATTCATTCCTGTTCATTCCCACTCCTTGAAAACACCATAAGCCAACACACAATGCAATTACATTAAAAAGTAAAAAAAAGGTTACTTGTAAACCACAAGCAATATCACAACTGAAGAAAAGAGTAAAAGAAAAGACAAATCTCTCTTTCTAATTAATGGCATGATATTTTTAAACCCTTACAGTAAAGTACTCTCATCTCCATTCTTTAAGGAGTGTATCTGCTTCCATAAACTGTTAACACTGCCCGAAAGAGACAGGAACATCTCACACAGACACAGATCACAGCAAACACACAGAGAAGAGGAAAGATAAGATTATTACTCAGAGAGAAGGTTTCCATTGCAGCATCCTCTAACTGGTCCCAGACAGATCCTTTATCCCTACCTGCACCATTCCAAGCAGGTAGGAACGATAAATGGGAAGGATGAAAAACACAGGAAGAGAGAGCCTTTGATTAACAGTAAGTCCAGACAAAATACAAAAAAGCCAATGTACTCCTAATTCAAGGATACACTTGAAGCCCTTTAGTATTCTGAGTTTAGCCCTCTGCTCAGTGACTTAAGCTGAATGATCGTTCTTCAAGATCAATGATGTATTTCAGCTTTCCATACACAGATAACTTCCTTCTCCCCTTCTTCACGCTGTTTAAAGTATTCATATTCAAGAAGAGCAAGAGACTTGGACAGACTTCATTTTATGCAAACTACACCACTCACACCAATCTCTCTAACTCAAATTCCCCAGCGAAACCTTGGCTTTACCCTGAATGGTCTGATGTGCCTTCCAATTCTACCAGCATGGACAACAGTTAGAGGTTAAAAACAGCGTCAGGGAAAGTGAAAATTCCAGTCTGTCCCAGACATTATTTCATCTGAACTTCAGCCTAAAAGATTCCCTCTCCACAGAAAAAAGTAGCTTACCCAAAAGTCCTTCATATAGATAGACGCGTTGGTTGCCATCCTCTGGACCTCTCCCTGGAGCACTCCCTTTGCTATCCTTCACACTTTGCTTCAGGTTGTGAGACTTGGCCTGAAAATAACACAAGAGGTATTGACAATTTAACACTGCACCCTGCAGGGTTCTCTCTCACGCTGTTGGATTTAACAGACGCAGTCTGCAAGCTGTACTTCAAAAAAGCTTCTCCCGCAAACGTTCACAATCGTTTTGTTCAAAGAGCAGGGTAATACACTTAAATGTCTAGAGTCAGACAAAGAGAAATCACAGAGAGACAAAGAGAGAAATCAAAACACAGAGGAGGCACAGTGCTTCCCTGAAGGAAAACTGAGGCAAAACAAAAAATGCAAGCCCCAGACTAAAGGAAAGAACAGTTAAACCTCTTCTGTCATCCCCCATAATTTATGCTTATGCATTCATAAAGGTATGACACTAAGCAAATGATTACATACCATCTTGCCTGAAGAGAGAGAGTTGGGATTACCAGCCAGCAGGAACTGTGACAACAAAGCTGGCCCATTTATTTCTCTACCACCAAGTAAACTATGGTGAGATACTTAAATTCATTGCACACCATATACACCCATCATCTTTGTTCTAAATCTCTTGCAAGGGTTCTTAGAATCCTATTTAGTTTCTATTTAGTTCTATTCTATTTAGTTTAGTAGAAAAATACAGAAAAGTAGCTGTTAAAAAAAAGTCTGACTCATCAGTAACTAAGAGGACGTCCTCTTGCAACTAAGTAAGCAGACATGGTTAAATCACTTTCATACTTTTTGTAGAAATCTGCCATGAAACACAATGGTTTTGTCTGTTTCTTAACATTAGAAGTAGAAGCCCCATAAAGACTTTTACAATCTTACCAGGATTATAAAATAATGAACACAGTGAGACCAATCTTAAGGCACTGCAAGTTGTTTGCTTATTTCGCTGAGAACTTGATTTAGCCAAATCAAGTGTATCATTATTTTCTTGTCAAGATGTATATTAGAGGTTATACACGATAATCAAGGACTCTACAAAATGAAGTGCTCACAAATCATTTGGATTTTACTACATACAGATCTTCCAACTAGGCAAATATATTTACAAGTTATGATTACACTTCAAAGAGGATTAAAGTAATATTCTAAAGAAACAGAACAGCTGCTAAAACTAAAATGGATCACTCCTTTCCTCTAGCAAACAGCTGCTCCTAAGAAACAGGGAATTTTCCTTTTAGTTAAGGATGAACAATGCCCACCAATGTTGTACTGCCTCTGGAATGTAATTAAGTGTCCATTTGGTTGAGAGAAATATTGAATGAATATTAAATATTACTAGAGTCTCTAAGGTGGTGCAAGACGTGAATCTACTACTTTTGAAAAACCATTTATTGCACAGGAAAAGAAGAAAGGTATGTAGATCTAGACAAAATTACATCTTTGACATTTTAATATTACAAGTCATTACTGATTAACCCTTAGAACTGAATCAGAGATTCTCTTCCATACATGCACACACATTGAAATATTACTTTATAAGATTTATTTAAAAAAAAAAAAGGGAAGTCTGCAATGCCCTTACAAAGATAGAGCTGGTAGCAGAGTTTGTCTCAATTTCACTGTCTGACACAGTGCCTCTGGATCCTGCTAAATTGCCACCATTTTCCACACTAGGGCCATCACCAGCATTGCTACTCAAGTCACTGTCTGCTCCCAGTGTCTCTCCAGAACTGTTACTAACCTGTGGAGAAAAATAAAGCAATTACCTTCAACAGACAAAGACACTGTGGGTAGAAAAGTTGTAAAATGTTTCTTAAGGCACAAAACAAGCAGTACAACTGAAGGCTACAATTGCCTTTTTTTCCTCATTATCTTTTCATGAAATCCTACTCTGCAGGAAGAGATTAAGAGACACTCAAAAAGCCCTTCAGAAAAATCACAGAACTGCTTCAGCTGAAATGTATCTGTTAAGATCATCTATAGGCAAGCCCTGCTCAAGCAGGGCCAGCTAGAGTATGCTCCTGAAGACTATGTCTTGTTAGGTTCTTTTAATTTCCACAAATGGAGAACTCACAAACTCTCTGAGCAAACTGCTCCAGTGTTCAACCACTCTCAATGTAAGAAAGTATTTTCTTGTGTTCTGATGGAATTTCCTGTGCTTTAATTTTTGTGTTGACTGCCTCGTGTCTGCCAGTAGGTACTATTGAGAAGAGCCTAGCTCCTTGCATCCATTCACTCCCATCAGACATTTATACTCATTGATTAGATGCTCTGAGTCTTCCCCAGATTGAAGAGTCCCAGCTCTCTCAGTCTCTCTTCTTATGAAAGATGCTCCAATCCCTTTAATCATCTTTGTGTCCCTGAGCTGGACTCACTCCAGGAAGTCCTTATCCTCCTTGTACTAGGGGATCCAGAACTAGACATAATACTCTATTGCAGCCTCACCAGTAAAGCAGAAGGATCATCCCCCTTGACCTGCAGACAATGTTCTTCCTAATACAGCCCAGAATACCACTGGCCTTTTCTGCCATAAGGGTGCACTATTGGCTCACAGTCACGTTCTTGTCCACCAGGATCCCAAAGTCCTTCCCAACATAGTTGTTTTCCAGCCAACTGGCCCCCAGTGTGTACTGGTGCTTGGAGTTATTCCTCCTCATAAGTAGCACTTGGTATTTTCCCCTTGTTGAACTACACAGATTCCTCTCTGTCCAGTTCTCCAGCCTATTGGGGCCCTCTGAATGGGGGCTTAACCATCTGGTGTGTCAGTCATTCCTCCCAGTTTTAAGTCATTTGCAAACTTGCCATCATCCAGACCATGAGCGAAGATGCGGAACAGTATTGACCCCAATACTGACCCCGAGGTGACACCACTGGCAACTTGTCTCCAGCCAGACTTTGTGCCACCTCTCACAATCCTCTGGGCCCTGTCATTCAGCCAGCTTTCAGTCCACCCACTGTCTATTTATCTAACCCTTACTTTGTCAGTTCATCTAGGATACAGGAGACAGTGTCAAAAGCTTTATCAAAGCTGAGGTACACAACATGTGCTGTTCTCCCCTCATCCACCAAGCTAGTCATCTCATTGTGGAAGGCTATCAGGTTAAGCATGCCTGCTCCTTTGTAAATCCATTATGACTAGTCCCAGTCAACTTCTTGTCCCTCATGTGTTTGGAAATGTTTCCAGGAGGGCTTTCTCCATCACCTTTCCCAAAGACAGAGATGAGTTTGGCCAGCCTGTAGCTCTCTAGACCTTTATTCTTGAAGGTAAGAGTGGTATTTCCTGTCGTCCAGTCTTGAGGAACCAACCCTATTCACCATGACTGTTCAGAGACAACCAAGAGTGGCATTACAGTGTCATCAGCCAGTTGTCTCAGCACTTGTGGCTGCAACCCCACAGGAACCACAATCAGTTTGCTGAAGTGCTCCCTAATCTGGTCATCCTCCATCAATAGCAAATCTTTCTCATTCCACTGTTCCTCTGGTCTCAGAGGCCTGGAATTCCTGAAGGCCTGTTTTAATGGTAAAAACCTGAGGCACAGAACACCCCAAGTGCCTCAGTCTTTTCCATCCGTCACCAGTTCCCCTGCCCAGTTCAGCAGCAAGCCTACATTTTCCCTAGTCCTTTCTCTTGTTGCTTACATACTTTTTCTTGTTTCCATTCACATTCTTTGCTAGATTCAACTCCAGGTTCCTATTGGCTTTCCTAATCCTATCCCTGCAAGGGGAGACAAAAAATGCATACTCCTCCTGTGTAACCTGCCCCTGCTTCAACCTCTTGTATACTTCATTTTTATGTCAGAGTTCAGGAGAAGCTCTTTGCTCATCCATGCAGGCCTCCTGCTGCCTTTGCTTGATTTCTTACTTGTTGGGATGGACCTTTTTTGAGTTTGGAAGAGGACATATTTGAATATCAACCAGCTCTTCTAGACCCCTCTTCTATCTGTGGCAGTGTCCCAGAGAACATAATTTTCTCTCCATTAGAGAAAGACAATCAGAGTATTATTCTTGTTAAAGGTTGAGAAAAGATCGTGGAAAGCCAGATATTCACAGGCATGCAGGAGTATAGAGAGAAGAAAAACAAACAACAACAACAAAAGAAAAGTTCCTTAGGTTTTTATCCCTGGAATATGCAATATCATATCATCTGGTAGGGAAAGGTTCATTCTTTTTTGCTACATGCATTCCTGCTACATTTTCCCTCTAGGCCATACAGCTGATTAAAAGAAAGCAAGCAGATATATTTTGATATAATTCAAGTGTTTTAAAGTAATATGTCAGAGAATTTATTTTTATTTTTAATGCATCAAACAATTTGCCTTTTTTGCTCTCAGGTTACCTTTTTAAACTCCTATTTTTTATAGATGGTTTATACACAACTAAGACATATTTATAGAATTGTTGCAATCCACCAGTTCCATAAATATACCAATATGTAGGAATATATAACAGCAACAAGCACCATATATGAAGGCTGCAATCTGCTAATAAAGCACTACAGATGTTCTGTCAGACACACATGCTTGCTACCCACTCAGAGGCTCTGGAGAAACTCACAGACATACATTATGCATGCGTGACACTGTGCTGCCACACCACACGAAATGTAGGCACGAAATGCCCTTCCCCACTTTAACAAGCAGTCAATCACATCCAGATTTCACTCCGGGCATATCCTACCACAGTGCTGACTTCAGAGTCCTGGCTTGTACTTCGGACCATAACTGCTGGTCCTCCGCTGGGAATAGAGTCAAAATCACTCTTCTGCAATCAGAACATATTAAGGACAAGAAGAGTCGCATTAGTTTTTACCATAAGGAGAGAACATCACTTCCCATTCTTCTGGGCTCTTGAATCACATTCCTTATGCTTCCTTAGTTTATTTAGCCAATCAAATAGAAACTACTGTCTGAGTGTCAAAAAGACCATGGTGTCCTGTAACTGAGTTTACAAAGATCAATCCCCTAGAGAAAAGGGCAAAGAAATTTTACCAAATGAGCCTCTCAAGAATACTCAAACCCTAGAAGTCTTCCCATAATTAAGTAGTGAATAGAAGAATCCTGTGTCTTACTGCATAAATAAAGCAAGCATACAAGACACTGACCTGAGAACCTGACGCCAAACTGAGGCCACTGTCTGCACTGATTTGGGATTTCTTCTCATCTGTTTCTCCCAAATCAAATTGTTTCACACTTTCTGGTCCTGAACAAAGGAAGAAGTAAATAATTATTGTACCAAGAAAAAACAGCATAGCAGAAAGCAGATAACAGACTGGAAGCAGAAACAGTACCAACAAAACAGATTTTTTTTCTCATTTCTTTGATTTTTAATGTGTTTTTTATGATTCCTTGGTACTGAAAACAACAAGGCCAGCAAAACACATCTACTAGTCTTCAAACATTAGTTTGAATTTCAAATACTCTGAAGTCCAGGAGTGACTATAATTAAACGGTACCTTTCTTAGCCATTTAAGAGAGATAAGAGGACAAACAACAGTCAACTAGCTTCCAGTTACGATAACACATGCAGAGCAGTTGCCATTCAACTCTAGGAAGCCACTTCCTTTAATTCTTGGTAATAAAAAAGGATACCTATTTACTTAAAAGTCAGAATCCTTTTTTGAACAGCTAAATTGCTCAGAGATAGTTGCCCACGGCAACTATCGAGGCAAAAATCAGGCAACACATGACAAGAAAATAACAGTGGCAACTGGGGTTACCCAGTAAGATTTTCAAGGACTAAGCTTGTATGATGCTGTGCTTCACAACACTCCCCAATTACACAAACAAATGGCTCTCCAGAGTTGGCAATCACATAGGTCAGGAGAGAGAGAGGGAATCAGCAAGCTTTTAAGTCATGCATTCATTAACCCAACGATCCAGAAAACAAAAAAAGGAAAGAAAGGACAAAGAACTTTATGTTAAATTTCCCATGCACTTCTAGAATAGTATCATCTATTGTCCTCAGATGGGATGGCAGAAGGAAAGAGAATGATGGAGAGATAGAGCCTGAACAGAAATCTGGATAAGCACTGAATGAAGTAAATAACAATGCAAGAAAAGAAATGTGTTATAGGCTGTACACAGAATGTTAATACTCTCAGAAAGGGGAAGAGACTGAATGCAACACTTCTGCCATATCCATATCTGCCAACTATTCAGTAACAGGAAGACATGATCAGCTGCTGGAATATTTGTATTATATACCCATGACTATATCCAATATCTTTAAGCAAACAATGCCACTATCTCTATAACCACTGATCGCAGCAACCTGGGAATTATGAACATGTTTGTATTATATGTAATATTAGAGAGGATAAGACAGTGAAAAGGAAAGAAAAAGGGAAGGGAGGAGAGAGAGAGAGAGAAGGATAATATACAAAGATTTGTGGGAGTGAGTTTGAGATGATATGTAAACTCATGAATAGCAAAGCCATAAGGGGGCTGTGCAGACCAAACTAGCTTACTACTCAACCACCAATTCTTCCTGTGAAGTCTTTACAGAAAGTATTCTTCATTTGTTATAGTATTGTGTCTCTAGATCCAAATGCCTTAGTTACTGTAAATCAACTCCTCAAAGACTCTAAGAATGAGAAAGCATAAACAAAATCTATGAAGCAAAATAACTAAAAATATACTTTCTAAGAATTTGGACTATTGTTTTCCACTGAAATACACACTGCTCACTTCTAGAAGTCTATTTCCACTCATTCAAGTGGTCATCATTTCTAGTTCTGATACAGCAAAAAGTTTAATATCTCATAACTACAGCAATAACACTAAATTTCAGCTGTGTGTTATAAGCAATTCAGGAGTTTCCTGTCGCAACACATAATTCAGGTATATTTCTGACAGTTTGACTTTTAAAGGAATTGGACATGAATTGACTGAAGCAGTTCATATCTTTGAGGGCTGTAACAGAGTTAAAGGAGCACAATAGCCACAATTACATTGTTGTCACTGTCAATTTATAGGCACTTACAAACCTCCCTTTCCTTTCTTTATGGAGTTATATGTCTAATACACATGGAACACTAAAACCTCAATTCATCCCTCCCAATGTAGGCATCTACCTGAAAGGCTCAGTTGGGGAGAGCAGGTGTGTGCATGTGCTATGTGTCTGTCTTGCACACTCCTACCTCAGCAGATAGCAATTCACAACTTAAATATAGTAAGCTGTACTGCAGAGGTGCCCCATTTGCCCCATTCTCTCTGAACTTACTCCAGATGCTAACTTGTACTTAACAGAAGTATTTAACTGAGGTGCCTAAAACAAGTGTAAGCAAATCCAGACCTAGTCAGAATGTTAAGAATTTTCACTCATTCATCTCAGCTATTAATCCTTCCCAAACTTCAGTCTGTAAAATAGCATCAGCTCTGCAAAGTACAAACTACGCTTACGGTTAGGAAACACCTACCACAACATGGTTGTTATAAACTGGCTGTTGTCCTTACATCACATGTCCCTATTTACAACAGTGACAACCAAAAGAGCAAAGCCTGGTACTGCACCTGCAGATTATCTATATTCAATATTTTATTCATTATTATATTTCAAAAGATCTTCAGATTTGTGTAGATTTAGACTATTATTTAGACTCTGCAACAGCCCCAAACTATTTCACTCCTTCTTTACCAAGGGATATAAAAAACAAAATCAGGTTGATTCTTTATCATGAGGCTATTTTCTAGCAGCCATCACTAAATTCAATTCTTCACATACACCTTCTCTCTCCCCCTCAGAAGTATTTCTTATTGCAGACTGACTGCTCATGGTTGACGCCAGGTAACAAAATTTGCCATCCCGCAGCTTGAAAAAACAGGAATTCTTCATTCCAATAACATTTAATCAAGCAATATAACCATGTCAACAAGTTGTTAAACAAGTTTTAACTTTTAAGGAAGGAGATGGAGCATCTTAAAAGTCTCCCATATTTATCTGATTGGTGAGGATGCAGAACAGCTGCTTCCCCTTCTTTGAAGGCAACAATCAGGGGAGAAAAAAAAGAAAAGAAAAAAAAAAGAAGAGACATTTGAACACAATTTCCTGAGGGAAAACATCTGTTTGGTCTCTTTAATGGAGACTTTCTTGATAGACTTTTTTCTTGTGAGTATAAAATCTGTGTGCCATAGATGCAAGCTCACCCTGCACCTGGGGAGTTGGCAGTTATGGGGAGGCTGGAGGAGTCAGTTTCTATATTCTTTTTAATTTCCTTACTCGTTTTTTCCAAAGATTTTTGCTTTTTCACTTCCTGGTGCTTGTTCCACAATTCTACCCAAGATGCATTGAAAGCAGGAGAGAAAGAGAAAGAGTCAGCAGCTGGTCAGACAGGTGAAAATGGGGAAAAAAATTTCAAACAAAAACCCACCCCTTCACCTCAGAAAAAAAAAAGAAAAAAAAAAGGCAGAATTTTATGACAACTACTGAGTGAAGGATTAATTAACACCATTTTAAAAGAAACCAGTGTTAGGTATTGAGCACTGCATCATCTCTTAGTAACAGAATTCAGACATTAGAGATGACTTCATACAGTTGTGGTGGTGCATCCCCCCTCCCCTCCTCGGGCCACACTTTGACAGCAGTGAATCAACTAAGAAAAAACAGCTCTTATGAACAAATAATTAATTGCCTTTTCTAAGAAAGGGATTTAAGACTGTCAGTTATTTATTCCTCTCAAATGTCAGCATCACAGAAGCTCTAATTAACAGAAACATTTTAATGTCTCTAGTTTATATCACTGAAAGGAGAAAGACACAAAAACAGCAGCAGCAATTCCGAAAATATTAAAGTGTAGGTTAACACAGCATTTAACTAATATTATATCTTACAGATTATCACAAGGTTTACAAATGATTTTTGACCTGACAACATTGTCAATAAATGCTTGGCTCTGCCTATGAACCTGTCCAATATGCAAAGAGCTCCTGAACTCCTCTGAATACTTGCTCCTATCAGGGTATAAAGAATGGAAAATGGTGAAGAACTAAAATGAGCAGGATACCACACATGCTTAACCCCAACTTCCAAAACTCAAAGTCACAGCACTCTAATCAAGTCCAAGAATTCCATAGGAGGACATACAATGCACAGAACAGCAAAATGGTCTGAAGTCTTCTTAAAACTGAATTTGAAACTTAGCCCTGGGACAAAACAGTGATGAGGCACATGCACTTTTCTATCACTCGCATTGCTCAACCCTCTGAAATGCAGTCACCTTTTCTGCTCAGAAACATCAGATCATTCCAGGGGCTGGCCTGTTGGCCAAAGGAAACATTACAAGCTGACATGCTGAGCTGACTCTAAATGTTAGGCACTGTCCTCTCTCACTAGCACCGTTAAAGATGGGGACGCTACAGAGGAAGATCCTCTTAGAAAAGTGGCAAAGGGAAGGAAAAAGAAGTAAAATGTTCTTTTACTGCTCTTCAAGAAAACTTCCTGAGCAACTAAAAGGTCACTTAAGTGTGTCAGAAACCCATTCCACCCTGCAAATAGCAGAAATAAGGGAAAGACAGGCTCTAAAAAAGTTCTATTGAGCAAAATGTCCACTGAAGAAAAAAATCAAAAGGATAGTGTTACAACTGTGGAGGAAGGCTCCAACGTATTATCAAAAAAGACATCAGGAGTGAGACAAATGCAATAAGGTAGAAAAAGCCAGAAAGATGGCTTCTAGCCTACCAGTTTCTAGATCTGCTTCATGATTGATGGATGTTCCTTCAACTTTCAAAAATAGACAGATGGATAGGATAAAATTGCTTAGGGATCCAAACAGCATCCTACAGGCTTATCAAGCTGAGCACACACTGACACAGGTAACAGTGTCTAAGATGGACTGAATTTGTTTGTTAAAGGGCTCTGAAAACATCTGGCCTCTTCCATGCCCAGTCTATATGGGTTTACTTTAAAAATCACCAGTCTGAAAGCTACAACACCTGCCATTAAATTACTTTTAGCTGACTTGTCTGTTAATTTAGTGTAGAGTATATCCTAGCACATTAAAAACAAACTAGATTTTACTCTCACCTACTTAGTCACAGAAGAAAAATAAAACTTCAATAAACTCACTTATCACTAACATAAAGGGGGAAACTATTAACTATCAGCTTAAAAGCCACCAGTGTCCTAACAAAAAGACCAACACTAGAGGTGATGACCATGAACCCTGGAAGACAAGACCACTGGAAGTAAGCAATTGGCGAGTATCAGAAGCATCATCTTCACAATTAATTTTCTAGCTAGGAATTAGGTATCAAAGCACAGTTAAAATCAAAGCTGGTAAAAATCCATCCCACTTCACCTCAGAAAGAGGAAACCCTGTGAACCTCATGGCCATTGTTCCTGTAGTACAAGAAAACTGCACAGATTCAGCTACCACAGCTGTAGAGCTGAGATGCAGTTTAATCACCACACTAACATACACTTTACATACGACTACTGCAAACAGAGCTGTACATTATTTTACTCCGTCCTTCTGAAGACTTCTCATTCTAGTATTTCCTCCTGTATCTAGGTCAAAAGGTTAGCAGTCCAATTTGTATCCCATCTATACAATACCAAGAGACTAATTCAAAGTTTTATTTACATATCTGCAACCCGAGGCTGTAAGTACCTTCCAAACCTCACAAAATCAAGGAACTGCTGAAGTTCAAAGGGACCTGTGGACATCATCTAGTCCATCCTCCCTGCTCAAAGCAGGGTCAACTAAAGCTGCCTGCCCCCGGACCATGTCCAGTCAGGTATTCTCTATTTCCACATATGGAGAAACCGCTACCTTTCCAGGCAAACTATTCCAGTGTTGGATCATCTTCATATAAAAACATTTTTTTCTCGTGTTTAAATTGAACTACTTACAAATACTTTGTTATTTCAGCAACATGTCAATGTTTACCAAATGCTCTTCTCTAAATAAATTAGTTTGAATGAGAATATCTGCATTTCACTACAGCAGGAATTTCAGCCAAGCCATGACTAACTCCAGTCCTGTATACCCAAAGTTGCCTTATTCTGAAGTTTCCATGACAGAACATAAAGGAAGTATAATAGCCAAGCAGCTTTAAATTATCTTCCTGCAACACAAGAGAAACACCCTTTATTTCAAGATCACATGAGTCAGATAAACATGGAGACTACACTGTTTTTACAGCAATTTCCTAAAGAGTGACTTGCATACCAGTTCATGGTTTGTGGTGAAAGACAAAAGCAGTTAGAAAAAAAGGCTTCAGGAAAACATTCAAGTCTTTTGAACTTCAGTCAGTTTTGGTAAAACTATATCCTTCTTGTAATTTAGCTCCATAAAAGACAAGTGAAAACCATCACAACATCAGAACCACCAATAAGAATGTACCTTTGCCTGTCCTTGAAGACTGTGAATTGTTTAAGGCTAATATTCTGGCAACAGTAGTTAACACGGCATATTACATAGCACTTCTTTTGAAAAGCACTTCTTATGATGCTTCACAAACAGGAGCTGTCTGATCTCTATGATTTCCGTTTCTATGAGGCTTTAATTTCATCTAAGGGAAAGAAGCAGTCTTAGCAATCTCATCAAAAGATCTCTCTCCGTTCTTTAAAAGAACACTGTCCTAGAGCCTGGTTTATTCTTAGTTGTGCTAGAAGCATGCTTTCCTTTTTCTCTTCTAGAGAAAAGTAATGAAGTACCCAGAGCAAACCAAACAACTAACTGAAATGCTGGAAATCTGAAACTGCAACTCTTGCAGCTTCCTGACAGCTTTTCAAACAGAGTGCAAGACGATTTTCTGAGCAACTGCCTCCATAGATTACCTCTTTAAACAAGAAAGCAAAACAAGTCAGAGGGGTTCAGTATAAGTTCAGGACTCAAGAGCACCCAGCCTGCAGTTATTATTTGTGTATAAGAATGAATGTCTGTACTCCTGCCACTTAATGCTCAACACACACATTCCCTTGTCCCACAAACTACACAAATATCCTCACAGCACCACACTTTCAGAAGATTAATCTTTCATACAGTGATTCCAGTAAAATGTTATTTTAAATAGGCTGTAAGAAGCAATGTCTATAATTTAACATGACATATTTTTGCAGTTGACAAAAAATTTCTCATATGCTGATGGTACTTCTCACGTTTACAACCCACAGCCCACTGGATTGAACCAAAATAATTTTTTTTCTTTCTCCTCCACCAAAAATCTGTAAAGCCCTTTTTAAATAAAACAGTTCTGAAAACCCTACCTCAAAATTTTTCCCAAGACATAGGGAAAAGCTAAGAGTAAGACAGGAAAATCTCCAGTGACCAGCCTAGCAGATGCTGTTTAGAAGAACACACATTCTATTTGCGATTGCATAGAAGGAAAATCCATCAGTCCTGCTCACTGAAATTGTAACACTAGAACTAAAATCTTTTTGGAAATTTTGTTCTTAACAAACAGCAGATTTTGGATCCCATTTACATCAGGATACAATCTACATAATTCACGGGTAGCCAGCAATGACAGAAAACCTTTGTTTCATGTTTCCCTTCCACAGCTGCCCTGTCTGAAGTCCTGCTGTCCCTGTTCCTCTTTTGCCATTTCCGGTTGCTTGGAAACAGCAATCACAGAGCAAAAAATAAGGCTTTTTAAGGTGTAATGAAATATAGAAACAATTAAGATTAGACAGCTTCTGGGAGAAAATTGCAGTGGATAGGTTGTCCGAGAGTAGAGTGAAAACACATATGATTGTTCCTTGTGATCCAAGGTGTAAATGAAGCATGTTACAGTAGCAATGTAGTGTGTTAAAATGGAGAGAATGCAAATAGAACCTAATGCCAAAACAGAAGTCTCCCCTGCACTTCACATGCACCTCAATACACACCAATGGAAGCAATAAAGTTTTCTTCCTTTAGACTTCTTGTGTCAAACTCCCTTGGCCCTTTGCCCGCAGGGCTCGGTGGCTTTGGCATTAGTTGAGGTACCGGCAGCTGCATTGCAGGTTTTGGCTCCACTCTTGGGGATGATGCAGGATCTTTGCCAACTGGAGTGACAGATCCATCTGTTGGACTTCGTTTTCTCTTTTCTGGTTCTTTAAATAAAAAGAACATTGTTGAGAGAAAATAAATAAATAAATAACTAGAAAGAAACATAAGGAAAAAGGAAATGAAAGCAGGAGAAGAAAGATGAGACAGATGGTCTCACCTAAATCATTAAGCCTGGCACTGAAACAGCTCAGTGCCACATTTGTTCCCATAGGTCAACATGGCTTGCTGATAGTCTGGCACACTGGTGGAAACAACAGAGGAGAAAGCCAGAGTGCTGTTTTAGGGATACTCAAGTATCTCATCCCTGTATATTTGAAACCTAGGAATGTTCTCTGACACAGTAACTGTAGCATCTCCTCTGCCGAACTGTGAAAAATTAAACAACTCTGCCTAAACTAACAAGAATATAATTTATAGAAGAAGATAATTAAGTTCTTCTCATGCTGCAAAGGTGACAAATACAATCATTTTCATAGGTAACACTAAATGAAACTTCAGTTAGGGAAAAAAACCCCAAAAATACCTCTCAGCTATACCTCTTCCATCAATCTCCAAGACTTGCTGTAACCATATGTCCCTAAAGGCAGTTTGGATTATTTCTCTGTATCAAATCCCACAGTTTGAACTACAGCAAAACCTTCAGAACACAATAATTAAAACCAGGTTTTCTATAAGGAGACTCCTGCACAAACTATTCCAATACCTGATGAATCTAATAGTTAAAACTTCATATCCTATTATCTAAATCTGTCACAGCACTAGATCTTGTGATACCTTTGTTCAGTGTATTTAAGATTCTGCTATCAGTAACACCTTTCTGTTTAGATAATAATTGAAAAGAATCAACACCTAACACTCAACAGACTGAACACTTCCATCCTTCAGAGGAAAAGCATTTTCCCAATTCCTTGTAGATCTTTCCAGAAAACTCAATTTTGCAAGATGTGATGATCACAACTGGGAGTACTACTTCAGCTATGGGTCTTGTTACTGATGTATCAAGACACTATAGAGTAGCTGCATCCCAAATGTATATTCACAGATTTACACGGTGCCCCCCTTCCCAGTTTTTACAGACACAGTAAACAGTGGGAAGTTCACATATAGCTGCCATTTTCAGAGAGACTGCTTCCTAGGATATATTTCCCAATCCTACTATTATTGCCAACTATCCTTGTTCCTAAACACAAGTTCTTAGTTTGACCATATTACAATAAATTAATCACAACCATGCTTTATTAAGATTTGGCTTACTCTAGACAAATAAACTATATCCATCGTGTCCTGTAGGATTACTAGTTTATTACTGTACATTAAATAGCATCAAGAGAAGCACTAATCTCTATAAAACATTTCTAGAAATAAGTCTTAATTTCAACCAACTGAAAACAAGTAAAACATACTGAACAGCTACAATTTGACTACAAATTAAGATGTTATGCAATAATGAGAAGAGTCGTTTAAAGTTTGCACCAAATTTTGTCTATCATGACCACAATTAGTTTACTGGGTAAACTCTACTTACCATCAAATTATGCCATTTGGTCTTCACTCTAAAACCACTGGGTTTTACATCAGCCACTCCAACTTTCCTTAGAATCAGTGCTGGACTAAAACGCTTGTAATTACCAAGATCAGCCTATCCTCCACATTCAGGACTGTTCCACTAGCAGAGCCTTCCTTACCTTCCTCAGCATTCTAACAACGACTGGAAATGAACATGGGGCATATCTAAGCCAACTAATAAAAAAATTCCTGATGCAAGACCCAGAACACTGATTATAAAGAGTTTAGTAGATGCTACACCTCTGCTACAATGAAATAAGTAACTTTTCATCATTTGAGATTACAGCAAAATCAGTCACTAAGCAGAGATTTAGCTTTTTGTCATCTTTTCCTTTTTTCCTTAGCATGCATTTTCTTATTTTGTATTAAGAAACAGATTCTTAATAAACAGCTGAAAAATAGAGAGATATTTTAAGACTTTCTTCTCTAAGAATATCCAGTTGTATGAGAATAATTATGTAGTGACACGTGTTTGGTGAGATGTAAATCTCATATGGTTCCACATTACAAATATCTCCCTCCCTACTGAGGTTGCCAGCAACAACTTTCCAAGACTGTGGCTGGGACAGTTTTAGCTGAAGGTCCCCACTCCAAGAACTTCCACTTCAGCTGTAAAAGTCCCAGGTTTTGTGTCTCACTGCAAAATTTCCATTTTCAATTAAATATCAGTATAGCCATTATTTTGCTTTAAAGCTTTAATCTTCAAGCTTTATAAGGCTTCAGTAACAATGGTACAATTCTCACCATTTTGAAAGTGTTGGAAAACCCCCGAAATATCAGAAGGCACAAAAACAGCTACCTCCTCAGTCTTGTTTGGTTCATAAACACTGTATTCTCATAAACACTTTTCTTACCTTTATTATAGTAGTGAGTATGTGCTATCTCTAGCAGGCCAAAAACACTGGCCATGCCTCCCAGGCCAGCATTTGCATATGACTGCTCCAGGCTTAACACAGTGCACTTCAGCAGGTCCAGCATGCCTTTATAAACCTTGCGGCTGATCTCCTGCAATAAAATCCCCATTAGTGCTGCTACTTCAGAAGTGAGAAAGTAATTCAAGAACATAAATTCCAAAACTTCTGTAACATCAGCTTTTAGCAATTGACAAAAACTTCTCGTGAATTGAGCCTCAGCAGACACTCAGTGTGAGGACCCAGCTGAGTACAGCACTGACCACGTCCTGTATGACATCCTGTCGAGCATCCTCCTCTGACTGGATCGTGCGATTCAGCTTGCTCAGTACAAAGACACGGAGCTGTTCGCTCTCCAGCAGACGTCGGACTCTCTTCATATTCAGCCAGCCAACACCTTGCCCATCAAGAACATTGTGTACCACCTCCTTCAGGAACTGCTGGTTCTCACTGATACATTAAAGAGAAAGCAAGCAAAAGTTAGACACCCGCTGCTTTCTTTGGCTTGCATGGGAAGAGAGCTGTGGCCAG
Source organism: Dicrurus megarhynchus (assembly GCA_013399195.1). Classification (NCBI taxonomy): domain Eukaryota; kingdom Metazoa; phylum Chordata; class Aves; order Passeriformes; family Dicruridae; genus Dicrurus; species Dicrurus megarhynchus. Next base: position 431,098 of record VXAD01013454.1, read on the forward strand.
GGCACACACAGAAGTACCTTTCCTATCAACAGCAGTTGACATTTAGCTCTGCCTGCTGCTAATGTAACTGCACACAGCTCAAGATCTGTTCTATAGGTGTAGTATCAAATATTTTCTTTTATTCTTTATTTCCTGTAATAAGCCATAATCAGACTTTCCTCTAACCCCTCTAGGTACCACTCTACCATTCACCCTCACAGCACTCCTCAGAATCCACAGGAATCCTTTATGCCTCCACCTTCTTCTACAGCCCCCATGTCTGAGCTGTAGGCTTTCTTTGAAAGAGGAAGGGCAGCACTACTGAAGCATTACAGCAGCAGCCTTGGCACATGTTTTGTGTGGCACATGTTTGCTCAGCTTCTTTTCCCATAGTGGGAAAGGTAAGAAGAAGGAAACTCCTGTGCAAACTGCTGCATTCCCCAGTCTGAACTGCAGTTACTGTTCTTACTTGTCTCCCAAAGTCAGCAGATCAAAGTAAATTCACTCTACCCATGACTGCTCCATAAGAAAGGGAGAAGAAAGCACAGGCACAGGTCAGGTAATGTTTACTTGCACCATTCTGAGTCCTTCCCAAGGTCGAGCAAAGCATTTCACATGAACTTACGGAATCAAACTGCTTCACTGGACTCAGCTGATCCCCCTGCATGGTGCATTAAATCTCCTCTGGGCTAGATCACCTTGTCCAGAACACTCAATTACGAAGAATAACTACTGAGTTAAAGTAGAAACCTAGAACATTTGGGATCTCAGACAGAGGAGGATACATTTTGGAAAAAGTAAAGAAAAAAAGAAAAATAAGCATGTGCACTATTAACTGTAAGACCACCACACCAAATCTCAGAAATAGTATGTCCAGGTCTAGGGCAACAGAAAAGTACTATTTGGTTTTCAACACCTAGACTTCTGAGAAAACATTAGCCAAGTATGAGGCCACTCTAACTACACTGTAAACTTGAAAAGCGGGGAAGAAAATATTACCTGGAATTGCTAGTTCGTCCCTGAGGTGATGGAGATTCTCTTTTCACTGTTGGGCTGTGCTTTATGACTGAAGACTTCTGATCAACAAGGGCCCGTCTGTTTCCTGAAGAGGAAAGGAAAGAGAATGAGAAGAAAGAGAGGGAGCAAAACAATCTGATCCCAGGACAGTAACAAGCAACGCTAAATTTGGCTAACACACCTATTCGAATTACAGGTAACAGACTTCAAACAAAATGGAAACTCCAAAAAAGCAGCAGCATATATCATATTCTAGCATCACACATCGGCAGAAAACAGTAATGGGAGTAATGCAGAGAGAAAAAGAGAAGATGGTAATGGGAGCAGGAGGTGAGAGACAGGAAAAGTTTGGCTGCTCTGCATGCAGTTCCACAACAAGAACCATCTCCAAATTAGTCACTATATGTAGAAGCATAATGCATTGAGGGTGACTAGTATAGATCATGTGGTACTGGTTACCCAGCGAGAAAGGTAGCCCAAAGTCAGGCATAGGGAATGCTGGAAATTGTTACATCATGCACAGCTCATGCTGTAGGGAACCCACCTTCATTGCTTACTGGGCCAGCTTCAGTAATAATCTCCATTATAGTATTTAACCCAAATACTGGGACACAAAATATACAATTAGTAGTGTACTGAAATATCTACACTCCCCACTGTCAGCATCAAAAGAATCCAACTATCAGTTTCTTCCCAGCCCTCCCTCAAAATAAAACCCAAATGACACTAGAGCAGGAAGGATGATTGAAAGCCAAGACCACAAGGGCCAGAATAACTTAAGAGATAGTGCTTGACTTGAAATTTGGCATCGTGGAACCAGCGTATTGAATCTTCAAGGACATTATTGCATATGTTGTATTTGAATGGTACTACAAAAACCATCTGCATCACCAAGGAAAAAATATCAATGGATGCGCATGAAATAAAAATTAAAAAGGAAGATGGCAAGTGGTCAAACAGCAGCAATGAAATGGAGTCCCGGCATCATCTCCCATTACAGTGAGAAACACACACTTGACAAGAACAAGTTAATGTAGCAACTTTGTATCTCTACAACAGAGACAAAAACATCTAAAAACCACTGAAGTGCCCAGTGGGAATCCCAGTGAGCCAGCATGCACATGTAAATGAACACACACACACACTCACACACATTGCACATGCATAAAACAGACAGCTGCTCCATGGAAATCCCATCCTCATATCTGCATAGTAACATTAAAGGCCCTACAGGATTAAAATAGTCAAGAAAAGAACACCAAAGTGCAGAAGATGAGGCACAAAGCATGAATGTGGAATGGCAAACCCCATCACTGTTTTCTTCCAATGCATGGAATCAGTCATTAAGATTACCCACGGAAACAACCCTGACATGAAGCATGTTTCTTATCCAGTACAACTGGACATGAAAACATAACCAACTGGTAAAAGGTTGTCAAAAACAGCTGTGCAGAGTCTCTGCTAGTGTTTTCACCCTACCAGTCCTGTTACTCCTCATTTTACACACAGGGAATAATTACTTGTTTCAAAAACAAAGTCCAAAGCAGAAACACAAAATCAAGCTTTTGGTCTTTGTTTCTACAAGGTCAAAGGTCAGCAAAACATCATACCAACCTTCATCCACATCCCTTCCCAATTCCAGATTAAAGTAATCTTTACCGATAAAAGTGATGAGGAAGAAAAAATAAATGAAAAAAAAATCAACACATTAAAACAAAAGCAGTAATTTCTAATCAGATAGAGTAACTCAAAAGGCAAAATAAAACCTCTCCTCAGTATAGCATCTGAAAAGGTCTCAAGGCGAAGACACCAGCGCAAGCTCAGTCACCCCTCCAATACTACATTTGGTACAAGGATGACCAGGCTGTCCAATGGCCCATGGTGTGAGGGCCATTTCTCTAGTGCCCATTCAGACATGTTATCTAATGACACTGCAGACAAACAGGAGATGTTCTAATGAAAAGACTGTGCACATATGCTAGGGATTGATCTTCACTCTCAAGAGAACTGAAGCACGGTTGTAATTTGATTTTCTATTTAGCAGTCTGAAAAGACGATAAACACTTTTGAAACTCACGTAATCTGCAGTCTCCATGGGAGGTTGGTATTATCCCCATTTACAAATGCAGCATCATCACTCTAATAAATTAGCTAAGGCTAAGCATGAAGATAGTGGCAGCACAAAAGTAGAACCCACCTCTTGGTTCTCATTCTTTATACTAAGTACTTGAAAATAAAACAGAACAAAATACACTACGAATGTTGCTTTTGTTATCTGTTAACTCAGCCTAGACCGGACACTTTCCCATCCCAACATAGTCCAGTTGTTGGGAAGAAGACTGACTGAGAAATATCATCACAATTTACTGTCTTGCTCCTTAACACAGGTACTACTCAACCGACCAAAAGGCATCACTCCCAGGATTCCTGTTAGGGGTAGGACCTCAGACTGCCAAGTCACAAGAACTGAAAAGGCTGTAGGAAGACAAAGGGAAAAATGGTTACCTTTCAGGCTGGGAAAGGGAGTATTCTTGTCTCTCCCAACTTTGGTTGGTAGGGCTAAGTTGGACAGACTGAAACTTGTGCTGTGGTTTCTGTACAGGCTGCCTATGACAGAAGACAAAAACAATTAAATACCTACTGCTCACTGCACACACCCAAACATCCTGTAATTCACCATCTTATTTCAGATCCTTAATGATTAAACTCTTCTTTATTACCCTAAAGTCTCACAATCATAACATGACCTCATTTACATTGCAACCACATCTGTAATCAGATTATTCTAAACAGTACAAAAACATAAGTCTTAGCATTCATGTCACAATAGTTGATGTTGGATCTTCGAGTCTGAAATGTAACAGCAAAATCCAACCATCTTCCTGCACTTAAGCAGATCACATCACCTTAGCTCTACCTTCTAGTTTGATCCTCTTTTTTTGGGAGCAAATGAATGGCTGGGCCACATTAGAAAACAGGATGACAGAAGATCTCCAAAACATGTAACTCTGAAGTGAGGACTGAGAACTGTGTCTTGTGAAACACTGTAAATCTGCCATGGAACCATGCTTTGAAATAGAAGCTTTTCATTTATTAGGAAAAAACATACATTCTTCCTGGTACAGACAGATTTTAAGGACACAATAACATTTCATCATCTGCTTAAGCCAGCAGACAGCCTGAAAGCATCACATTTAGATAAAGGAGATGATTAACACTTCAAGTTATTAATTTAAAGTGTCAGCATATTATTTCAATTTGCTTTGGTTCTTTCGTTTTTTGTAACCTTATTTTAGTAACAGTCATTTTACCAGGAATATTTAATATATTTTCCCCAGTGCTACAAACTTCTTTCACTGCTTTTCACTGTAGTGCAAGACTCTACTGGCCATGTCTCCTGTCACTCATTAAGAAATTCTAGATTAGTGTTCCACACCTGTGATTTTTTTTTTTTTATTAAATTATAACTGAAAGTAGGCAGTCAAGGAATTGAATTTGGCACCTAAACACACAGCATGGCAGCATGGAAGGCATACTACTGCAAGATTTTTTTTATCAATTTCATAAAATTGCACAATGCTTTGTTTAAATAAAACTGAAGGAATTTCTAATCTGTGCCCTAAAGTGCCACACAACTCAAGGGGCTAACCACAAAACCAAAGTCCTTCTTAGAGAAGAATACATAAAGCCGTAGTTGTCAGCAGCTGTCAGTAAGCCAACATGACTACTGGAGATCTGGTAACAATTTGACAACCAACTCATTCTCTTGACTAGCCATCCCTCTATTCCATCTCTCTGTAAACTCTGATACAATAAATAAAACGAGTTTAATGAATGCATCGTACATACTTGCAAAAGACATGATGCCCCCAAAACCTTCGCTGCTGTTGTTGGAGACAGTAGAGTTTGGGGAGCTGGCCCTGGAATCTGAATCTGCATCAGAATCACTGGCCAGTTTTAAACTGTTTGGCCGGAGTAACTTCTGAGACCTTCAAAGAAATTAAGTACAACTGTTATTAGCAATCCCCCTTCCCACCCCAAATCAACATGTTGCATGGTTGTGGGAGACTGATGTTGGTCTCATTCCCATCAGTTTTCACCACACTACCTGCACCTTTTGGGAAAGAAAAAAAACCAAAACAAACAAACAAGGAAAAGAAAAAAAAAGAGAGAACTGAAACATCTTTACTTTCAGGCTTTTATAGCCTTTCAGGGCATGCTGAAAACTTGTCTGCAAAAGGGCATTGGTGGACTTGTGGGGGAAAGGGTTCTGGTTTGAAAGAAGTAACAAGAAAACCCACTGCCACCAATCACTATAGTATCTTTCCCCCAAAAGACAAAGATTTACAACAACAGTTTCCAGAAATCAGTAAGGGATATACTAGAATGTTCTAGAAAGAATTGATAATTCTCATAGCTTCTACTGCTTACATAAAAGTAAGGAACTGAGGGACTAAGCAAGTGCTTTTATTCAAACCAGAAGGGTTGACAGCATTTCAATAGTAAATGAAAGTGATCAACAATACATCTCAGGTTGCCAAAGACATTTGAGTGCATGAATGTTAAACTACATGAAGCAGACAGAAACCCCAGAAGTGCTGTACAGAAGGGCAGGAGACAAGGAGGACTCGCCTGCTTCCATTGAGATTCTGGTTAAATCTCGGGGTGTAGCTCTCTTCCTGCTCATCATCTTCATCCTCTGTAGGAAAACCATACTGTGGTTCAAAGTACGGATTGTCATACTCTCGCTTCCTCACCACCCCTTCTGAGGAGCTCATGCTGCCAGCTGCGATGTCACTCTCGCGACGATCCAAGCTTATCTTGGGAAAGTTTGGTTGCAGTGGCAAGGAAGAGAGATGGTTTGAAAATCCAGCAGCCAACTTCTCTTCTATTTCTGCTGAGTCTGCTGCCTCCTGTGGACCAGTCAAATCATTGATCTGTTCGCTAATTTGCGTTACATACAACTGAAGGGCAGGACAAGAACAATTATTTCAAACTGGGAAGTTTGCACAGTCCTTGCTGCTTGCTAAAGGGCCCCCACCACATCCCCACTATCTGTGTCTCTAAATTAGGATTTTATATACACTGCAGTATTAGTGCATTTTTCTAGGGACTTGCTCCTCATTAAAACAGCTCTGACTAGTAAGCGTTAGCTCAAGATAATGGCTTTCCATTACCATGTTCCCATTTTATCTTAAAAGACCACAAATTAATGAGTTTCCCCACCCCATTCCCTGTTCCTCTAAAGACATCAGCTCTTTCCAGACTCTGTAAAAGCAATTCCTGCAGTCCCAACCTGGACCATTTCTTTCTGCTAATGCTGCATTTTTCAATGCACTGGAAGTTTTTGTACAGGAATGGTCTATCCCAGCATAAGAGGGTACCAGCAAACTCCACCTTGCTCAGAAAGTCCAGGGTGAGCATGCAATTTAATCTGTGCATGGTGTCACAGTCCTATTAGCTTTTGCCCTTCTCAGAAAGAACCACGTGCATTCTCCCATTCTTTATATCCTAATACGCTGATCTTGAGGCTGAACTCATCTCAGTACACACATGATTCACTCCATGGATGACAGTGCTGGGGCTGCTACTGGCTGTAGTACTGGAACTTGAACGAGGCTGGTTATTCTCCTGGGAGTTCTCACTGTCCATGGTCTGTTCATCGGGATCCCCTGAATATTCTTGAAAATCATCAAATTCCACTTCACTAGCATCACCAAGGGCTGCATGAGTCAGGGGGTCGACACCTGCAAACACATCATTTTTCATTAAACAACAGTGCCTTCCTCAGTTTTTTGTCCATCTAACTAAATATCCCTAGAAGATGAAGACTGCTCAACAGAATAAACTTGCATAAAAATTTAGGCTGTAAAGTCATCCATTCCAATTCTCTCCTCAAAGCAGGAGTACCTTCAAAATTAAAGCAGGTTGCTCGGGGCTTTGTGCCACTGAATTCTGAAAGTTTTCAAGGCTTCACATTCTACAGTGATCCTGGGAACCTGTTTAACTACAATAACCATGAAGTTCTTTTCCTTATGTCCAAGCAGAGTTTCTTTTGTTACATCTTACGATTACCTCTTGTCCCTGGGACATGGGAAATGTTTTGGAACTTCTAGACTTAGTTTATTGAACAAAGTGAGTGTTTATGCAGCTTCCATATAAGCCACAGAGAATGCATTTTTCTGTACCCAGTAGGACAGAGTGATACTTTAAAGCTAGCACTGAGAACCAATATGTGGGGGCAGGACAAAGCTCACACTCTGTTGTCCATATTGCACAGTATTTACTGGCAGCAGATTGTTTCCAGATCTATTTCTGTTCTTCCTCTTCACAGTGTCCTTTGAAGGAAGTTGTTTACAAACAGGAGAAATGTCCTTTTTTAGTCTACCCACACACTTTTACCTTAGAGCAAGACCACAATAGAACAATACTTTGTTCTGATTCAGGGACTTAAGGGAGGCTTTTTTCCCAAAGTGCTTCAGATGAATTGGGAAAGGGAATGTAGGTGGACCTTGTGAAAGTAAAAGGCAAAAGTTACTCACTTGGGGTATCACCATTAATGTCACATTTCATCATCTCACTGACAAAGTCACCAAGGGAGGAGTAGGAGGAACTTGAATCGTCATAGTCGACACTGTCACTGCCACTGCCACAACAGGTGAGAGAGAGATGAGTGGCAGCATCAAAGTAACAGCAGGCTATGATGCTTTAAAGATGTGAATCAGCACTGTTTTCATGGACCTCCTAAAAATCTCATATTATAGTATCTATAAACAAATTTCACAAGCCAGCTTCATGAAAGGTCAGAGCAAAAACTGTAACTTTCAGGTACGTGAAGAATCATGGGAAGACATTTAAAGTCTCTTAGCAAAGTTAATGAGGCCAAACATAAGTGAGTAGAGAATAGTGTATTAATTCACAAAACATGTGTGTGCTTATGTAGGACAACTTCAGGGGAACCGGGAATCACAAGTCAAAGCACCTCCTTTTTATACTAGTGATAAATCCCATTCTGTTAGGACCACTGGTGCTGTGTAGAACGTAAAATATGTGCAAGTCCAAGCATGAAAGACTCACAAACCCGCAGGGAAGGAAAAGGAATAAAACTAGACACAAAACTCCAAGAAATATGGCCAAAACCTACTTTCATTTTACTGAAAACACAAGGTGGTCACAGGCAGTGGGCAGTACTTACAAGCTTTGCATAATGATGGATAGGGAAAAGAGATTTGAAAGAGTGGTAGGATGGGTGGGAGTATTTGTAGTACTGCAACAGAAATAACCAGAGAAAGAACAGCATGGAAGAAAAGAGAATTAGGGTGTGAGGAAATGACAAATGTCAAGTGGCTTACAGGTAGCAAAAGAAAACAGCAAAATACATATGGAGAATCACATTAAATGAATACACTAGCGAAGGGTTAAGAGGTTTGTTGCGGTAACAGAGCAGTGAGAAAATTTACTTCAGTGTCAGTATTCTGCCCAGACAAGAAATGAAACAGCAACCTGTCAGACTACAGGAAAAGGCTGCAAACGAGAAGTAGGAGAGGTCCAGCAATCTGAAATAACTCTCATGTGACTATAGCCATGTTCCCCACTAACCTGTCATCAGTGGGATCAGAATCTGTTTCTTTCTCTGCTGGGACATTCAGGGCTTCAGCCAGCTGTGAATTGCTGTCATAGACTCGATAGTGGATGGGCTGCAGCTGGTGAGCATACCACTTGGGTTTGTCACCAATTAGGGCTGGGTCAAACATGTCTGCACAAAAAACCAAGAGCATTAATCAAACTCATTTACTGCTGTCAAAGGCTTCATTCACAGTGACACTACCCTCTAGTGAGTCTTGCACAAAGGGACAGTCTCTACTCTAAGAAGCCTATACAACTTCTCCATAATCAAACAAGATAAGAGGCAAAATTAATTGGAGGAACAACTGGCCAATAGCAGGGCTAACTTGGGAGAAACACATGAGGCCATACATAAAAAGAGAAACATGTTCCTTGAACTGGAACATTTTCCTCTCCAGAGGGAATAATATGGTATAAAATTAAATCCTTCCCTAGAATGTCTGGTTTTTAAGTTCCTGCATTACATTCAAGTGCAGGAAAGGCAAGACCAACACTTACTGTTATGAATTCTTTGGAAAGCATAATTAGTAGGGTTGAGTGACCACTCTCCAAAGTATTCTACTGCCTGTGTTCTGGAAAGCTTATCTGCAAAAGGTGTTTGCTTCGGCCTAGAGGCAAGAAAAGAATTTGCTTGGAAGGCCACCACTGGTCGTGGGAAGAGACGAAGAGTGCGAGTATGCATTTGGAAACCTTGCAAAACATTTGGTGAGTTGAAGAATCTCACCATAGCAACCCTAAAAAGAAACAGAGAACAATATATTAGATAAAAACACAGAGCATAACAAAAAAGAAGAGAGCCCTTAAAAGGTATGCCATAGACAATGTTTTAAACCTTTGAAGAATGGTAACCTAACTCTTCTTAGAAAACAGCTGTCTTGAAAAAAAAGAAAACAAAAACATCCAAACAAACCAAGACCGGAGAAATCACTTTGTTCTAATTCACCATCTTAACACAAACATGCACTCAGTGAAGGATATCATTCTCGTATGTACCAGCTGAGGTAACAACTAAGTCCCCAGCTTTTTTCTCTGTAGTTCAAGGCTTGTGATTTAAGCTGAGGATACAGTATCAGACTGACAAACCCAGGTAAAGTGGATGATCTACAGGAAAATGCAAGAAGCAAAACACCCCCTCAAGATACACAGTTACATTCACAGAGGTAATAGATATGAGATAAACACTGTAATTACTGCTCTTTTTCCCCACAGGATGTCAAGTAGAATCTACAATAGTGCCTGACAGATGCTGTTTCACCCACAGAAGTGTTTGTGCTGCCCTCAAGTGTGAACTTTTATGAAGACTCAATGCTACCTTCCTGTTAAGCCTCACCTGGTAGCCACGTCGACAGAGTCCACATCATTTCCATAGATCAAAGGGTTGAATTCTGTGGAGGGAGTAGACTGCAAATCATTCTGTGGTCTTCCCAGCAGCAGAGGCACCTCCTGCCCCTCATGAAACTTCTCTAGATTAAGAATGGGCTGAGTATTCAGGCTCATGCTGGCCAGGGCCTATTGAAGGACATTATGCACACATTCAGCAAGAACAGTTATTTAAGGAACAAAAGATCAGAGCTACCCTGCCCTCTAGGCAATTGCAACCATTATGCATGCTCCATTAATTTATCTTAAACCACCTCCATGCTGAGTCAACAAGTATCTCCAGGCCCTCCTTTATGTTGATTGTCAAAATGATCTCCTCAATGCTGAAACAGTCCTGGAGCCAGTCAAGGAGTAGCACAGGATTCCACTTTGCTAGATCATTCATGAGATGAAAACAGATAGTCTGAACTGGACCACTAGTAGCGTGGCACTGCATAACTCTACTTGTTGCAGAGTTATTTCCATGTGTAATTTGAATACATCTTGGGAACAGAGGCCTAAAACTTGCCTTTAAAGGTGGCTATTCAATCAGTAATTTGATATCCCAGGACAATGTGGAGACACCTTTACACAAACATCTGCTTGTATCCCTGAAAACCTCCACTTTCCATCTGAATGAAGTCTTCATCTGTCCATAAAGCTACCTCTTCAACCCTCATAAAGTCTTCAGGGATATGTACTGGAGCAACACAAGTGGTAAATCAGTCCTGGACACCCAGACCTATCCTAAATCTTCCTTATTTTTCCCATTTGCCCACTGAGGCTTCATCTTTTCACTTACAAAATAAAAAAATATATAAAACCAAAACAAAGAAACAAACAACAAAAAAAAAAGCTCCAAAGGAAAAGGGTAAAATGGAAAATTGAGGGAAAAAGAATAAAATAAAGAACCTTGTTGTCAGGAGTGAGCAGCTGTTTCTGAGTGATTGCAGTCATGCTAACCAGACACTGGAGGCAAGATGGAAGATCATATGATAACACCACAGCAGCCCATCAGAGCCAAGACGAACACATGATCACAGAGAAACAGATGGAAGGAAAAAAAATATCTATTACTACCAAATATCACAAATGAGAGGAAAACAAAAGGGACCACAAAATAGACACATCTTAGGAAAGAGGTATAACTGCCCCACCCCCAAACATTCATATCTGGCCACCTTGGAAACTGGCAAGCCTGTTGTCCTTAACGATGCAGCTAAGAACTTTCTACTACAGTTTAAAAGCAGATATCCTGAAATTCATTTATTGACTCTAAGACACAAAGGCACACAAAAGTGTTAACCTTAGTAATGTTGGCCACAATGTAGTCTTGTCTACTTTGTACCAGCAGCACTGCTTCTTCTTTGCCAATGGCAAACCCTTAATGGTAATAGGAATACACAGGGGATGTAACCTGAATTTGGGTGAACACTCTGAGAATTTTAAATATGTCTTCCAAAAAATTGCCATTTGTTCTTCTGATAGTTGAGTTTGCCTTTGCACTAGTGAGAAAGTTTTGCTAAATAGTGACTGAAATTGCAAGGGGGTGAGGCAGCAGTGTGAGGGAAGGTTGATCTAACGAAACTCCAGGCAACACATCACTTCCATCTGTGCTGACAGCAGGTACTGGGGTATCACAGAGGTTACACACTTTGCTCTCCTGGTCTATGAGGAAAGAGAAAGAGCAAACCTCATCACATTAGTAACACACTTTACCTTTAGATACTGCATGCAGCGTGCATAAGGAAAACAGAAATAAAGAGATAAAACCTGCTTGACACGATCAGCCAGGATGACCCAAGCTGATTAATGGCTTAGCAGGACCTGACAGGAGAGACTGACACACCTCACACACAGATCTGTGAATGGAGGGGAAACACGGATGATCACAGCTTGATGGATCAAGTCAGAATTTAAAGCCCACATGGCAAACGTAAAGGAGGAATCTGGAATTTTCTGCATCAACTGGAAACAAGTTAGCCCCAAACAACAGTAAAAATCAGAAACCATCTGTTGTGTACAGGGGGATTTCAGCTTTACATTACTGACTTGCATTCTTATCCACTATAGCAGAAGAGTTGGGCAACACTACATATGTTAAGTTCTACTGAACCTGAGTCCTTTCCTCAAAGTGCATATTACCTGTTTCAGATGCTTTTTCAGCTCTGAAGCCTCTGGTTCTGGCAGTGCTGGCAAAGATTCTGCATTTGTAGGAACAATCACCTGGAATTAAGCACAGCAACAGACTAAAAATTCCTCAGCTGTAGTCATTTCCAAAACAGAATCCCCTGAATCTCCAGCACTCCAGACACCAAGGAATAAAAGACACAAAGTAAAATAAGAATAAAAAAACCCCATACAATCTCAGACACAGACACCTGCTTTTCACTTCTTTATGGTTGTTATTGTTTACAATACAATAAACAGTGGAGTTACTTTATCATTTACCACAAAAACAAGAAGTTTGAATCAACCCACACTTTCCATCAAGTAGATGATGTTATACACATTTTCCTTGAATTAGTCTTGCTCATACCCTTGTAGAAAGTGAGATACATAGCCCCATTTGAATCATGATAACCAAGGCTGCGGGAAGGCTCTTAACAGATTTGGTTTCCTAGGTAGGGCTATAAGACACAGTCTGACAATTAGTCAAGAAGAAAGTTCTATCATTTGCTTGAGGTTTTACCTCCTAACGATACAGCCAGATCATTTAACTGAAAATGGATGCCTAATGCAAAAGACATGGGGACCTTGAAACACAACAAGGAATAGGATTCTTAAGTTTAATGTGGGGGTGGTAAAGGCAGACTGAAGCCAGGCACTACTAAATTCTCAGCGGGTACACTGATGACAGTACACAGTACCCTGGAAACAAACATACAAGTTCTTATGGGTGCCACTTACCCTATTGGTATCCAGGTCAATAAGCCATACATCATCAGGCATTTTAAAATCCAATTTGTAAAGGAAAAAACTTGCTGGAACACCAATGATATAAGGTGTAGGGGCTAGAAGCAACTGAGAGAAAGACAGACTTTACCAAGGACAAGATCTACATCACCACGTTCTCCCCAAATATTTATTTATTGACTACAGTATGTTTATAGCAGAGCAGACAACACAAAAGGCACTGATAAGTAAGTAATTAATATCATAAAATGGAAGCATAAAAAAAAGAAAAAAGAAAAAAAAAAGGAGAAAAAAAGCTCCTGCTCAAAAAGCCTCAATTTTCATCTAGGAGAAAATACATTTCCACTCCCATGTTCCATGTCCCACTTCCATCCAGGACATAATTTATATGGCTACATGGCTCTTTGGAAACAGCTTGCCATGTCTATCATGGTCCAAAAAAAAAAATGTTTAGGGTAAGAGCCTAAGTTGAAAAGCAGGAAGTCATGGGTGAATACATCCTCAGCTCAGCCTGAGTCTGTGCCATTGTAAATAGGCACATACAAGGACTTTACTCTTATGCTTGTAGTGGTAATTTGGTTTTAAAACAGTAACATCTCTAAGAAGTAGAAGAAAGACACATTTTTTCAAATGTATGTGGAAAACCTATAGGGAAATTCAGGTCACTTCTGACAAGGGAATCAGCAGAGCAAAAAAGTTTAAATCAACTAGGCACGTAGCAGCTTGAGACCAGCGGCTTGGGAGGCTAATTTATTCTTTAAATCTAGAACTGTTGGTCACCTCCAAGCGGTGGTACAAGAACAAACCTGCAGCATCAGTTGCAGGATAGCACTGAAATAGTAAGATGGCCTGAATTCTGTCTTTCCAGGCAAAATAATGAGCTCCTGCAAAGAGCTGACCCTTGGCAAAACCCAGCTCTCAGTTGAAGTAATATAACACTTCATATTTCTGAGGAGAGGAAATTGCAGGCAATAGTTTTTGAACTCTGAATCAAAGAGCCCCCAAACATCCTTAAATCTTGCTCTGGACCCTCCTCAACAAACTTTAATACTCAGTTTAGAGGAGAGTTAGGGGGGTAAATATCATAATACTGTAGATCTATGGTCGTTCAGTCCATTGATTGTGAAATACTGCTTTGAATCATTCCATTCACTGAGCATGCTCTGAAGATATCGCAAATAAGTGGTGTTACCCATGATTTAAATAGTCACACTCAAGCAATGTTCTTTGCAAGGCAGACTTTGACACAATCTCTGAGAAGACGGTGAATGAAATAAGGACTACAACTATAGGAGTTTAAGACATCACAGAAACATCTTTTGTGAAAGACCAATAAAGGAAAAATGTGTACCTGTTCTGCAGAGGCCATGCAGGTAGGAAGCAGAGGGATCACTGGGAACATGTACTCTAATGGGTAGATCATGGCCACAAAGGCCATAACAGACATTGAAAGTGCATTATAATCTCGGGACTGCAATACAACCTGCAACCAAAGAAACTCTCATTAGCACTGCAGCAACCATTCACTTCTAATACTCCCCCCAGGTGTATACAAAGATCACAGATTTTGTGATCTCTGCAGACTCAAATTCAATGGCTATGAACTGGGTAACTCTCCATTAATCTGTCTGAAAACAAGCTTCAGGTGTGTTTTTGAGTGAGAACAGAACTTTTCGAAACAGGAACCTGAAAAGGAGCTGTTTCTTCCCCTCATCCTCCGCAGACAAAATTCATTCCAGGCAGTGCAGGGAGACAGCTGTTCTATACATCCAGCCTACCCTGGTTTTGAAGAGGGCAGAACTTCCTACATACTTATCAAAGATGAACTCTTCTCTCCTTACCTTGTGCTCCAGAAGGATGCAGGTCAGCACCTGCAGGCAGGCATCCACTCCCAATAACTCCAAAGGCAGATGCAAGGGAAAATCCACCAAAGTGAAGCGGGATGGATCAGGAAGAGCAAAGGTTAGAGCTGGTTGCAACTCATGTGGCAAGACTTCCACATCCACCCGCTTCTGCCCAGCAACGGGCATGGGCGAGCGGAGCAGCCGGTATATCCAAGCCTCGATCTCCCGCAAGTCGTGAAGCAACGCACTGGACTTTTCTTCCACCAGGAGAGAGCCTGTGAAAATCCGCCACATTGTATCCCTGGACAGGGAGAACGCCAAGGTTAACACTCCCAGAACTTCAACTGATCGCCATTCCCCAAGGCTCTTCCAGAGAAAGGGTAGATCCACCAAGGGTTAAAAGAGGCAACTAACAAACATTTGATCACACAAAGGAATGGAAGATAGGCATTTAAGCTCACTGACACAACCCATAATGTCAGGAAGAATAAATCTTTCTGTGGCAGGAATCAACACAAGTATGTCACTTGAGACTTCACTCACACTTAAAGGATTCAGTCAGGTTCAGTTCTCAGAAGGACTCTCATCGCCCTCATGCTTGAAATTCAGCAGGCACACAGGATACTCTCCCATCTCATCCTGAGCTATAGCAAACTGACTGTAGGACTCTGCTCCTAGCAGCCTACAAACCTTTGCAAGAACAGAAATTAAACCTGAGACCATAAAAACATGCCACATCCAAGATCTCCCAGATGTTTTGGCATGATAAAACACTCTTTGTCATTCTGTCCTAAACTGCACTGTATCATTCTTCAGATCTACTTCAGCTAAATCTTCTGAAAGTTGTGTAGAAAACATTTAGGTACTTTAGCAACACAAGGAGCGAGTTTTCCACACCCTAAGTTAGCAATTTGCAAACCTGTGGCTCACAGACAGGCTGGCCAAAAAAGCATGTACAGCATTGCTCAGGGCCTTCAGAGCTTCAAAACTCAAAACTGGGTCTGACAAGGGAAGCACAGAGTCTTGTCCACTTCAGTCCTTTATCCTGTAGCACAGCAAAGGCTGCAAAACTGTATTCATTCTCCAAATAACTCCAGCCTGATAAGTATCTTGAGTTACTGTAATAGATCCATCCCTTAGAAAACTATGGGTTCAAATTAGAGGTTCCATCTTACAGTTCACAACTTTAAAAAAAAAACGAAAAGGAAAAAGATTATGACACTGGAGGCTTCACAAAGACAGAATAATTAGAGAAATTTGGATGGCTCAAAATAAGGGCAATTTGAGATTACGCTGAGTACATGATAAGACTCTCAGGAACTGTGATGCCTCTCATCCTCCACTCTTCCTTCAGCTACTTGTCATGCACAAGACATTAGGCTGTTAAGAGGCGTGCTCCACCTTTTGCCAGCTGTAAGGATTTGGTTTCACCTTTATTCTGCCACCACTTCAAAACTATTCTACTATTCCAGGTCACCACCAGAAAACCACATAGTAATTCAAACCTGCTGCTTTACTTTTCCCAGAGACGTATGCTCAGTATTCCTTCTCTTGCCATCCTCATCCATCATTCAATTATTCTCTTTAAGAATTATGTCCAATAAGAGCAAATTTTTCAAATACCACATGTCATTCAAACACTGGAATACTCTACCATCCCTTTCAAAAAATCATATGAGCTCACCGAATTGAGGAAAATCATGAAATTCAGTAGGGTGTTTTTTCCTCAGAAATTATCAGACTAAACCACGTGACAAAATAAACTTCCTTAATACATATTTCCACTGGGGGAAGAAGTTTTGCTCTGACAAAATAATTTATTCTCCATCAGTGGATTCAAGTGATAAATCTGCTAATGCAGGAATCAGTCATACTAGCCCAGAACACTCTCCTAGAACTATTCCAGGGCAGTTACCCAATAAGTAGGCCACTGATCTATGAAGAGGACACATTTCCCATTTCATGCAAAATGTAAAGAGCTTATAAAGATAAAAATTATAATAATCCTGTCATTTTTTGCTTTTGACAAGTTTCATTTGGAGTATACCAAGCTACTTAACTCACATTATGTACCATCTCACAGTCCTGTCCCTCAAACTGTTGAGAAAATCCCCTGCTTCTCCAGAGATTCATTTCATACTTCTTCTACTCAGCATATTGGAAAGGAAAATACCATCCTGAAATGTAGGTGTGAGGCACAATAGCACAGATACACATCCTTGCCTGAAATACATAAAAACATTGTTCCTTCCATACCCTATAGTGCAACTGCTTTCAACAGCAGATGCGTTAAGATTACTACATCCCCTTAAATACACATCGAGTTCCTGTAAATTTGCTGTTAGCAACAACCATTCCCATATGTTTCCTAGACAACTACTTTGTTTTCTACCTCTCCTCCCTCTCTCCTTCAAATACTGTACTTTGACCTATTTCAGCTGATCCTGCTTCTCTAGTCTTTTCTCTCCCACGCTGAAGTTCAGATTGTTTCATAAGCTTGTTAAGCACATTTTCATTATTTCCCTCCTGCCCCAAGTGGAAATTCTCTGTGTTATTTCTTGGCTGCTTTCAATTTCCCAGAGAATCAGTCCTGACATACACTGCCACAGAGCTTAAATGCCAAAGCAACAGTAACAGCATCAACACTCAGCTTCAGTTGTCAGAAGGGTAGAGCCTCTTTAGGTGCATCAAAAATGAAAATCATACCAGATTACAGAATCAGAGAAACTTTTAAAGAAATGGTTATAAAAATTTCCTTTTCCTACTGTGAACCTGGATTGAAACAGTGAAAAAGGACAACCCTTGGTGTTTGGCTGCTTCTGCAACCACATCTGCAGCCACAATTTGCCATGCAGATAAATTGCAGCACTGAACACAAATAGGAGGAAAAAGTTCTTTCCTCTCAACATACCTCTGCACCCCACGAGGAAACCCCAACTTCTTGCCCAACAGTCTCTCACTACAGCAGTCCACAAGTCTCTTGAGGGTGTACAGACACTCACGGAAGGTGGAAAAGAAGGGATAATGACTAAGGATGCACAGAGAAGTCAGAGTGCTGTTGCGAGAGCGATGGCTGCCTTTGGCCAGGCGCTTACTGCGCGGGGATCGATTCACGTCAGGGGTAGACTCTGCACTGGGAGCCTGCAGTGAAGAGCCACTCTCTGAACTCTCAGTGCCCACTTCCTCTTGGGGTGCTGATGCATCCCCAGATTTAGGGACCTTCTGTCCCTCCCGAGCTCGATGTCCCCCTGTGCCTTCTCCCTTCTCCTTGGGTACTCGCTTCTGGAAGGAGCGGTAGAAGTTGACACAGATTCCATAGCGAGTGACCCCTGTATCCTTGTCTGTGAGGGTGAACACAAAGGAAGTGTCATCACGGAAGCTCATGCGCTTTTGCCGCACGCTCAGGCATCCTTCTGGCTGGCAGAAGAACACAACATCGGGCGGGAGAGGAAAGTCTGCGTGGTCTTCCAGAGGGTAACGTCGCAGCAGTTCAGGAGTCTGAGCAACACTATCACTGCTTGGGTGCCTACAAAAGAAGCAAACAGAAAAATCCATACATACTTGACTAATACCAATAAAAACTTTTCGCGAACTTCCTACTAATGTGTCAGGAGCCGGTGGACTCAGCTTCATCTTTGTTTCCTCTCTTCCCTACTATCCAGGGAAAGTGCAGCTTCTCAGTCACTAGCCACAAAGCTCACTTACTAGCACAAGGCAGAAAGGTTAAGTAAAGAAGTCTAAGTCTTTACCATCATTAGCAAGGAGCTTGTTCAAATCTGATCAAGAAAAGGACTTGGAGGAGTATGTTGTTCCCAGGAGAACACTGTATTGTCATGTTGCTCTGGCTTTGACTTTCAAAATTAATTTAACTGCACAGGTCTCTGGGCAACACTTTGGTAGGAAATACATTGTCCCTCTCCAAATACACAGTCGGAGGAAAAGCTTCTGTATTTCAGCTATTTATGAACAAGATGAAAAATTAAATGAGAAAATCCAGTATCAATTCCTAACTGGGAAAGCAAGAATTTTCAAGAAAGAACTCAGATGAATAATGGAGTGATGTAGACCTCATCCTAAAAACATTTTCATTAAAAAGTTCTAGCAACCACAGCTCTATATGTGTTTGATTTTCAGACTGGGATTTAAAGTGTAATTTATATAAAAACTTTGTGGCAACATGCAGAACTATTTACCACTGTGACTCATTAATCTTTGTACCACAAATCACTACTGAAACAAGAAGACAGAAAGGCAATACTGTTGTTTCCTAATTTTCCACTAGAAGAACAGATTCTTTCAAGATACTAACCTTTTGCCTACTTCAAAATACAAATGAAACTTGCTTTTCTCATATAAGAGATGTGAAAAAAGCCCAAACAAGTAGTAACAGAATGTTCATAATTTACAAAAGAAAATC
This sequence comes from Dicrurus megarhynchus, assembly GCA_013399195.1. Classification (NCBI taxonomy): domain Eukaryota; kingdom Metazoa; phylum Chordata; class Aves; order Passeriformes; family Dicruridae; genus Dicrurus; species Dicrurus megarhynchus. The sequence continues at coordinate 450,256 of VXAD01013454.1, forward strand.
ACTGGTGTAAATAGCTCTGCTGACTAATTCTTCCAAACTAATATTTTATTTAAAACAAGTAAAAACACTTTCATAATAAAACTGGCAACAAGATTTATACTGCCTGTACAGTTAGATACTAAAATACTGTATGAAAAAAAAAGAAACACTAAAATGCTTTTAAATGTTAATGGACACAACTAATGCGTCATCTGCTGAAAAAGAAATGTCAAATAATGCTGGTACTATTTAGACAGTCTATTTGGCAGCAAACGGTCAAAAAATGACATCCACTAGGTACCAGCGCATGTATCACCACTTCATGGCTTTGCAGTAATACTAGCTACAAGGACAGAGTTTTCTCAGACATTGAGAATATTTGAACCTAATGAAGGGGAATAGTTCCAAAAAGCATTGCTATTTGTGCACAGTGGATAACAAGATGTAACAGTAAAGGCCACATGGAGCTCCTAAGGAATTTTCAGTAAAAGCTACTTCAGCCAGCTCCATCTCTCATCGTAGGCATTTGCTGAAGTGCCAAATGAGACAGCACACCTCTGAGCAGTAGCACTCTAACCAGCACAGGCTGGAAAATAGCAAGAGAACTGCAGGAGTCCAGAAGTGATAGTAGCAAATTTCTAAGTGAGAACATCAGACACTATAAGCTTCACTGGAGGAGGCAGTTAACATTTCTCCCTCCTTTCCCTAGTCGGTGACACGGATATAGAAAATTTGGGTTGTTTTTCTACAGACCATAAGAAGTATTAACCTATTACAGTATTCTGTCCATAAAATGCAATAATAAAATAACTGTAAGTCAGGATTATGTAATTTCCTCCACTCAGCCTATTTAAATATTGCATTCAATGTATTCTGAAAAGAAAGCGAGAAGTACAGCAACAGGCTGATGCAGATGAACCACTGATATTTGGAAATGAAAGCAAAATAGATTTTGGGATATACTCATTACATAGACTTGCAGAAAACTGCTGCATAAACTTTGAACAAGGAAAAACTAACATTTACTGAGCCAGTAATATATTTACTGAGCCAGCCTATATATTTGACGAACAGAACACACATCAACCCCACATTTCATATGTGCTTTAAGTAAATATGCATAACATTTTATCTATTAATAAGACTTTAAAACCAGAAAGCATTCATGTCATTCCTATGAGGATAAATAAGTATTAGAGGGAGAAACAGCCAAGTAAAACAAGTTCCAGATTTTTTTTTCAACTGAGTTTACAGACCACATTTCAAAAGCTAGAAAAGTAGTATTATTTTACTACTAGTGTATTACTAGTAATAAAAGTAGTAGAAAACTAGTATTTTACTTTCATTTAGCTTTCAGTGTTTTCAATTTGTGAATCCCTCTGTCCTGATGCCAGTAGAAGCAAAGAAGTTCAGACACACAGACTACCAGAGAGTGATAGATAAATTAGCATTACTTAGTCACCCTTTGCAGACCCTTGAAAAGAAGCCTAAAGACCACAAGTTAAAAAACTTTTGCTGCACTAGTGTCTTTCAAGAAGTGCCCTGGCTCAAGCAGGTGCTCCCCTTAGGGTAGCATTCTGCACACATTTCAGACAGCACTTCCTGAGCATCAGGCAAAGCTTCATCAATGGATGCAAGGCTACTTATCCCCACTTTACTGCCCAAGCAAAAGCTCTGCTGAGACTGGTTCATATTACCTGGCTCCAATGATCACAAGATAGTCAAGTAGCCGAGAGCAGATTTTCTTTTTCTGTACCATTGTCCTTGATGCCCCTCCCTATGTCATCTCAGGGAATTTCTGTTCATTGATCCAGTGGTCAGTTATCCCGTCAGCCGTGATCGCTGCCCTGGGGAACAGAATCTGCTTGGAACTGTCTGGCAAGTCCGATCTATGATCAAGAAAAGCAAGAGTGTCAAAAGCACAACCAGGAATATCAAACATATACAAGCAACTTAATGACCTTAATTACGTTTCCCAAAAGCGTCCATGTTCTGGGCAGTCATGGCCATCCACAGATCTCTATCTTCATGAGTATAAAAACACAGCCATATGCCCACAAAAGCAGAGAGATGAAAAATACATTAAAAAGTACAAGAGTATGTCAAGAATTAATGGTAGGAGTCAACAATCTTAGAGGTCTTTTCCAACGTAAACAATTCTATGATTCTATTCTAACGGAGAACACAGACAAACAAAGCAGCATATTACTGGCAAAGAACTACTCATTAAATGGTTTCTGTGTTGCTTAGGCAAATCCATAAGATCCCTACAGTGCTTGGGAAAGGAGCTTCAACTGGCAAGACTGAAGGGGAAAAAAACCTACAACCTGAACTTCAGCTGTGTGATAAACAGAGTAACTAAAGAAGGGGTAATACAAGAAGTCCAATTTGATAAAATGCATCCCACCATCCCAAACCTGAAAATGGCTGTCAGCAGGAATGATCTCACAATCCCCAAAGACTGCGATCTCTAACACTTTTTCTGTGAAGATACAGAACTGCAGTTCTACAGAACTGCAATTTGCAATAGCAAAAGTGCATCTTGTAAATCATACTGTTTTTTTCACTTACTTCATTCATCCATTTATCTTGTTTAACTTCACCCCTTACTCTTGATACCCGTGCCTCCTACAGCTAATTTCTCTGAATATTTTATGATACCCTCTTGGTGAAACGGAAATTTTACTGCGGTATTACTCCTTGCAAATAATTACACTTAATAGATATCCAGAATTCAGTAAGCACTATAAAATAATTCTTTCCAATCCCACCATTCATACTTCAAAAAATTCATGAAAAACAGGGAGAAAAATAAAGTTTTAAAAAGTAATACAGTTCCACATTACAGTGTTCCCCACCTACATTTGAAACCAACCTGAAAACAGAAACTTCTGAAATGGAAAGGTCTCAGAAACTCTAAAAATCAGAGATGCTCAGAGTATTCTAGAAGTTTACTGAGAATTTCAATGAAAGTTTTAATAGAGGTATTTTATATTAAAAACGTTGAATTGATTGCTTTTTGGAGCACATTCAGAATAAGGTTTCCATTTCAGCTCATGTTTACATCCTAAGGCCATCACAGAATTATTATTACTGTACTAAAATCTTTCAGTTCTGCAGCATAAATGTTTAGATTTTATTTGTATAAAAGTATAACATCTTTACTAACAACCGATAAATCTCAGCAAAATCAGGTAGTTTTCTTGATGTTTCCCTCATTACTTCACAAGCACTGTAATTGTCAGCATCTCAGAGTCACATACAAAATCTAATAATATATCTGGTTTTTGCCCAGTCCTTCACATTGCAAGAACAGAGCAGGGAAATTTTATTCATTAGCCCTCCAAACAGCAGCAAGAACACAAACACACAAAAAAGCATGTATGCAATTTCTAAAAAAGGAAAATCATACCAGTCAGTAAGTATTAATTGAGGAATAATAAACTGAAAAAAACATTAACCCTCACACATAATAAATCCCACATTTTGTGAGACAGTGTGGCATGGTTTTAGTAGATCCTCAACTACAGTCACTGTAGATTCCTAAGTGACAGCACTATGAATTACCTTCGCTGAGCAGCAATACTATTGTAAATTATCTTCTCTGAACAACAGAGAAAATACAGACACAGGAAGCAAAGTTTCTGTTTCTTCATTTCAATGACATTACTGAAAACATTGTAGAATCTGTCCTGGAAAAGCTCTTGAACCTTGATATTCTGCAAATATCTTGGCACAGAAAAACTCAAGAGGAACAAGACAAAGTTGGGATATCAAGTGGTCCTTTTTGTCTCCAGTTTGAAGAACTACTTTACCTGTTTTCTTTCCAAATAGCTTTACCCAGAACTCTTTAAGGAACAAACTGTTCAGTCACAGACAGGGGCACAGTAATAAGTTATCACAATGTAACCTAGAATTATGACTTCAAGGAAATTCTGCTACTTAGTGGTAACCAAACATGTTCTTCCTCAAAAAAAGAGGCTACCCTACCCCTCAGTGAAGGTGGAGACAGTACACTGCATTTGTCTTATGACTGCAATTCCTTACACATATTTCCCACAGCTCTGCAAAGGAGCTAGCAAGGTATGCATTATGAAGATCCCAGAAACCATGAAATTTCAAGAATATCTGAGCAGACAAGTACAAAGAACATATGCAAAGCTTACAATGTCCCTGGAACGTCTGAAGCTACATCCCAGTGACACCACACACTGAAGTTTCTGTCAGTTTTTTAAAAAAAAATCTGAGCACTTTCTGTGATTTCTGCTTTCTACTGCAACACAAGTACAGGGGAGACCAGACTGATGCAGATGTTGTGCCAGGGCTTCCAGAGCCACCTTTACTGATTTACTATACTTAACAACACAACAGTTACAGTGAGACATAAGAGGACAAAGGCGTTTCTGGGGAAGATGAATTTTTGTTGGATTGGAGAAAGAGGTAGAAGAACTAGAACCAAGTGTAGTTTTTTTGCCTTCCTCTATTCAATCTTTCGCTTTTTCAGAGATCTAGTAATGGTTGATGACAAGACTTTAAAGAGTATTACATCAGTATTTGTTGGAATTCATCTTCCTACTCCTGCTTGGAATCAGACACCACACAAACAGGCATCGTAGTCCTGCCTCCCCCTCCCTACCTGCCAGAGGTTTGCTTTCAGGCCAGTGTCATTCCCTTCTCTATGCTGGCAGAAGTGTTTGTGCAGCTACAGGGCAAAACAGACTGTGGAATTGATACAGACTAAACCTAACACCCTCCCTTCTCCTCCCTTGTAGCTTTTGGTTTTACTAGGTTGTTTGGGGCTTTTTGTTGCTGGTTCACCAAGTGGCCCCACAAGTGGCTTGTGCAGGTACAAAGAAAAGGTAGGAGCAAGCAGTTAAGAAAATCTGGGAGACCTGACTGAACATAATGTTATCACAGAACTATAGACAGCACCTCTATAGGCAATACAGAGATAAAGTAGTTTCTTTCTGAGAGATTTGCTATCATCCTTCCAATACCTCCTAGATTTTAGACACTAAGTACATTAGGACAGAAATAGATCAAACAATCAAGAGATACTTCAATTTTTCCTCTTTCATGTTGGAGTTTGGACTTGAACCAAGAGATTATCTTGACTCTGAGAAGGTACAGGTTTTGACATACCAATGTCAAAATCTCTTCTCTCTCTCAAACTGCTTTAACTTCAGATTGCTTTCTTTCAAATAATCTTCTGCAGTGTCTTTTCTCTCTGCAAACATATTGGAACCAGCCCTTTGAAGGCTGAATCCTCAAGCAGCACTTGAAAAGAGACTTTCTGTAACTTCAACTCCAGAAAAGGAGAAAAATAGAGAAGTGAAGGCCCACCACAGAAACATACTGCACTAAGTGATCACATCTCAGACAACACCAAAATTGAAATACGCACTTATATGGATGGTGAACGGGTTGGTGAGAACTAACACTACCCACACACTGTAGCAGCTGTCAGCAATACTCACTAGTAGAAATTGGCAGCATAGCCTAGACACAAAGACAAAAGGCCAGAGCCAGCACAAAACCACGGCTTACCAGTAACTCAAGACATGAAAAAAGTGTTCAAAACAACAAACACTTCTATTATTGGCATTACTCTTCACTTCAAAATTCCCCAAACACCCACATTTCAGGTTGTAGCACTTCTTAGAGGACAATCTGCATGGTATTCTGCAATTTAAAGTCCTCCTGGAAATAAAAAGTCTATATAAACACACATACACACTCATGAAGAGCACCACACCACATGACAGATATGGCAGCATGAAAGAACCACAGCAGACTTTTATCAGTTTAGAGCCATCTGTGTCAGACTCATACCCTGCATTAGTCCCAAGAGACACGAGTTGTGCAGTAACCCTATTTCATCTATCCCTTGGAGTCCTCAATCTTTGTTAAGTGTCTTCTCATTCAAGACACAAATCTAGATGAAAAAAGCAATTTAGTCAAAGAATAACTTGACTACAACAAACTGTTAACACCACTTGTGTCACTGTGCGGGGTCTGGCTGAGATGGAGGTCATTTTCCCCACAGCAGCTCTCCCAGCGATGTGATGTGTACTGGTAACTGGAAAGATGTTGATAACACACCAGTGTTTTGGCTACTGCTGAGCAGTGCTGGCACAGCATCAAGGCTGCATCTCCAACATCCTCCCCCAAGCAGTGGCTGGGGAGCATGCAAAGTCTTGGTAGGGGACATAGCCAGGACAGCTGACCCTAACTGACCAGAAGGATATCCCATATGACATCTGCTCAGGATAAAACCTAAGAGAGAGGAGGAGAAAGGCAGAGAATTCATTATTTAAAATATTTATATTCTGAAGCAACCACTAAGCCTGCTGAAGCTCTTCTTCCCAGGAAATGGCTGGACAGCACTCACTTCTGGGAAGTAGATAATAAAATTTCTTGGGTTTCTTTGCTTCCATGAATGCAATCTTTGCTTTATTAAACTGCTTTTACCTTGACCCACAAGGTTTTTTCCATCTCATTTTCTTCCCCCTGTCCTGCTGAGGAGGGATGTGATAGAGTGGCTTGGTGGACAACTGGCATCCAGCCAAGGTCAACCCACCACACTCATGTGCCGTTGTTTGCCTCACACAGAGGCTTCCAGCTTTGATAGGCCAGGCTTACACCGAACTGCATGATGCTCAGCAGGTATTTACATCATTGCTTGCAAAAATGATGTGAAGACAACAGATTAATTTCCAACAGGAATGTGCTAAGCCCTGCTTTCCTTGCAACTCTTCCATACTTTAAGATGGTACCAGAAAGGAGTCTTCTTCCATTATCTCCAGCTTTTATCTAGTAAAAGGATCATACTGCACATTTCACCAGTGCACGGATATAGAATATAAATCAGCATCATACAATTCAATTTGCACACTGACTGAATAAAGAGCAGACATGGGACATTAACTTGTAAGAGAAAAAAGAAGAGATTGTGAACGAGATAGAACAAATTACAGGACAGAAGCCACATGAATTATGGTCCACTGAAATTTCACCTTGTGAAAGACCAAATTTCCAGTCATGCCAGAAAGGAACTAAATTTTTCGTTTCCTTGGAACATCTTGAATTTCTATTTACTCTCAGCCAAGACAGTCTGTACTGAATTGAGAACTAATAGCCACTATGCCTGACCTTAATGCATTGTTTTCTGTGAACTCAAGACTCACCAACTGAACTAAACTGAAAGCTGAAACAAACACAAATAGGGCCAGGAGTTTCAATGCCCACTTTTGGGTTGATTTATGTTTCTTTTTGTCACATCATACACCTTGATCTATCTGCTAAGCTATGAGAAATAGGTGTGAGTACCTCAGGACCAGCCAACCTCACCTGTGCGGGCAGGAACTCCACTTAACTCACTGTTGAACTGGAAACAACATGGTTTGAAGCACAATATGAACTGTTCATGGTAGATTTGACTTATCTTCAGACATTTTAATAATCTTTATGGAATCTTTACCACTGAAATTTTGGTTACTTCTTCTTCCCAGTGTGTTTCAAATGATCCCAGATATTATCTCTGGTATAGCACACACTATTTTTGCTTGTAATAAGCTTTTAAAAAAGCAGACAAGCAGTCATCTTTTCACATGAGCCATTTTTCATTTCTTCTGCTTAACAGCTATATAAAACACTGCTAATAGTTTTATACTTTAAAATATGCAACCTTCTAGGAAGCTCATTATTGCTATTATCCCGATACTACAGTGTTTCTGCTAACACAAGAAACACAGACAACAGCAGAGATGAGAACACCTCCCCTTCTCCAGAACTTGACAACATGGAACAATTTCTAAAATCTGACCTGGATGGACTTGCTATACTGGTGCAGCTGCTTTGTGTGTTACCATGCACTTTGGCAAGGCAGTAGTGCATGCCAACACTGTGACTCCTAAGAAGATACGAGCACTTTGAAGAAAAAAAAAAGGCATTTTCAAAGAATTGCAAGCATGCCTAAACAGACAATGGCATATTTATCTAGTATGGCTAGTCTGTAATACAGGTGTGGTTCTGCAAAACGCCTAGGGATAGTTCCAAGCATAAGAAATCACCTGGTAGAGAACAGGTCTGCAGGCAAATTCTAAAAGCATCCGCCCTGGAGGACATGCATCACTTCAATCAGTAAGAGTTGCTTACAGGTAAAACAGCAGATGCACCCCAACTACTTCCACTTTCCATTTATTGATAAATCTTGAGGAAAAGGACAGAACAAGCCAGATTAAAGAAAATTAAAGAATGAATGGTGAAAACAGGTTTTGGCAATACAAGAAGACTTCTTTTGAAGTCCTTCTAAATAATTATAATAATTTAAAGATTTCTTCCTTTCCTACTAAATAATATTATCTCTTTGCCTTCTGCAAACAGTACTGACACAGCCAAGATATTTAGCCTCTACATTATTTTTCCAGAGCAAAATGGAAGTAGCGTGGGCAGGGGCGCTGACAAATAGACTGAAGATGACCAGAATTAGTCCACAAACAGAAGTATCATGCCATACAGATGGGAACCTTTTTGCAGCATCACGGAGTGAAGCTGGACTGATTCAGGTTCCCGGTTGCTATAGTGACAGATTTCCCCGTCCCTGCCATATGTCAACCCTTCAGTGTTGCTTCCTCTCTCCTCCCTGCTTCAGCCAAACGCTTGGCTAAAGCAGCCTGCTGTACATGCAAGATCACGCAGTCACCACACATGCACATGCTGTGAAAACAGACCCACAGGTAATCTGATTCAGATCAATCACCATAGCAACCCAATCTTTTAGTACCTAGATTTTAGCCTGTTGGGTATATTTATAGAGCAGCTGCAGCGCTCCACCCCCTCTGCTCCACCACCAAAGCTCCCAGCACTGCCCACACTACAAAGCTTCACCCAGACACAAGGACTGCCTGGAGTCAGCTGAAACAGAGACCTCCTGGCACCTGCAGGCCCCAGGCCAGATGACAGAGCAGTATCTGCAACATGCTAAATGCCTTGCAGTCCGTGAGGTTTCCCATATCCACGAGTACTACAAATATCCCCATGGGAAGCTGAGTACCAACCACAGCTGACAAAATCCGCTTATCCAGGCACCCAGGTACAGGATGCTTCCACAGACACACAGTGCATGCACAAAAAGAATGCGCAGAGTGTGCTAACGCAAACTCACAATGCTAACAGGAATTTGCACGCAGCAAAGGCAAAGAAGTGGTTCCAGCAGCACCTGCCCCACAGAGGCAGAGCTGCACCCACCAGGAGGTACCTGAAAGCCATGCAGAAAAATCAAGACCAGGGTTTGAATGAGCAACAAGAGATAAGCACGTGAGGAAGAATGGTATGCAAATACTGTTTATCCATTTTATTCCATTACACTCTTAGGAAAAACCATCAACAACAAACTAACGCAGGAAAAGCACACACTTTTATAGTACTCCACTTCCTAATAGGAAGGAGATGACAGATTTTAGCCTCAGCCACAGGACATTTCACACACTTCAATTAAGGTTAAAGACCTTATTCTCCTCCCCTCCTTTACTGGGTGGAACATCTCTCGTGATCCTCCCTGGGCAGGATCTTTGTGCAGGGCACACAGAGCACTGCTCACTATAGAATCACAGCACAAATTCTGGCATAAAAACCCTCTGCCAATCTGGCCAGTTCTCCTGCACTACACTGTTCGAATTTAAATTCATCTCTTATTCAAAAATAATCTCCAGAGATTTGCATGAGAGAACAGTAACACAGGGCCAAGTCTTTTCCAGTGTGTCCTTTTTTGCCCCTCCTTGTGAAACATCACCATCACAAAATATGAGAGCCTTCTCATTTTCTCTACCTCATCAGCTTTTCACTGATCCTCAAATCTGCAGTCATACACTTTGCAAGGAGTGGGGGTGGGGGGAAGGAAGGGCAAACCAAAACCCACACAATGCCCCCAAACCAAACTAGCCTCACACCTCCAGCAACCACTACAGCATTACATTCTTCTCCAAACCAGAACTGCTTTAGGCTTGAGCTTTGAGCTGAGAAACGTTGGTGCTCCTTCTGAGCGCAGCCTAGACCCCAGCACCCACAAGATGCTTCCATTCCCAGCCCTCTGCCCAGTTCCCATTTGAACAGTAGCCACGGTTCCCACAATGCAAGCATCCAGAAGGTTTTCTCCAAAAGCCAAATAGTGCAAATGTACAGCCACAAAAAAAAAAACAAAGCAAGAAAACAACCAAGCATGTGACATTTGAGAGAACTGCTGGATGCAGCTACAACTGCTAAATTATTCAGTGCTCTCCCTTGCCACGGCACCTCCCCCGGCCACGGTAAGCAGGTCTGGGCCAGGAGACATCACTCATGGCACCACCACCACCAGATACATTCGACTCTTTCCTGGAAATGGGTCACACAGACAAATGGGATCCCAACAATAAATTACAGCCATTTGTAAGACCAAAGAGGGGAAATGCTCACAACCAATGTGGAAACACTAAAACATTGTTCAGGATAATGCGAACCAGAAAATAAAGTACTTGAAATAATCCAGTCATTTGGCTGTTGTTAGGACCTCACAACTCAGAGCCTCATATCTGTTTTGTCTTGTATTAGAAACACTCAGCCTGTCTCTGCATTTGTGCCACCTGCTTGTTATTCCTTCCCTCCACACACCTTCCCCTTCTCTTCATCAACACTGTGGGAGATCAGAATATCCTACTCTCAAACCGATCCTACTATTAATTTTGGTGATAAGTCATAGTACCAGTTGGTCAAAACTGAAAGGAAATAAAAGAGGCAAGCCCATTTTCTCGCTACAAGAGCTCTGGGGTGTGAGAAGCTTGCGTTTGGCAGACTCACCCACATGTAAACATCGGGGGAAGCAAGCTCAGAGTGAAGAAGGAACCACCTCAAGCGACTGTTGGAGCCAGCAAACGACAGAGCAGGGGCTCCCGAGAGGACCTTCTAGACACGGGCAGTCACCAGGGCAAAGGAAGGAGGGAAAACACCACCCTGCTGGGTATGTCTTATGACTACTCACAAGAGAGAGGGGAGAAACCAGGTGCTCTGGAGGACAGAAGAAGCGTGCCCTGCTCCTGGCTCCAGCAGACCAGTTTAACTGCTTATCAAGAGGAAACAGACACAGCAGCAGAGCAGCTCAGTGTTTGTGGGTGCAGCGAATTTTGGTGGATACTGCTTTTGATTCTTAATTACCTGTATCACAAAAAGCACTTCTCTCCTCCCACTAGCTGATGACATGGAAACAGGCAGAGGCACAACTCCTCATCTCCTGTCACAAGGGCCTTTCCAGAGCAAGTACAAGATACCCAGGCAAGCTGGTGTCAAAGCTACAGGCAAGAAGGCAATCAAAAGTTTTCCACTGACATTGGGAAATTCAGTTAGAATATAATGGGAAGCAGGACACAACCAGGGCACTGATCTTGCAGATGTGACAAAGTAACAGGATATGAAAAAAAAAGGCTGCTCTGCTCAAAAGATAACACACAGTTCCTGGAGGTCATCAGATAACAAATTTGACAGTAACATTATCTTTGTCCCCTGTATAAAAAAAGAATGTTAATTCCCTGATTCTCACAACTTAGAGATTAGCTACAAACAAAACGAAAAGGAGGTATCTGACAAACATTACTAGGTACATCAAAGGCAACATGATGACCAGCTCTGTTTTGAGGGATGCTGCTGCTTTGAAATAGTGAAGGCTGTGTAAGAAACAGAAAACCATAAAACTTTGTTCCTTGCTGCTACGCTGATGCATTATTTCTCACAGCAACCCAGAAACACAAGAGTCTCTCATTTAACTGCAGTGTCTGGGATCACAGCATGAGAACTGCCTCAGCTTAGGTAATTTAGGCATATGCAAGCAGCACTTCTTACTTTTAAATCCCTGCAAGGGTCCTGCTAGTAGCAGTGATCTAAAGCGAACACAACCTCTCACAATTCAGTGGTTTCTGGGCACCAACAGGCACAGCCTCCCCATCTGGGAATTCCCCAGTACAAAGGTATTTCAGAGCCCTGGCAGCACATGGGTCAGTTCTTCAGTTTGCTTGGCTTGGGGTTTCAGCTAGTTATTCTAGTTCCAAGACAGAAATCAGGAGCATGTTTGTCAATAATCAACAGTTGTTTCCATGTGGTTTTGACAGGTTTAAGGAGATCCAGTGACACAGAATCTATTTGCTCTAAAATTATTTTCTAGCTCAAACAGAGCAAAGACCAGCCAAATTATACACATTCAGTTACAGAGAATGAACAGTAGGTCGATGTAAGTTTTTCATAGCTCTCAAGGTAGAAAAGGAAAAGCAGCAAAGCATTCTGTCTTCAAAAGAAATATCACACTTTTTCCACAAATTAACAGATTATCCCGCTAAAATACATTCCTTTCTAATTGATGCCTCATGATGCTCATTTTTATTTCACTTTGTGTCGTATTAGGTCACTGAAAATGCTTTACTTCATCAGAATTTGTATCTTGAGATAGATGAAAGCTGTTTAAACTGGGGACATGATATTAATCTTGCATATAAAGCCCTTTCATTCTTTTTTTCTAAATCCTTTCCTCATTGCTGTAAATCCCTAATCAGAAGCTGTATCTGTATTTTCTACTAGTGCACTGAATAACTACATCAACTGCCTGGAAATTTAATGCAGTATATCTTAAATGCAGGCACAACAGGGCCAAGGGACATTTCAGGAATTCATCTGGGTTGTAACATATGCATTGCCTGTCTCCAATTCCTTCCTAATGGAAAGTAAGTGAATCATTTACCTCTGTACTAAGTTTTAATATAAAAGTATCAATTACCATCTTGCGAGTATGATGGCAAATCCAGTTTAAAAATGACAGTGTGAAATGACAGGGAAGATACTGTATTTTACACCATTTGTTATCCCCTCTCACATACTAAATCTCTACCAATTCCCCGCG